>NW_020716738.1:1363486-1446170 GCF_900518725.1 Notechis scutatus | reverse complement strand
AGAATTCTCCAGCCAGCTCTGCTGGCTGGAGAATTCTGGGAGTTGAAGTCCACAAGTCTTAAAGTTGCCAAGTTTGGAGACCTCTGGTTTAGCCTCTTTAAGCGCTCTGTAGTCCATAACCCACAGCCAGCCTCTTCACAGAGCTTCAATGTCCTATTGCTTTTTCCCCTTCTGCAGTTCTTAATTCTGGCCCAATTTTGTGCCAGAATCACACATCTCAAGGTCAGGGCTAATGCCTCTAGGAGGAAAAATCCCGATTTCTGCTTCAGGTAAACCACTGTCTGACAAAATACTGGAGTCGCTTTTAGCACCTGCAGAGGAGAAAAGACCACAGTCTCTGCAGCGTCCACTGCGTTCTTATCATCAGCTGTCTTTTCCCAGCCCCACCTTCTAGAACAGGTAGGGGAGTGTGGCCCTTTAATGACTTGTGGACTTCAACTCCCAGAATTCTTGAGCCCAGCATGGTGCATGGCTGGCTCAGGAATTCTTGGGAGTTGAAGCCCACGAGTCATAAAAGGGCCACACTCCCCCGCCCCTGTTCTACAAGACCCAGGTTGGAACACAAAAAGAACCATGATCTCTAGAACCTTTCAGGATACCAAGAAGGAAAAAGAGAATCAGTAGTCTTAAAAAAAATAAAGCACACCAAACCGCCATCTCTAGGGAAGCAAAACCAGATACCACATTGCTCATTTTTCCAGTATGAAGTCTCCTAAAGTTAACTTTGTAGAAACACCATTTCACCAACACTTCAGAGCAGCAGCAAATATTCACAGTACTGTTACGAGTGACGGCTTGTCCAGACACTGATAGCCTGGTCCCGTGACAGAAACACCCTCCACTTTCGGGAAGTTAAATGCAAAAAAATAAAAGAAACCAAGACAGGTAGACTCTGTCTAGCAAGTGCAATACTTGTAAGAGCTGGAACATGCCAGGGAAATGGAGAGGGGTGAGCAGAACACCCAAATGCATGATTCAGCGCCAGCATATGAAGGCAGACCTATGGCTAGCAGGTGAAAAGACTGTCGTCCCGTGTGCCAACAAAAGAGCATGTGCAGCTTCTTCTACTCCCCAATCAAGTCAAGGGCAGCATCCAGGTTCAGACCAGGAGGGCTACTCGTAGTGCTGTTTCATAAAAATCACCACTTCCTTTCAAATAACAGACAGACAGTCCCCACCAACTCGTTCTTGCTCAGGAACAGAGTCCAAAAAATGCTCCTTTCCTACTTCCCAAGCCTGACAATCTCTTCAGCTTGATTCCGGAGAGCATGAAGCCCTCTCTCCCGTTCCGATCAATGCCGGATCTGCATACCGGGGAGAGGGTCACCTAATCATCACCCCAGCAACGGCCCTCCTGGTTCGGGGGCCCAAATCTTCAGGGCAACTTTCCGAGATGTCTACTTGCTACGCAGCTTCACACCCCGACTTGTGTCATGTAAAACAGCTTCCACTGGGGCAGGAAGTAGCTTTGCGAGGGGAACCTATAAAACCACCGGACTTTGTTTCTTGTGGTCGATATTTTATTAATCCCAAAGACAACGGAGAAAAGGAACGGCTTTCGCCTTGTTGGTGGAAACTGAGGAACAAACCAGTAAGGAAAGGAAAGGAAAAATACACACAAACAGATCCTTGTGACAGAAAGAGGAGAACTGGTGGAGATGATATTCCTCTGAGACCGTTTTGCTGACAGATTATGAGCGGAAGATGCTGGTTCATTGGCAAACTAGATATCCAAACCAGGGCCGGTGGTGGTGAGCGGTGGGTAAATGTCCCATCCTTCAAGTCCTGCCTAAGCCCAGGGCGCAAGTGTTTCCTCACCAAGACACACACTGCCCCACAAATTATGCCAAGAACGGATCTTTAAAAGGTTGACTTTAAAAAAACCTCCTGGGCTGCAGTTTGTCAGTCTGGTTTGGAGTGCGTGAAGAAGGTAGTTCAACAGTACGAGGAGGGGAAAAAAGAAGAAGAAAAAGAAAGAGCTTTTGTCTACAGGCAGGCAAACAACCGTGGCTAACGATGGGGTAACAAAGCTGCTGGACAGGATGGGAGACCCAGCCGATATGAGCTGCTGCTGCTGCTGCTGCTGCCGCCACCGCTGCTGCCGCTGCTGTTCTAATTGGCTTGTACTGTCTGAAGGAGAGCGAGGTGGGGAGGGAGACTATACAGAGAAGACTGTACAAATTGGGCAGGCCTTCCTCCTCCTTCCCTCTGATGACCAAGGTCGTCTCTACCTGTCCTTCAGTTCTCGTGTCACTCGCTTGGTGATACGCCCGCACATCAGACCAATCAGGAACAGGACACAGATGCCTGCACTGATCACCGACAGGATGTAGTTCTTGGAGGGAGACGTCACCACTTGCATGGCCAGATCCGAAAAGCCTTCCGCTGGGGCCACCTGGCAAGAGGAAAAGGAGCCATCAGCTACCAAGCCCAAGGAAAGGCACACCAACCCAACCAAGACAGGTGGACTTGGGCTGGCAAAGCAGGAGACAAACAATAGTCTACTTTGTTCTAACGAAATTATAGTAAAAAGCTAATTTCACCTGGGCAAAATTCTGTAGAAATCTTGTAAGTATCAGTCTGGCTAGAGTAGAAGGTAGAACAATGGATCTTAAAAAGCTTAACAAGTTTAAAACCAGAGTGTTAGAACATGCCCAAATAAATTTTGGAGGTCCCCCGTTTGCTCTGGGTAATGATTACTGCACTTTTCTTTAAAACTTTCCAGATGTCTAGGGAGGGGAACCACATTTTTAAGGTAAAAAATTCTGTTAATCTTTGATGCCTTTTAAATCAGTGTTTGTCAACTTAAGATGTGTAGACTTCAACTCCCAGAATTCCCCAGCCAGCATGTTGTCAAGGTTAAGATATACTTCTTTAAATGCATCCAAGCTAAAGTTCCACATAAGCTGTAAGTAGAACTTTCTTCGAAGTTCATGCTGGACAAAACATTCTACAATTGTTTACGGATCAATCCCTAACTTTATTACCACCACTCCTCATAGTAACATGCCTTCACATCAATTTGCTGTGAAAGTATTTCCTCTTTAATAAACAAAGCCAGTGACGTTCTTTTCCACACAAAGTGCAAGAGAGGTCCAGATCATGAATAGAATAGAAATGGAACAGGAGGTTGATAATTAAAGGGGGTAAAGTTTTTCATGAATTATTAGAACTATGATGAAATTAATTGAATAGTGAATGAAGTAAAAGTATGTGATAATATTGCAAACGTGACAGATAAAAGTATATAAGTATAATAAATATAGAAATGAAATAAGAATTTTAGATACCATTTTAAAATAAGATAGGAGAATATTTAAAGAAAAATGAAATAAGCTATGATATGAATTGGAAATGAATATAATTGTGATGAATATAAATGATATGAAATTGATTATAATAAAAGAACATGTAATCAAGGCCATGTTTGTATTGAAATGTAAAAACCTGGAACCACACTGTCACCAAGAGATGTTTTTAAAATAAAAAAAATAAAAAAACCTTATTTATAAAAAAAAGAAAAAGAAATGGGACAGGAGTAGGGGTAGAGGTAGGGGTAGAATAGGAATAGAACAGAAAATGGAACAGAATAGTTGTATTGACACTTTAAATGTACACTAATCAGCATACATTAAAATAAAATTTCGTTGCATTCCGCTCATCATTTAGTGTCATCTGCTTCAAATTCCTCATTTGCCATTCCCCCTACTTCTATTCACACATGGAGAGGCAAATATTCAGTTAGGTATGCATACACAGTGATCTCAGGTGAATAATCTCTCAACTGACATGCATTTTTGACACCCCAGGGTCATGTAAAATCGTCATTTGCAACCTTCCCAGCCAGCTTCCAAACAGGCAGTCAATGGGGGGAGCAGGATTCACTTAACAACCACATGATTCACTTAAGAACCATAGTGGATTTGCTTAACAAATGTGGCCAAAAATGGTTGTAAAATCACACACAACTCATTTTATAATCGCTTTTGCTTAATAATGGAAATTCCGGTCCCAACTGTGTTCGTAAGTGAAAGACCACCCTGTATGGGGGATGAGACCCAGCCTCCCTGCCAGGACACCAAACCCTTCCCAGGATCTCTTTTACCTCCCCTTAGTTCCCTCCTCATTTCCAAGCACGCCGATGACTCTTCTATTCCCGTTTAAGAAAGACGTTGTGCCACCTTGCTCACCTTCGCAGCAAAGCTCCACATTTCGATCCGGTCGTTAAGGCGTTTTTTGCATTCTGGCTGTAACCGTACCCGCTTGTCCTCCAGAGCCTCCATGAGGCAGGACATCTCTGCAGAACGAAGGAAACACTGTCACAAAAGGGTCAGGAAAGTCCCTGCCACACCGCAAACCACCAATAGGACAGTATCCCCAGGAAGGAGGCTCCCCTTAGTGCAGGAATCCCCAAACTTGGCAACTTGAAGACTTGTGGACTTCAACTCCCAGAATTCTCCAGCTGGGAGTTGAAGTCCAGAAGTCTTAAAAGTTGCCAAGTTTGGGGACCCCTGCCTTAGTGCATGTTGCAGGTATCTTCCCAGCCAACTTCTTTCTCCTTCATTCCCATCTCCAAAATAAAATTAAAAATTAAAAAAACCATTTTAGAGATAGTCTGAAAACAAGATACTTCCAATTTGAAACATTTCCACCCCAAAAAAGTTTGAAAAGCAGGTTAAAAAATGCCCCTGTCCTCCCCAAATCTCTCTTTAGAGCAAGTGGCCGGTTTTAAGTTTCTGGGTTTTAAGTTTCTAAAAGAGGACCTGACCTGGGGTGCTCACATTGCAGCCCTGGTCGAAAGGGCCCAGCAGAGATTATACAACCTGAGACTTCTCAGGAAACAACTGAATGAAAAACTGCTGGTGACCTTCTACCGCTGCACCACAGAGAGTATCCTAACTTACTGCACCTCTGTATGGTTTGCCAATTGCACAGGGGCAGATAGGAAAACACTCCAGAGGGTTAACATCATTGCCCAGAGGATCATGAGTTGCCCTCTCCCTTCCTTGGAAGAGCTTTATAGCTCCCGCTGCCTTAAGAAAGTTCAAAACATCCTCAAAGATCCATCTCATCCTGGGCACCCTTTTTTTTGAACTCGTACCATCTGGCAGACGGTACAGGACAATAAAAACAAGGACAAATAGGCTGAAAAACAGCTTCTATCCCAGAGCAGTAACTCTATTGAATTCTACTGTATATAGTGCAATATTGATGCAATATCAGGGGTTTTCAATTTAATGTATAGAATGTGACGGATGTGTATTTGTGTTTATTTTCATAGTCATAATGTACACTGAAGATGGTGTTTGATTTCGTTGTGCAAGGTGCAATGACAATACATTAAACTAAACTAAACTAAACTTTATCTCTAGAGTGGTATTCATAGTGGAAAGCATCCAGGTTTGTAAGCAGCTGGAATGAACGGACTTTGTGGTCAGAACGGCCTTACTGTCTTAGCACTCCACTGACCGATCGGTTAACGCAAAACTTACGCCGGCCTCTTCCTGGAGTGATGGCGGCACAGTGGTGCTTGATGTCCAGCGCGCAGGCTGTGTGAAGGACAGGATCCACAAAAATGTCAGCCTTGCTTTCCTTCAGCATGTTCAGCACCTCCTGGAGAGCAGAAAGCCACAAGGGTCACCATCAGATAGGAAGTCAAGTTGTTCTCGAGCCAATGAAAACCGAAGGGCTTGGGGTTTTGGCATGAAGAAGAAGTAGAAGGCAAAGTGCAGAACAAGTATGGGCAGTGCTCATCCAGGGCAGCGGATTCTGGATATACTCCTAGCTGGTAGTTAAAATTAATGTGAAAACAAAACCCTTGCAAGGCTACTGTTGGGGTGGACGATTGTGGCTGCATCTCAACCATGCTTTAAAGAGGGAAGAGGGGAGTCAGTGGGCCATTCCAGCTGGAATAAAGATAGGGAGAGGTGCAAGTTAAAATAAAACTAACAGTTGGAATCCTTAAAGATGCCATTTAAAGCAGGGGATCCCAGCCCCCAACTGCAGCCCACCTCTGGGCCTTGAGCCACTGTGCTGCCACACTCGCACGTCAGTGTGCTTTATGGAGGGTTTGAGTTGTCTTCCCCCAGTAGTTCTCTTCACCTGGATTTAGAACCGAAGCCAGCCAAAAGCAAGCCCAGATTAATCCGCCCAGGCAATGGCCAATTAGCCCATAACACAAATAGCAAACTGCTCAAACAGCAAGTCCAGTAAACGAACATAAGGCCTCCAGGCAAAACTTAAAATTACATCCACGTTAGCTCACGGGTTATAGTAATTCAGAATGCCAGGAAACACAAACGAGCACACAGCCATGACCAACACATGTGGCTTTCAGAAACACTTCCCTCTGTCTGCCGTGCTAAATGGCTTCCAGTTCAGCCCATCAAGAGGGGTGGGCCCTTTTCCCGAGCAATCTGGCAGACCTCAGTTTCTCTGCCCTGCATGCTCTTGAGATGTACCATGGCAGGTAGCTCCTCCCTCTCCTGTTCACTGGCCTGCAAGCTCTCCCCAGCTGAGGCCTGTTCTGCCGGCAGGTCAGGGTCAATAATTCCTGATGTGCCAGGAATGATCTCATTCTAAGAGCCTCAGTGGCACAGTGGTTACAGTGCAGTACTGCAGGTTACTTCTGCTGAATGCCGGCTGCCTGCAGTTTGGCAGTTCAAATCTCATCAGGCTCCAGGTTGGCTCAGCCTTCCATCCTTCTGAGGTGGGTAAAATGAGGACCCAAATTGTGGGGGCAATAGACTGACTCTGTAAACCGCTTAGAGAGGGCTGGGAAGCACTGTGAAGTGGTATATAAGTGCTATTGCTATTTCCCTTCCCTTGTAGTTAGAATGCAGCATTGCAGGCTAATTCTGCCCACTGCCAGGAGTTCAATTCTCACCAGGCTCAAGGTCGACTCAGCCTTCCATCCTTCCAAGGTGGGTAAAATGAGGAGCCAGATTGTTGGTGGGGGCAAGAGGCTGACTCTGTAAACTGCTTAGAGAGGGTTGCAAAGCACTGGGAAGCAGTATATAAGTCTAAGGGCTTATGGCTATTCTTTGAGTCGACCTCTGAGGAAGCATCTAAGGAGTTGTCCAAAAGAGACATCACAGCCATTCGGAACCAGGCCCCACAAGTGGTGGGTGAGTATGCAAGCATCCCCGCACTTGTGCAAACAGTGGGCGAGGGCATGCACATGCTCTCCATTTGCACAAGCGGCGGGCCTGTGTCTGCCTCTCATGCAATTGGAGCTGCACATGCGCACACTTGCTCGCTGCTCACGTGGAACTAATCCCCTCTCCACACCCCCGGTCCACAAAGGTTGTGGAACTCTGATTTAAAGACCACAGTTCTGATTCCAGATTATCTCCCAAAGGCAGATAAATGCTACTGACTCCAAGGTGCCTCCCTCCCCTTGGAAGACGAGAACCAGGGCTTTTATCTGTGTGTCCATTATCTGTGTGTGCAGCAGGACCACTCACCTTTTTACACATCTCTGCTTTAATTTTGAGCAAATTCACTTTCAGGCACTCTTCTACCTGCCCTGTCTGCTCCTGGGCTGCAGCCTCTTCTGCGCACAAGTTAAAAATCTGTAAGGACACAAAGCAGGTTAGAATGGAGCCATCCCAGGACAACAACCTAGCAAAGTTCAAGTATTTATAAACAGAGAACAGAAACATGGAACATGCGAACAAGGATGGCAGCAAACAAAGGGGAAGGAATGCTGTCCCTTTGCCCATGGCAAGTGGATTTGTGCTCAAAATAGTTTATCCTTGTATTCTGGAGCCAAGGGACAGAGAGCACCGCTATATTTAAGGGTGGAAACTTTAGCTGAGGAATGTGGCCTAGGATCAAATTTAGAAGCTAGTCATTTAAGATGATACCAGCTTGGTAATAATAGGTTTAAAAACATCATGGAATGGGAAGTGCTCAGAGGCTGAAGGCGGCTTTGGCAGTGTGCTATGGCCATTACAGAGGCAAATGTGAGTTTAGAATTACATCAATACAAGCAGAGTTTCCAAATATGGAAAGTACATCCTTTCCAGATATTCTGCGTCAGTCCAACCTCAAGTACTGGACCCAATTTTGGGCGCCACATTTTTAGTAGGATTCAGGGAAGCTGGAACAGGTTCACAGTGAGGCAATGTGGATCTGCAAGGGAGCAGAAAAATTGTCTAGGAAGGAAGAGAGCCTGGTTAGACCGAAGGAGGGGGAGGTTAGTGGAAGGAGAGCCCTTCTCGAAAACCGGAAAATGTGGCCTAAAGAACCTTTACTTTATTATCATTGCACCTTGTACAACGAAATCAAACACCTTTTTCAGTGTACATCATGACCATGAAAATAAACACACATCCTTCACAATCTATACAATTGAATTGAAAACCCAATATTGCATTAATATTGCACTATACAGTAGAATTCAAAAGAGTTAGTGCCCTGGGATAGAAGCTGTTTTTCAGCCTCTTTGTCCTTGTTTTTATTGTCCTGTACCGTCTGCCAGATAGTAATAGTTCAAAAAAAGGGTGTCCAAGATGAGATGGATCTTTAAGGATGTTTTGAACTTTTTTAAGCCAGCGAGAGCTGTAAAGCTCTTCCAAAGAGGGGAGAGCACAACCAATGATCCTCTGGGCAATGAGATTAACCCTCTGGAGTGCTTTCCTATCTGCCCCTGTGCAATTGGCAAACCATACAGAGGTGCAGTAAGTTAAAATGCTCTCTATGGTGCAGCAGTAGAAGGTCACCAGCAGTTTTCCATTCAGTGGTAGTATAATCTCTGCTGGGCCCTTTTGACCAGGGCTGCAATGTGGGCACCCCAGGTCAGGTCCTCTTTTAGGGTAACACCCAGAAACTTAAAACCGGCCACTTGCTCCACTAGGTCTCCATTGATAACCTCTGCCTTATTCCAGGAAAACAGGGCACGGAATGAGAGCCAGTCCTTCTTCCAAAACGTCTTGCCATCACCGGACATGCTCCAAACAGCTTTAAATTGGAGGGTCATAACTGAGCCCAGAATTAGTTGTAAATCATGATGATCTTAAGATGGGACACCGATTTTATGTCCGCTTTTGCAGCGGTGAATGCAAAAGGCCATAAATATGGGCACTTTGGCCAAGTGCCCAAAATTTGATCACATGACTGTGACTGTGCATGTGACACAACTTCAAAACCGGGTTGTAAGAAGCTCTGGGGAAGTCCACTGTAATTTCAAACAGTCGCTAAGCAACAGGAGTCAAACTTGATCACTGTAATGGCCCCTTTCAATTCAGTGGCTCTAAGTCAGAGGTCTCCAAACTTGGCAACTTTAAAACTTGTGGACTTCAACTCCCAGAATTCAAGTCCACAAGTCTTAAAGTTGCCAAGTTTGGGGACCCCTGTTCTAAGTATTTGCAAGTTCAGATTTTTCTCACAAGTATCAGATATTCTTGCAGGGACTGCCAGTTTCTGGCAATTTGGCAGTTCAAATCCCACCAGGTTCCAGGTTGACTCAGCCTTCCATCCTTCCCAGGTGGGTAAAACGAGGACCCATATTGTTGGGGGCAACAGGCTGACTCTGTACACCACTTAGAGAGGGCTGTCAAAACACTGTGAAGCGGTATGTAAGTCTAAGTGCTATTGCTATTATTAGATTTATCGGCTGTCATGGTGTTGTTGCATTTAATTCCTTCTTCACCTGAATGGTAATGTCATTTTGGTCTAGAGTTGTTTCTCTCAACCTTGGTAACTTTAATATAGGTGGACTTTAACTCCCAGATTTAGCTGGCTGGGAAATTCTGGGAGTTGAAGTCCACCTACCGGTATCTTAATGTTGACAAAATTGAGAAATTCAGCCCTACAGTTTAGTGCTCATGTATTTTTCCAATGGCTTCACCCGCTTATTTTTTAGAAACTTCCCCCCTCCCCAGCATTCCCATTCCACGGGACGTTCAGCGTACGGAGAGCTGAAGTCCAAGTTCCTGACCATATAGGCAGGGTATGGTAGGGATCTTGGACTTATACAAGCCGTGTAAGTCTAAGTGCTATTGCTATTGCTGTACTACAGAGAGGATTGCTCCAGAATTCACCCAAGAACTCAAATCCTCATTGGCAGCTGCATTTTGTCTGTAGTAGAAAAGTTCAAATAACAGGAATTCCAGCTTTTAGCTTTTCTGTTTCTTCCAAAAGACATAGAGGAGAGTTATTTTCACAGAGATCTTAAACTGCAGAAAGACTCCGTTAACCTCAGGAAAAAAAGCCCTCACCAATAAAGGAATGTTATCATTCCAAAGGTGCTTTTTTCAAGAGGCAACTGGATTTTCTGATTTTTCTTTGAAGCCGTTTCGCTTCTCATCCAAGAAGCTTCTTCTGCTCCTCCCCACCATCCAGTCAGAGCTGAAGAAGCTTCTTGGATGAGGAGCGAAACATCTTCAAAGAAAAAAAAAACCAGAAAGTCCAGCTGCTTCTTGAAAAAAAGCACCTTTGGAACAACCATGCCCTGGAGGACTTAGAATCTCCAGAGACAAAGGAATTGAATGAATGAGCTGAGTTCCGGACAGGTCAATACCAGAGGAGAGTTCTGATATATGATACTAAACTGGTTTTCCACAATGTTTCACTCCATTCACAAATGTAAATTCAATATAAATGATGGCAATTGTGATAAAGGGATTCACAGAGCTGTACACCCCGGTTCATGATTCCTGTTATTTAAATGATGTGGTTAAAGGTGATAAGAACTTGTTGACATATTTAGGGGTAAAGGAGGACTGAATGTGGAAGCTCCCACCTCTTCTGAGCAGTGCATTTGCAACTGAGGATCTAACCGGTAATCCAGAGCAGATTCCTCAATGATCACTCGAATCTGATCTTCACAGTCTGAAGAAAGACGCTGTTCAGAAACAAGAACAAGAATCATGGTCACGCTGGAGAAGAACCAAGCCTGATGTCATTCTCAACATCTGACTTGCCACGCAGCTGAAAGGAGATTAAAAACTGGCCAATTTAGTAATATCTAGCCTTGCAATATACAAAATCCTCTACAAACTGTTTACAAGCTACATTACAGATCAGTTGTAAAACAAAACACAATATTTATTTTGTTCAAAAGCAAACTATTTTTCATGGTGGTTGATGAGATGGCTTGACCTGCCTTTTCACTTCTGCTTTTTTTCCCCTTTTGTTTTGTTTTGTTTCTATAAAGCCACAATTGCAGCTTTGTTTTGTCTTTTCAGCACAATGAACAGGAGGATGGGTGTCCAATCCTATCTCCAAACCAACAAGTAGCAATTTGCGTCATCAAGCTCATATTTTTTCAGGGTTGCAGAAAAACAAAGACTCTTTATCCAGCTAAACTCTTAGGTAAAAGCCCTTGAAACCCACAGCCATTGTTGGTTCCCAGACTAGACAGCTGGATTGCACAAATTAATGCAGTTTGGAAGCCTGATTTGATGACCCAGACCAGTAATCCCTGTCAATGTTTTTGGTCAAACTGCTTCCAAATAAAAGTCTCTAGCTCAGAGGCCAAGCTAGCAGGTCAGTGAAAGTGCCCGGCACATCAGCCTTCTTGTTTCTAGGGGTTCCGTGGGTTTCCATTCTCCAAAATTCTTAACCATGACCGAACTGGTAAGGAATTGCAGAAGTCAGCTCACACCTCTGCTGCAGGCAGGCAGAAGCCCGTGACCTGCAAAACCCAATCAGGGATGCAAGATTGACACAGGCTTTCTTTAAGCTATTGTAATGCCAGGAGTTAGAAGATTGGAACCCAGCAGCTTAATAAGCGCATTAAGGCGGGTCTCCTCGATTTCCTTTTTTCTGTCACACAAATGCCACGGTTGTGTGACAGCCTAAGAGTTTGTTTAGTTCAAGGATTCTCAAACTTGGCAACTTTAAGACTGGGTTAGGGTTAGGAGAGTTGAAGTTCTGGGAGTTGAAGTCCACAAGTCTTTAAAGTTGCCAAGTTTGGAGACCTCTGGTTTAGTCGATAAGCTTGTAATGGGATCTCCCTTTGGATTGAGACAGACTTCTCTTCCTTTCTCAACCTCTGCACAGTTTCTATAGAAGTGGCAAGGAAGCTCTGTGGACTGTTCTGGCCAACGCATGTGTGATATGTAAAATTATACCTGTGAAAATATAAAGCAATGGTAACGCCATCTTTAACCTCTGTGTTAACCTAAGATAATTTACTGGAATGTTACGTAAGAATTCTCTATCATTTTATATAAAGATTACATATTTGGCAGGTTACGTTGACCGGTGTCATGTTAATGATGAAGATTACTGGAAATGGGAATAGTAAACAGGAAACAGATGCTATGCTACAATAACAGCCTTGGAAGCCATATTGTGCTGTCCCAGCCAGTCTATGGGAATTGGATAGTACTTAGGAATTATGAGCTGTCCCCTTAAGGGAATGCATCTTGGTAAATGTAGTTAAAGGTATCCTGGGAAATGTAGTCCATGTCACGTGACCACATCTGTAATCCTGATTGGTCATTGAATTGACCCTTGGTGGGTTGGGGGAGGTTTTCCTCATTCTTTGTCTGAACTCTCTAACTCATGGCAGCTTCTTTCTATCGCTACGAGATGGGTTAGGAGATAACCATCTTTTACTACAAAACAGATATACAAAGGATTGGTCACTAAAGAAGAACTTTGTCACAAATGTGAGTTATGAGGATACCTGATGAACCAATAAATGTTCTTTGTTATGGACGTCTTGTTATCTATCTGCATCTGTACAGTTTATAAATCCACCTCTGTGCAGAAGGCAGAAAACATATTGTTCTTGGAAACTTCGAGGCTGCCACATTTAGTGCCTGGGGATTTGGGAGGGGGGATTTCTTAGTGAGTAGAAGATTAGACACAACAACATTCTTTCTTAAAAGTCAAGGACAAGTTACCCTGTACCTGGAGAGGAGTGTCTGGACTCTGGAGGATTGGCTCCAGTTGGGACGACGTTTGATTGGGCCATCTGATGGACTGATGGGTGCAGGGGTTGGATCTTTGAATTTCTCTTGGGGAAGGAAAAACCCAAAACTCTCATATTCAGGTTTTCCCCAGATGTGCCAATATGACTTCTCTAATAAATTCTTACTTGGATGGACTTTGTTTCTGAGTGCTGAATGATTCTTATTGGAATCTCATTGGAACACTGACAATGCACAGGGCAGCATTACCTGGTCTGCATATTTCAGTTTCAGGCAAGATATGACCTGCCCTTCCAGCTCTGACTCCTCCTTGGCTTTACTCAGAATGCTCTGGCAGAATTTGGGAATGTCTGCTTTGCATGCCTTCCTGAGCACTGGATTCAGACGATAATCTGCCAGAGAGAAAAAGGTTAAATCGGGCTTGAAGATTCACAGGGGAGGCATCTCTGCAGAGCTGTGCTGGGTTGACAAAGCAACCTACAAGTAGAATTGCATCTGAATGCTCTCTAATGGAGCAAATTATAAAGGGGTTACCGGAAAGAAAGGTCTGGAATACAGTTCCCAAACACTTAAAGAGACTTCATTTTTAAGCAGCAAATGTGCACAGATTATGAGTACAAAAAAATGGCTTCACTGAACAGCAGACAATGCTTGCTGGAATCTCAAAAGGCAGAGGTAATGGTTGAATGTGATACTCTTTGTCTGGTTAAATGAGAATTCAAAATTACCATGATTTTATATTGAGCAAAATAGCCTAGGCCCCAAGTCTTTTCCAGTTCAGTGGCTTTTTCCATTGTGGGTTTTTTTAATGGAAAGTAGAAGATTTCCTATTCAGTATGATCCAAGGCAAAAATGAAATAAAATGATTCATTTTAAGCAAAGAAGAGCTCTCAGAATTTCATCTAATTCCAATTGGGTAATGCAATGGACATTTTGCTAGAGAAAAGTTGCTTTGGCTACCTAATGCAGAATTCAACATGTTCCCTTTTTCCCTCCCTCCTTTTTTGCGGTTGTGTGTTCGGTCTTTATTGAATTCATCTCTTTGTCTATGCCAAAGTCCCTCCCAGCCATGCTAGCTGAGATTCTTTCAACCAGCCAAAGTCCAAATTTGGGACTTTCCATAAGCCAGGTAAATTCTTCTCTGAGATACATTTCCTCTCTAATTCAAATATATTTAGTAAGTTGCAACCAAGTGCATTTGTAGATTTGATCATTACATTTCAGTTAACTTTGAAATAATAAAATGCTCTGTATGAAGATGACAGGTCTGTGACCATCATGGGAAATTTCACTTGGAAGGCACCTGCCGAGGGTAGATTTGAGCAGACATAAAATGCACAGCCTACAGGAAAGCAAGCATGACATTCTGCTCAAACAAGCTCTGTGTGTGGGTATGGTGATTTCAAATGCAGAGAGGTGGCTAGAAATCAGAGCTTTCAGTACTACACAATAAAAGCAAACAACAAACACAAATAATACACCCCAGAACGAGAAAGCAGAGGAGCATGTGTAAGGAACACAATCAAAGAAAATTGTGAACTCCTTTTGCAGGTTTTCAATTCACTTCAAAGCCCCGAATGCAACTTGTCCTGCCTAGCGAATAGAATCCTCCCACAAACGAAGGCAGGCCATTCTGTTCTGGTTCCACGCAGCCCCAGACCATTACCTGTGTTCTGGGTAATCTGGCGCTTTGTGATCATCTGCTTGCATTTGGGATCCATCACCTCGCTGTTTTTGTTCTGTTTCAAGCACTGCAGCATGTTCTTTGCATCTGCTTCTGGGCAGAACCTCTGCCAACCAAGAGAGACAGAGAAACAACAACTCAGCAAGGAGAAACCTCTCCCGTACTTGGACATCTCCTCCAAGTAGGAAACAGTGCAGGGTGGAGAGCCTCCTGCTTGGACTGGCTCAGAGATCCACCCTTCCTCCAAGACCCAGACCGAGGACATGGAGCACTGGATCTCTCTGAAATGCCTGCCCCAATTGTGTGGGGCATGGTCTGAGAGCCATCTCTATTGGAGCAAAGCTCTCTAAAAAAGAAGGACCTTCTTAGAAGAGACACTCCACTGCATGATTGATCCTACCAAACACTACAAACCCTAAATCAGGGGTGTCC
The DNA here is from genome assembly GCF_900518725.1 of Notechis scutatus. Next base: position 1,431,167 of record NW_020716738.1, on the reverse strand, counting down.
AACCTTGGGAACTTTAAGACTTGTGGACTTCAACTCCCAGAATTTCCTCAGCCAGCTTTGAATTCTGGGAGTTGAAGTCCACAAGTCTTAAAGTTCCCAAGGTTGGACACCCCTGCCCTAGATGGAGGATTAGCAGGGGAGGGGTTGGGTTCAGGTGGACCTGTTTAATAATGTTATTTGGCTAACTGCCAAATCCCACCCCTGGCTGGCTCTGCTCACCCCACCCCGCCACTCCCAGGAGTTTCCACGCAACCTGTTTTGGATTTATTTTATTTATTTGTCAAGCAATTATAAGATAACAGGTATAAGTAAAAACATAGTTATGAATACATGGATACATATAAGAAAAATAAAAGAAACAATAGGACAGGAACGGTAGGCACGATTGGTGAGCTTATGCACGCCCCCTACAGGCCTCTTAGGAAGGGGGTGAGATCCATAGTAGACAGTCTGAGGTTAAAGTTTTTGGGGTTTGGGGAAGAAACCACAGAGTCAGGTAGGGTATTCCAGACATTGACCACTCTGTTGCTGAAGTCGTATTTCCTGCAATCAAGTTTGGTGCGGTTAACCTTGAGTTTGTATCTATTGTGTGCTCTTGTATTGTTATGATTGAAGCTGAAGTATTCATTGACAGGTAGGACATTGCAATGTATGATCTTATATACTATACTTAGATCGGACCGAAGGCGGCGTAGTTCTAGGTTTTCTAGGTCTAGAATTTCGAGTCTGGTGGCATAAGGCATTCTGAAACGAGTAGAGGAGTGGAGAACTCTTCCTGTGAAATATTTCTGGACTTTCTCAACTGTGTTAATATCAGATACGTAATGCGGGATGTGAGGTAAGTGCAGAGCACACCCAGGGGCTCTGGGAGGGGGGAAAATGGGCCTCCTGGAAGTTCTGGAAGTCCGGAAACGAGCCCATTTCCAGGCTCCAGAGGACCTCCGCAGCCAGGGGGAGGCCATTTTCACCATCCCAGAGGCCAAGGGAAGCCTCCAGAGCCCAGGGAAAGCAAAAAACAGGCCTCCTGGACGTTCCAGAAGTCCGAAAACAGGCCCATTTCCAACCTCCAGAGGACCTCCGGAGCCCAGGGAGGCTGCTTTCGCTGTCCCAGGAAAGCCTCCAGAGCCTGGGGAAGGTGGAAAACAGGTCTCCCACCATGGTGGTGCACAATCCTTGCACAGAGCAAGTGAGGGATGAGGGCATTGAACATGCTGAGCCTTGCATACCCATCCCTTAACTCCCCCCACTGCGGAAGCCGTGGTGGTGCCCTGGTTAGAATGCAATATTTCAGGCTAATTCTGCCCACGAGTTCAATCCTGACCATTTTAAGGTTGACTTAGACTTCCATCCTTCTGAGTTGGTAAAATGAGGACCCAGATTGTTGGGGGGCAAGAGGCTGGCTCTGGAAACCACTTAGAGAGGCCTGTAAAGCACTGTAAAGTGGTATTTAAGTCTAAGGGCTATTGCTATTTTCCTTCTTTCCTTCCTGTTAAATTCAGTATTGCAGGCTAACTCTGCCCACTGCCATGAGTTCGATTCTCACTGGCTCAAGGTTGACTCACTTTCATCCTTCCGAGATAGGTAAAATGAGGACCCTGTGTCATTCCCCTGTTGGAATATGATTCCGAGGGGGAGGTTGAGCAGCTGACAGGGAGTGGGAATGTGGCTCTGGTGGCTGTGGAAGAAACTGGGGAAGGGCACAGTCTGGCTGGGCATTCAGAGGAAGACCCAGGCCCACCCCCTCTTCATCCTAGGGCATGCAGGGAGGAACGGAGAAGGGAGCAACGTGGGTTACGGGGGAGAAAAGGGTCCTGATTCCCTTCATTAGCTGCAGCTGGGAAAACAGGATTTAAAAAGGTCGTTTGCACACAGCACCTTGCTGGAAGCAAAATGTGAATTATTTTGGTTTGTCAAGTCTTATCTGGGTTCTGGCATCCTCCCAACTGTGTTTCATTATCTTTTGAAGTCTGCAATTCCTTATCCTGCCCTGTGTCGTTAATTGCTGCAGCGGGGGTTGTGTAGGTTTTTATTTATAATCTATATGTACTTTGGGTTTGGACTGAATTTCTTCCCTTTAAGAACTGTTCTTGGGAGAGTTTTTTCTCCAGCCGATGATAACTGGACATTGGGGACCAAGTTGGAGGTATTAAAGGGACTTTGTTGCTTTTGTGCCACACTCCTTTGGGTCATCACACCCAGATTGTTGAGGCCAAGAGGCTGACTTTGTAAACTGCTTAGATAGGACTGTAAAGCATTGTGAAGCGTGTATAAGTTTAAGGGCTATTTCTATTGTTTCCCACATGAAGCGGTGTATAAGTCTAAGGGCTATTGCTATTGCTCCTGCTATTCACTCTCCGAGCCTGAACAGCCAGCCTTGAAGATGATTTTATATAAATTATGATGAACAAGTAGTTACACTCATTTGTCTAGTGACCATTTACACTGAAAACAGTGACTTATGACCACTACGTGCACTTATAACCATCACAGCATCCCGATGGTCACAGGATCACAATTTGGGCAACCAGCATGTATTTAAGATTGTTGCAGAGTCTTGGGGTCCTGTGATCTCGTTCTTGGGACAAGAACTGGTCATCTTTACCTTGATCATCTGTTTGCAGACCCGCATGAGGGTGTAATCCAATTCTGGATCCATCATCTCTGTCTCTTGGAGTTTGAAGACTTTTTGGTGGCAGCGGTTGCTCAGCTGTTTCTTGTTTTCTTTCAAACACTCAATGATCTGCAGGGAGAGGAGGTGAGCACTGAGTGTAAGAGGGCGGCACTGATGAAACAGGACTGAGATTGGGTAAAAGACCATATACTCTTTGGCCAAAATGCATTTTGGTGAGAAGACCATTATGACAGGTAGCATCAAATCCCAGCCCAGCCCAAGACCAGCCTTTGCAAGGCCTGGACTGAAGGGACCTGTTGCACAGATTACACACCATTGTTTCTTAAACCTGGCACTTGAAGATGTACGGACTTCAACTCCCAGAATTCCACAGTCAGCCATGGCTTATATCTGAAATTAGCCAAGGTTGAGAAACACTAGGTGATACTCTTAAAGTTTTAGTAGCAAAATGTTTAACGTGAGAATAAGCAAAACTGTAATTTAAGAGGCAAGAAAGAATTTGAAATGGAGCCATTTCTACCACTAGCATGGTAATTTCAAAATTAATGTTTTCAGCAGCTGGTTGTTATAGAAACACTGATTATGAAGTATTCCAGAATACTGCAGAAAAGTGAGGGGCCACATCCACATCTCAACCCATGTCCCTTATTCCAAGCAGAAGCAACCAAAGAGAAAAGCAAGGTTAAGGCATCTTCAGCTTTGGATGCCACTCCAGAAATTAACAGAAAGGCAAAAACTAAGTCTGTTTATATTTTAAGTTAATTCAAATGAAATAGAATTACCATAAATGCACTGTGGCCATTTTAAAAGTATGCTATTTTATCACAGGTACAATCCAATAGCAATTTATGAGTTGCAATTTGTAAATCACATCCAAAACTTAAAAGATTAGAGGCTTTATATTATATTTGTTTATTATACATTTATCATTGTACCATTCATAAGCCACCTTGTCAGTGACATGAGCAGCATATAAATTTAATAACTATAAATATACTGCCAATGCATACTCTCAATTATCAAGTCTCACAAGGACTGGGAAAGGCAAGCACCAATGCAGCTCAGGCACCACTGCTTAGGTTGCGGCAATAAAATGTATGAGGAGGGGAGGCCAGAAACGTTAAACCTTGGAGAAAATTTGATGAACGCGCACACAAACACCGGTGAAAACATCTATATAAGCCTATCATCACCTGGGCATTGCCGAAGGGAACGTTCTGGCAGTAGTTCCTAATGTCAGTTTTACATGCTTCGTGAAGATCTGGTTCCAGACGGATATCTTCAGTCTGCAAGACAAATTCAGATCCAAAGAGCATGAAACAGGAGCAGCCACTGAAGAAAACTGGCAGCTTTTTAATTTAGACCAAAACGAAGTCACCAAGCACTCTGCGCTCTTCAGGACCTCACAAAAACCCTTTAACTGATTCCCGGTTCTGCAGGAGGGTGGAGGGAAGGATGACATGCATTCAAGGCGCTCAGGCTTAGCCTTAAGAAGCGGCGTAAAAGGCCTATTTAGGACTGAGCTCTCCTTAGCGGTCTCCCTACAGTAGGGCCCTCCTGAGTTGGGGCCCAAGCCTTGCCTCAAAAACCTGCCAAGAAAAGATCCTGCGATTGGAGGAATCCGACTGGGCAGATCAGAACGGCGCCCTCCAGAAGGAGTTCAGGACTGGGGAGAAAGTATACCTGTCCACTAAATACCTGAAGCTGAATCAACCTTGTAAGAAACTGGGTCCCGAGTGCAGAGGCCTGTTCCCCATCGTTCGAATTATAAACCCAGGTGTAGTGGACTTGAGGTTACAGAAGGTGCTCAAGGTGAGTTCACCTCGTGTTCTACTGTTGCTTATCGAAACCCTTTTGAGGTTGTAAGTCAGGGGTGTCAAACTCCATTTCACTGAGGGTCGCATCAGGGTTGTTTGACCGGAGGGGTGGGGGGGGGGGGGGGGGGGCCGGGGGGGGGGGGCGGCCCGGGGGTGGGGGGGGGGGGGGGGCCGGGGGGGGGGGGGGGGGGCGGGCACCTGGGCGGGCGGGGGGGGGGGGGGGGGGGGGGGGGGTTGCCAGGGGGCGTGGCCAGCCCGATGTCACTCGTGTCGGGGGCGCCTGGTGGTGGCCTGAGTGCTCTGCCAGCAAAAACGGGCTCCCAAGTTCCATTTTCGGCTGTGACGGCCTCCTGCAACCCTCTGCCAGCAAAAACGGAGCCTGGGAAGGCCGCAAGCACCCCCAGCCCAGCCCACCCAAGCTCTGGTTCGCTGGCAGAAGCACCACGTGTTGTGGTCTGCCGGCAGCCTGTGGAGACGGCAGCAGAATCCGACAGTGGGGAAGAACATGGGCCAGAACAGGAGTCTGCAGAGGACTCAGATGAGGGTCCTGCGTCCGATGCAGGGATGGGGCCAGGACCATTTGGGAGTTATGTGCTGACTCTGGAGCCTCCAGAGTCTGGCAGCAGCGAGGCAGAGGAACAAGGGGAACCTGTTCCCAGGGCGCGTGTGCGCAGAGCTGCCAGAAAGCAAGAGCAGCTGAGACAAAAGAGGCAACTCGGGAGTAAGGCTTGGAGGTGAATGCCCCTCCCCTAAGACATAAAGGAAGTGCAAAGGTGATGAAACCTTTGCAGGAAGCAAAGTCGTTCGCTCTGTTTGGATTTAACCTTGAAGCTCTGTGTGGACTTTGTACTTTGGTTGTCTTTTTTTACAGTTAATTTGGCACTTTAGTTGCTGGCAGCCATTCAAAGGAGAGAAAGGCGGGTGCTTATCTCGAGGGACTATATGGGACTCATTACGGGCTGGGAATGAATATAATTCCCAGAGAGTTGTTTGGATTAAGCGTGTGCTTAATTACGGTCTCAGGAAGCCTTGGTCAGAACACCACGGGCCAGTCCTTCACAGTTTCCAGGGTGGCCTCGCAGGGCAGATCTAAGCACCCCACAGGCTGGATCTGGCCCACGGACCTTGAGTTTGACACCCCTGCTCTAAGTTAAGGCCAGTCGAAGGGAAGCCTCTGCCACGCATGGGGTTTTGTGTGTGTGTGTGTAGCAAGAAACACTATGAGATAAAAGAGATGCTGGATTCAAGGGGCAACACACTGGCATCCTGGACGTTGGCCTCACTCAAGGAGGCTACCTTCTTGTGGCAAAGGGTCAGCATGGAACACAAACTGCAGCAGAGGGTAACTAGGGGAAAACACATCAGCAATGAATGGCAGCCTGTGTTTTTAACACAGATTCCCCGAGAAACCTGTGCCAGACAAACACAGACAGGCAGACAGAGAGACAGCAGCCAGGCCTGTTTACCATTTCCAGCTCCTCCACCCGCAGCTGCTTGCGGCATTTCACAGAGACCCGGTGCTCTTTGGCATCCTGCAGAGTATCATTGCGCACCGTGGTGCTCAGGCAGATCACCACGTCCACCCTGAAGAAGAAAGAAGCATGATGTCTCTCCCAGACCAGATGAAAAGGCCGACTAGGCTGCCCCAAGCTACGGAGGAAAACCACAGACGTACTTTTTCTTGATGTTGGGACACAACTTCAGCACATCTTCCTTGCAGGCCATTTTAAATTTGTAGGAGAACCTGAAATCCTTCATTTGGATCTGAACAACAAAAAAAGCGAGCAGAGAGTATCAGTCCTCAACTCCCCCGAATGTCTCCCTTCAGTCTAGCAAAATAGAACTGCAACTCCTATGCGGACTATGAAAAGTGATGTATAGCTACAGATGAACAAGCGTTAGAAGGGAGGTCATCTAGTCCAACACCCTGCCCAAGCAGACCCTATACCATTTCTGACAGATGGCAGTCCAGTCTCTTCTTGAAAGCCTCCAGTCATGAAGCTCCCACAACTTCTGAAGGCAACTTTCTCCTTATTTCCAGGTTGAATCCCTCCTTGTTAAGTTTCCATCCATTATTCCTTGTCTGGCCTTCGGATGCTTTAGAAAATAGGTTGACCCTCTCCTCCTGTGGCAGCCCCTCAAACATTGGAAGACTGTTATCCTGTCTCTCCTGGTCCTCCTCTTCACTAGACTAGCCATGCCCAGTTCCTGCAACCATTCATCATAGTTTAGCCTCCCCTAATTATCTTGGTTGCTCTTCTTTGCACCAATGTAGTTAGCCAACCTCCAGTTAACAGCCATGGGAATATGGAATGACCATCTGGAAGGAGATGCTGGAAGTGGTATGGAGAGAGTAATCACCACAAGGAAGCCAGGAACTCTTAAAGAAAGGGACCACAAGGAGCTCACTTTCTATTTACTGGGGTGATCCTGTCAATTGGAAGAAGCGGGCCTGTCTGGTTCTTAACCCTGGCAAAACTCAACATCTTTTTGGCTTAGCCTTGGTTAGATCTCCTTCTTTAGGGAAAACCTGCCCACCCTACACAGTTTAGCAAGGACAGGATGCTCCAGGTACCCATCCTGCAAAAGACTCAGGAGTTGGGACCCAGGGTTGACCTTCCCAGTGGCAGCTCCCTCTCTCCAGAACAGCTGGCTTTCCAGTAGAATGTACTCCTAGATTTTCTGTCCTCTTTTAAGACAGCAGTTGGGCAGGAAGGCCTTCCAAATGATAGCAGTAGATTTTTTTTTAATTGATTTTCTATTAAATACATTTCTTAGTGTTTCATAAACATCGTGTTGTCTGGGTATTTAATTTGCTTAGCAATACAGATGCCATTCTTACTCCCCACCCCTTTTTTCCAACCATTGGTAAAATAAATTCCATGTTTGATCATATTCTACATCCTCTTTCTGCTTAATTTTCAATGTCAATCTATCCCATTTCAGCACAATCTAATACAGGGGTGTCCAACCTTGGCCACCCCTGATCTAATATATTCTTAACTTCATTTCTGTGATGGCAGTAGTTGAAGAATATTATTTTTATTAGTATTCTGTGGGTGCTTTTACACTGATATACACACCAGTCATCTGGAGTTGTTAGAATCGGCATCATAGAACGGCTGGGAATAGGCGAATAAAACAGCTGTACTCACCAGCTGGAAATGCGTAACGCCAACTGCACACTTCTCATTCATCTCCTTCTGATGCTTATTCTGAACCAGACACTCCATGAGGTCTCCTGAGTCAATTTGGTTGTCTGCCATTTCCTGAAGGGGAGATGGAACAATTAGGGACATGTAATGACTGTCTGGCAGAAACGCGCTCCCTTTCTTGGCAGCTTCCACTGTCAAATTAAGGAAGGCATAAATCATAACTTGGAAAAGTCTCAAGGGGTCTGCTTGAACGCAACTATCACCTTAGAAAGTGAGGGAGAAATAGCCCGCCTTGGGCCCAGAACAATCCAGTTGCCCTCAGTCGTATTTCCTCAACTCAGCACATCAACCGCTAATTCCATTCCCACTTGGTACTGCCAACTGCCTGCTGCCAAGGGAATTTAAAGTTGCAATCCAATGCACGTCCCAAGGAGGGCAAACTGGGGAAAGGTATAGAACAAGCTGCAGGGTTAAATTTTATATAGAATAACAAGAGTTGGAAGGGACCTTGTACGTCATCTAATCCAACCCCCCATCTAAGCAGGAGACCCTACGTCATTCCTGACAAATGATAGTCCAGTCTCTTCTTGAAAGCCTCCAGTGATGAACCTCCCACAACTTCCGAAGGCAACTTCTGTTCCACTGGTGGATTTTCTGACTGCCAGAAAATTCCTCATTTCCAGGTTGAATTTCTCCTTAATCAGCTTTCCATCCATTATTCTTCTGGCCTTTGGGTACCTTAGAAAATAACTTGACCCCTTCCTCTCTGTGGCATATGTTTCCATAAAGCCAAATTCTATCATTAAATGCTATTCAACCCCCACAGGGACAGGGGTACGAAAATTAAAATTCAGTTCCGATATATGGCAGAAATTTGATGCAAAGTAAAATTTGAAACTTTCCGGCAAACAGGTAGTCCTTGACTTATGACCACGACCGAGCCCAAAATTTCTAACTTGCTAAGTGAAACAGTTCAGTGAATTTTGCTTTATTGCCACAGTTGTTAAGTGAATCACACTGCAGTTGTTAAACCAGTAACAAAGTTGTTAAGTGAATCTGGCTTCCCAAACTGACTTTGCTCATCAGAAGGTCCCAAAAGGGGATCACGTGTCCCCAGGAACAGTGCAACCATCATAAATACAAGTCACTTGCCAAGCATCTGAATCTTGATCATAGCAACAGCAATAACACTTAGACTTATATGCCACTTCACAGTGCTTTCCAGCCCTCTCCAAGCGGTTTACAGAGTCAGCCTCTGGCCCCCAACAATCTGGGTCCTCATTTTACCCCCCTCAGAAGGATGGAAGGCTGAGTCAACCTTGAGCCTGGTGGGATTCAATCTGCCAAATTGCAGGCAGCTGGCAGTCAGCAGAAGTAGCCTGCAGTACTGCACTCTAACCACCATGGCTCTTGTCATGTGACCATGGGGATGCTGCAACGATCATGGCCATAGGTCACTTTTTTCAGTGCCGTTGTAACTTTGGTCACTAAGCAAACTGTTGTAAGTCAAGGACCACCTGTATTTACCTTATTCTGTTCCCTTGGCTCCATTATGCAGAGCACTAAAGCAGCGCTGCAGGGATATTGTCTCCTTCTGACAAACATCCCCCATCTAGAGAGATTTCAGCCAGTGCTGAGCCAACCATTTCCATTACATTTTCATCACAAGAAAGTCCTTTCTCAAAAGGGAAGAGGGGAAGGAAGGTTGAAAGGAAACGGATCTAACAAGGATGGCTCCAGGCATCAGACTCTCCACCATCTGCTTGCGCTTCTAACTCCATCTCTTTGGCACCCAAAAGATCCACTATAATACAAGACTGCACATTACATCCCCCCACCCCATCACGTAGGTAAGTAGGAACGATGCATTTTACTATACTGTAGCTCCTTCCTCACATCCCCTCAGATGTTACAATACATATATGTCGGAGTATATTCAGTAACTGGCAGAGACATGGTTAACAAAGTAAGCATGGCAACAGACCAGCCAGTGGGAGCTGACAGCCTGGGTGTCAGCTGTACTGTAGTGGAATACTTGCTTGCTTTCTGAAACTTGTATCTGCTCTGAGCTGCTGCTGCTGCTGCTGCTGCTTGTGGTTTTGCTTATGTTACATTGAAAGAATCTATAAATGGTATTGTGCACTCTACTTCCAATGTTATGTTTATAAAGAAGTTAATGATCCTGCTGAATGAGTCATCTGTGTGTTTTATGGACTTGAATTTCTGCTCCAAAATCTAACAATATACTCTGAGGGAGATGGGCAGTTTAGAAGTAGGAAATAAAAGTACAGGAGGACTCTTCCGCCAGCAATTCCTTTGCAATCATTCCAATTAGTCTTCTTTCAGAGAGACTATCAGGCAGCTAACAAAGCCCAGGAATCTGAAAAAAGCAGCTATCCTGATCCAAACTTCTCCAGTCTGACTCCTTGCGGATAGGAAGCGACTGCAATTTCAGGAATCCCCATCTCCAGTATATTGGAGGCCATTTGTCTGTGCAAACTGCTGACAATCTGCAGGAGCAGAACACTTGCAAATGACAGAGGTTCCAAGAAGCAACACTTAGCGGAAAGGGCATCAGGAGAAATGCATCTTGATGGGAAAGGGCTTTTATGTTAATGTGGCCAAAACTATGATAGAAAAGAAGCACTCACATGGCAGAAGTTCTGGATGATGGGTTCACATGCTCGCATCAACAAGGCTTCTATCTGGATATCCTGTCAGAGGAATCCAAAAAAACAGTCAGTTCATTCTAGGTCATGCCCAATTTTTAACACAAACGATGCTCTTAAGATAATTAATACTTCTGGTTCCAAAACTGGCAATTTAAATGAGAATTAAATAGTTACCAGCCCATAAATATTGCAGGGGGGTGCCAGACATGACAGGAATGCTATATCCTATAGTTCATTTGTCCTCCTAAGAATTTAACACCATCTTATTTCCCATTCACATAACATCTCTCTGTTTTCCTACATGACTATATAAGGATGTTTCCCTCATCCATTAAGTTTACTTTTCAATTCTCTTTTTATAGAAAGATGCTTTCTCCACCAGGCCCTCTTATAGCATCTCCTCTGTTTAATCTAATAATTCTTCTACTTTATGAGTGGATATCTGGACATGTGTGCCAATCCCTCTACTTTTCCTTAAGCATCTCAGCAAGCATTGCAGCCTGTGCAAATATTACATTTCCACTGGCTGCAAATAAATGCCCTTTCTTTTCAGGTCAGCTCATACATACATATCACAAAGCCTTGCACATCACAATTTGTCCTGTCCTTGCATTTTCACTTAAGTTGTTTAAGGCATCACCGATAGAAAATACTTATTTCTTCTTGGGCACTCAGATTAAGCCAAGTATGTATGTCAAGCTTGAGGGGAAAAATGGAGACTCCTCCACTTAATTTTGTTGCCACACTTCTGTTCAATCTCTCTGCTTACTCAATCGATGAAGTCCCTCCCTGGAAACTGGCCAACTGATATTTTTGCTAAGTTTCTGCCGCGGCCTTTCTGCTTTCTCAGCAAGAAGGAATCACCCAACAAACATCTGTTTAATATATAGATATAAAAATTATCGTAAACAAGGCAGAGAAAAGGTGCCAAGCATGATTTCTGGAATTCTATTTTGTTTCCACAGCCAGGAACTGGATTCATTCCACTTTGGTATTCAAATTTTCTTTTTCTGACTTCGTCCATCATGCCAAGTTTCGTTCTCATTCCTTTCTGGTTTTTTTATTTTAAAGAGGTATGGCACTGATGGACAGATACCGGACCAAGTCTCTTCACAACATCATTTCTTATTTTGGATTGGAAAGAGGCAAAGGCAAAGGCTAGCCACGCATTGCTTATTTGTTCATAGTTCTGCCTAACTGCCATAATTCTCAGGGGTAGCAGCCTTTGATTATTTCTCAAGGTCTACCCATTCTAGACACTGGAAGATAAAGCACAGCACGGACAACGACACAGTCTTGAGCGCCACAGAATAGAGGAACTCCTTCTTTTGAAGAAAGTCACCTCACCTCAGATTCCAGCTCTGTCAGGTTTCCAACGACCTCTCTGCAGTCAGTAACCAGATCATCCAGATGGTCCTGTAGACATTCAAGTTCCTGCACGTAAAAACAACAACACACACAATTCCTTAGGCCCATTTGATTATTCCTTTGAGAATCCTCCAAATGCACAATGAAATGGCTCTGGGTTACTTCGATTTTCCACAAAAATATCCCCAGGATTCTGCTATCGATTTTAGCAATGGTGTTATAGATCATTTTTCTGAAAACATAAATCCTGGCCCAATAAGTCATAATTCTTGCTCCAGGTTGTATTGAAGTAAGAAAGTCTAGATTCACACCCCTCTGAAATACTACTGGTCTCTCAGCTGGTCATTCTTTTAGCAAAAAATATTTGGCTTAAGACAAAGTAAGAAAGGTTTTACACCTAGGCAAGAAAAACCAAATGCACAGGTACAGAATTAATAGCAGTAATTGAGATGGATCTAGGAGTCTTGGTGGACAACCATTTAAATATGAGCCAGCACAGGGCTGCCGCCAACAAAAAAAACCCAACACAATTCTAAGCTGCATTAACAGAGGGACAAAATCAAGATCTCGTGAAGTGTTGGTACTGCTTTCTAGTGCCTTGAATACTGCGTCCAGTTTTGGCCAACACAATATTTAAAAAATGTTGAGGCTCGGTAAAAGAGTGCAGAGAAGAGCAACGAAGATGATTAGGGGACTGGGGGCTGAAACATGAAGAACAATGGCAGGAACTGGGTATGTCTAAGACTAATGAAGGAATAGTGATGACATGATAGCAATGTTCCAATATCCGATGGGTTGTTCAAAGAAGAGGGAATCAATCTATTCTCCAAAGCATCTGAAGTTAAGACAAGAAGCAATGGATGGAAACTAATCAAGGAGGGAACCAACCTAGAACTAAGAAGAAATTTCTTAATAGTTAGAACAATTAATCAGTGGAATGGCTTGCCTTCAGAAATTGTGGGTGCTTCAACAGTGGAGATTTAAGAAGAATTTGGACAGCCACATGTCTGAAACGGTATAGGGTCTCCTGCTTGAGCAGGGGGTTGACTAGAAGACCTCCAAGGCCCCTTCCAACTCAGTTATTCTATTAATGCACAATGCTAAAACCAAAATGACTTCCAATTTTTGCATAGCATATGGAATGTGCTTGGATTCTTAAATTTAACTGGCACATATTTCCCAACTAGATTACAATATGTCTGGTTCTGAATCCTTTACTTCATTTCCTATTTCTCTGGCTGAATAAGCAATTGGCCTTGCCGGGGTTAACAGCTTTTGGGCAGCTCAATCTTCACTCAAATATGCAAGTTGCCTTTTAACTGTCTACCTGTAAGAGCAAGTGCCAAAACCAATCTCCCCTTCATCAAACTCCTTGGAAGAAAGGCAAGATAAGGTCGCATGAAAAAGCTACTGAAGAAAACGTTCCCCGCTTTGTTCAAATATTCATTATGCCAAATAATAAAATCAATTTAGGGAAACCTCTTATGAAAAAGAGCCCCAAACTTCTCCTGCTTTGGGGTTCTTCCTGCTCCATTAGAATTTCTACATTAACATGCTGAAGGGATGTCAAAAGACACAAAACAATCAGGCTGAAGTTGCTTCTCCAGGTTTTCCACCAAGTTACAAAGGTTCTTCTTTGGGGTCTCTTTCTTCAATTTTTAGTTCCATACCAGCTCAGGAAGTCTGGGAGTTGGAGTCCACGGGTCCTACATTTTGCCAGAGTTCCCACCCCTGCACCACACATTTCCCCTTTAACACCCATAATTTCAAACATCCTTAACTATTTAATAATGTAGCCACCCCATTTCTTGACCAGCAATCTCACAACTCCCTTTTCCTTATTACTTCCTGCTGGATTCCCGATTGATTTTGCTTGTGGCAGAGAAAGTCACAAATCACGATCACGCAACTGCAAGATGTCACAACTGTCGTAAGCGCAAACTGGCTGCCAAGCATGCAGATTGCAATTGTGCGATGGCGATGACCAGAATTTTGAGGACAGGTCATAGCCACGACTCATTCAGCACCATTCCAATTTTACGTGGTTGCAGAATGAGCGGCCGCTAACCAAGCACCACCTGGAGTCTTCACTGCAGAAAGCAGCAAGGACAGTATTCAAAATACAAAAGAGTAATCTGTGGGATCAGATCTCTACCCTGGTTGCTGGAGTCAGTTCTCTCGTCAACTATGCTGTTTTTCTACTATATTCAGTGAAGGGAAAGGTTTATCCCTGTCCAGTCATGTCCAACTCCAGGGCACGATGTTCATCTCCGTTGCTTGGCCAACATTGTCTGAAGACAATCTCCGCGGTTATGTGGCATTTAGCATGGCTATATGCCAAAGGTGTACAGAATGCAGTTGCCTTCCCACCAAAATGGTACCTATTAATCTGCTTGCGTTTGCACGCTTTCAAACTTGTACAAATTCTCTTCGACCAACACATGGCCCCACAAGCAAGCAACTTTCTATTAAAAGCGGTTGTTACAAGCATAGATATGCTCCTATTCTAAACCTGAAGAAATGTTATGCTGTCACATTATTTAAAAGTGGAGATATTTTCAGGTAATTACCATTTCTTAGCCCACCCACCCCCAAATGTAACAATTCCAGTCTAGTCTAATTCTGAAAAGAATGAATGCCATAGTTACCTGTCCTGTTTCGGTTTTCTCACTGCACCACTTCCCCAAATCTATCATGCACTTGTCTTGGAGGGATGGATCCAGTTTCACATCCAAAGCTCGCTGATGCAGAATTCGCTGTACTTCCGCTCTGCATTCTCGGGATAACTACCAAAGACAAATATGGACATTTGTGATGAACAAACCCATTCAACCAAACATTTTGAAGAGTTTTTTCTTCCAGATGCAGATACCAATTCTCTTGCTATTCTGGGCCAAACCCAGCGTCAGGGCAACACATTGTCTTCTCTGAGTCTTACTTTCTTTGCAGTCCCCTTCCAATTCTGATTTTCATTGTCATTTGAATGGCTAAAAAGTTTAAGAAAGTACTTAAAATTTAAGAAAGTACTTAAATAAATCAAAAGAAGGCAGCAACTGAACCAATTGGGTCAAACTGCAATTCTTGTTATAGGCAACTAAAAATACCTCCAATCTCTACTTTGTGTTTGAGTCAAAGTGCTCACAACTCCAGACATTCTACCCTACATTTAGGAGGCTGCTTACACCAGAAGCCTCACAAGCATTGCATGGCTAGATAAACTGTTTAATTATAGAAAAGCAAGTCATATATCAGCAGAAGACCCAACTATTGGACAATACAGAAATCAGATTAAAACTGATGTTCTAAAAGATTAAGACTATGTTAAATATAGCCAAATATATTGGGGAAGGAAGCAGGGAAGGAAAGTAAGAGATGCTCCATTGATCCTCTGGTCTTCTATAAGTTTCTTCTATAAAGCTGACTGTATGAACTTTATTTTAATCTACAAAATGCCACAATCTCATTTCAAAAATCCATTCTTTCTTGGAGGCAGTTTATGGTTCAATTTCCCCAGATCTCAAACACATGGCAAGAAAATGATAAAACCAAGGTGTTATTTGCACAAGAAAAACTTGATCAATCCCACATCCACAGCTGAGCAATAACTTGCAAAATCTCCCCCCCATCACCACCACACACACAATTTCAGTTACTCCTCTGTAACATTGGGAAAGAGATCTTCTGGTAAAATGGGTAAAATATAATTTTCCAACTTTTTCTTGTTGTTGTTTTGTCCCCAAACCCAGTCTTTAATTGCAGAAGATCTATAGACTCTACTGTAGAGTCATCTGGATTTGTTAAAGCAGGGGTGTCAAACTCAAGGCTCGGGGGCTGGATCCAGCTCATGGGGTGCTTAGATCTGGCCCATGGGACCCACCCCAGAAACAGCAAAGGACTGGCCCGCAGTACCTTTGCCAGCGAAAATGGAGCTCAGGACAGCTGTGTGTGGCCTTCCTGAGCTCTGTTTTCACTGGCAGACGGTTGCAGAAGTCTGTTCTGACCCGGGCTTTGTCAAACCTAAATAAACACAAATTTATTTTAAAAGCAAAACCTATTTTATTGCAACACTGGGAATTGCTTTCATTCCCAGCCAAATTAATATTAAACAATTCCCTAAGATAAGCACACGCTTTTCAGTACTGTGGAATGTTGTCAAAAACAGAAATATCCAATTAATTATAATAGAAACCAATCGAAGTACCAGAAAAAAATCAACCAGAGCTTCAAGGAGGAATCAGAATCTAATGATTTTCTTTGCTTCCTGCAAAGAGCACATCAACGAGGGCTGACTTTTATCCCTTATGGGAGGGGCAATAACCTCCCAGCCTTACTCCCAAGTTGCCCCTTCTGCTTCAGCTGCTCTTGCCTTCTAGCAGCTCTGCACACACGCACACTGGGAACAGGCTCCCCTTGTTCCTCTGCCTCGCTGCTGCCAGACTGCGGAGGCTCCGGAGGCAGCACCCCACTCCCACATGGTCCTGGCCCCATCCCTGCATCGGATGCAGGACCCTCATCCAAGTCCTCTCCAGACTCCCTGACTGGTCCCCTTTCTTCCTCACTGTCCGATTTCGCTGCCAGCTGCACTGGCTGCTGGCAAACCACAATAAAGGTCATCACAGCTGAAAATGGAGTCGAGAGCCCGTTTTTTCTGGCAGAGCGCTCAAGCCACCGCAAGCTCTCCCAACATGAGTGACATCGAGCTGGTCATGCCCACCCTGGTCACGGCCACCCCAGCCCCCCAAGGTCAAAGACCTTGAATCCCTCAAGGTCAAAGACAACCATGAATCGGCCCTCAATGAGATCGAGTTTGACACCCCTACTCTACAGTATTGCATGAATCCTGGACCAAAGACCATTACAGCTAAAATCCAAAATACCCAGAAAGTATCCAATTCAATCCAATATGGATCTCAGTCTTTCACCTCTCATGCTACTGAATATATATATTTACCTGGAGTCCTCTGATATGAAAGTTTATTGCATTATGAAGTTTCACCCAGTGACTAAGAACTCTTTTGCCTCATTACAGACGCAAGAGAAATAACGATCTACAGATTTTCACATGAAACTCCGTAATATGTGAACATCCTAACATGTACATGGAGCTTCACAGCCAAGAAGGCTGGAGTGTAAAGATCCAAGCAACTTGTCCAGAAAAAAACACTGCATTGCCTTCCCAGATGTTCCCAGACCTTCTGATCAGTTTCTCTGTCCCCTTAAAAATATTCAAAGACAACTTCAGGAACTAAACCCACCGCATGCTCCAAAAACCTATTGATTCTCTGAAAAGCACTAAGATGTGCCAAGATGATGAGAGGATAATGCCTACCCTTCTTCCCTGTTCTTCTGTGCGATAAGCATGTCTGTATAGGCAGGAGAAGACCGCTCCAGGAGGAATCATCTCGCTTGTTTCATTCCAACCATGGGCGTGACAAAGTCGAGAGGCATCTCCTTGGCACTTACGGTAGAGGACAAAATCCAACCTAAAGGGAGCCGAAAGAGCATCAAGGTGAGATTCCTGGGTGACCATGATCCCCACAGTGGCAATGGACAAGGTAGGAGGTCCCATAGTCACAAGCAAAGCCCCTCAAAGCCCCAACCCTGTGCACTCACTTCCAATCCCGTGAAATAAAGTACTGAAGCTCTAAGAGCCGGCGTTCACAATCCTCCACCATCTTCTCTGTGTACAAGTGCTCCATGAGGCAAGAAAGAATCCTACAGGGGAAGCAGGAGAGTTAAGACTGCAAATGTAGCATCTCTGAAGCTCTCGTGTGAGGTGCTACAACCGCTAGCAGGCAGGCAAACCAAACTGCCTACAAACTGGCTGCCTGTGGCAACCACACAGCCTTCTCTGCATCAAGAAAAGGTCTATGTCTGGTCCATACTGTCCCTATATTGCTTATCTGTAAGGCCAACTTGCAGCAGTCACACGATCAAAATTCAGAACCTTGGCAACTCATTTATGTTGCAGTGTCCTGGGGTTGCGTGATCCACTTTTGCAACCTCCTGACAAGCAAAGTCAACGGGGAAGCCAGATTCATTTAACAACCACGTTACTAACTTAATACCGTGTTTCTCATATAATAAGGCCGGGTCTTTTTTTTTTTTTTTTTTTTTGAGCCCCGAAAAAATGGCTAGGTCGTCTTTTCGGGGGTGACTTAATTCCCCCCCCTCTTGCATCTTCGGGCGGGCGGGCGGCGACAGCTTGGATGTTGACCTCGGCGTTGGTGGGGCACTTCGTATCGGGGTCAACGCAGGCAGCACCATATCCGGGTGTGCAACAAAAGTACTTCCTAACGGCAAGCCCCCCCACCCACCATTCCCCCCCATTTCGCATGT
Source organism: Notechis scutatus (assembly GCF_900518725.1). The sequence goes on along the minus strand of NW_020716738.1, from coordinate 1,413,184 downwards.
TTTAATATAGGCCTTAATTTGTGGGGAGGAGCTTAATTTCATTTCATGCCTATAAAACATGCTGGGACTTCCTATTGGGGGAGGCCGTATTGTTGGAGAAACAGGGTAAATGCAGTGGTTTGCTTAACAATAGTGGCAAGAAAAGTCGTAAAACAGGGCAAACTCACTTAACACATTTCACCTAGCAACATAAATTTGGGGCTCAATTGTGGTTGTAACCCGAGGACTATCTGTACAATAAAGTTATATAAATGTCAGTAGCTTTAGAGCCCAATTTATCCCACAGAGACTTTCTTCAAATTTTGCCACTAGCCGCTCTGAATTGGCAGGAGGTGGTTTATTTCCCTGGTAACTGAGGGATGCAGAAATGGCCAGGAAGATGCATGGCTCTTAACGTATCATCACAACACCAACCTCTTCTAATCTTTCTTAGTCCAACTCTTCCCTCTGCAAGAGACCCCCGGAATCCATCCCTCTCTGTGGGTCCCCTCCCATCTCAACGAAACACGTCACAACTGTGGGCAAAAAAGGCAGGGCTCGGTCACCTACATGGGATCTCCGGAACGGATGTGCTTGCAGGCCGTTTGGATCACTGACTCGCAGGCTTCATTCAAAGCTCGATCGATGCGATAATCCGCCACAGGGTCCACCTCCTGGATCAGACTCTGAAGCTGAAGGAGGGAGAAAACCCAAAACTTAAGGCCCAGAATCCTCGTTGGGACAAGCAGCTGTCTCGCCGCCACTTAAATTCTGTAAGGAGACCGTGATTCTGAAGCATGGATGTCACCCCTTCCTTGCAACTACAACATGGCCAATAGCCCACCAAAGAAAGGTGGCTTTGGGCAAAGGGTTTTTCGAGCCGAACCCAATCAAGAGCAAATGGCTGAACTTTTGACAAGGTCAGATCCCGACTTTTTGTAGTTCTGCTCTTTCACTTGGAGCAGGTAACTTGAAGTCAAGACAGGCAAAGTGTCAGGCTACCCCCCACAACATCTCAAGGATACAGACATTTGCAACCCAAAGTATTTTCCTGTTTGTCAGGCCCTAAGAACCAAGACAAAGGGTGTCTGTTCTTTGTGCCATATAATATATGTGGGTATATACATAATTTTGTATTTATTTATTTATTTATCTTGTCGTGTTTATGCAGTGTAAAATTGGAGGTGGTGGCCCTTTAAGTGCTGTATGTAACGAAATTTCATTTTTAACGTATGCGAATTAGTATACATTCAAAGTAAATAAAGCTATTCTATTCTATTCTAATGTGGAGTTACTTCTGAGCAGTTATTATTCCTTACCTATAGACAGAAAACTTGCCAAACTAAAGCAACTATTTGTATAACTACAGACATATTCTAAGAATCACTAAGGAGGAACCTTAACTCTCTTCGTCCCAAACAAACTTTCCATGCTTTGCTGCCTCTTTGATTTCTGGAAAGCAGCCGCTCCCTCCTGGAATCCAGACTACATTCCACCACACTCATTAAGCAACTAAGATTAATCTCAGTGAGAACAACTAGAACCAACTTATTCTACATGGTCTTTTCTCTTCCTAGAACTGACAGACAGGAGGGCAAGGGGAAGCCGTGCTGGGCGGTGGTCTTCCCAATTCCAGCCATGATTACGAGTTGCAGCCAACCAAATCTGAAACAGCCTTCAAGTAAAGGGTGTTTGATGTGAATGACAGCCTAGAATTAGTGCTCTTAGCTATTTCATTTCGGATGGGAAGAAGGCAAAATATAAGCGATTGGACCCAGATAAAGCAATTATGGTAAACATATTCCAGTTTAATACAGGAAAACATTAACAGAGAGATGGCCAGTTTCCAAAGAAAACAGATCTGAGTGCAGTACTGAAGTGATCTCAAAGCTTATTGCATCCTATTATCCATTCCTGGAAAGAAAAGAATGTGGTAAAAGGTTCTTGTAAGGAAGAAGATTTATATGAAAGCCTTTATCACTTGATGGTTTTCTAAGGAAAACAATGGTCAGCTTTTAACATTCTACTTCTCGATTCAGTGGAGAGGAAATTGGCCACAGCCACCTGTTCGTTGTGGACTTGGGACTGCAATTAAACCACAATCTTTCCAAATCCTCGCACCATCTTTGCAAGCTAAGTGAGTTCCCTATTTCTTTGGAAACAAAATTCTTCCTGAAACCCCAAGTGCCAACTGCCAGGAAATGTGGCAAAGGGGGATCAGCTGAGCTGCATCCCGGCCACTCCTTTCCCAACTGACACGTTGCAAGTCCCTTAATGAAAACCTATCAAGAAAATCTGGACTCTCGGAAGGCATCAAACCACCAACTTCCTTGCACTAATGCACCATGCAATGGAGGTGTATACCCAACAAGCCTGCAGAGGATACCAGCATAATCTGTGCCTGTCTGGGAAATAAATATGTTGTTCTCTCCACCCAAAGTACAACACCAAGAGGTTCCTGCTCGTCACATCAAAGCACGAGGAAGTTTTTGTTTCAGTCTCAGACACACAATTCCTCGGCTTTCTTTCTTTAATCTCGATTCTACTTATCCTCCATCAGCTCGAAAAAAAATGATCAGAGCCCTTCTTTTATATGCAACCAGTAAGTTCTTGGCAGAATAAGAGTCTGTTATTGAAGAAGAGGGAGAAAGCAGTGATAAAAGATTAATGTTGCTCCCTTTTATCGTGTTAATTCCGGCAACTATGATGTATTTGGAAATGCCGAACGGAAACACTGTGCTGGAAAGATATGTATGCACAGGAACAGGGGAGGTGGAGGCTATATGGAGTAGAACCAAGTGAACATACCTGAACCTAAGCTACTAGATTCCCACAGCCATGTGGGGGGGGGGGGGGGGAGGGGGGGGGGGGGGGAATGAGAATGAAGGCTAGCTGCTCCTGGTTTTTATGCTTGCTATAGAAAAAAAATGAAATTTAGAATGTTAGTTTGAAGATTTAATGATTGTGTAGGTTACAGAACTTGCTTTTAATAAGTATAAGTAATGACAAAAGTTGAGGTTTTAACTGTATGGGTAGTCTTCAACTTACAACAGTTCATTTAGTGACCATTTGAAGTTACCATAGCACTGAAAAAAGTATCTTATGACCATTTTTCACACTTGTGACATTGCAGCCCCATGGTCAGATGTTCAAAATTCAGATGCTTCACAGCTGACTCGTATTGACGACGGTTGCAGTGTTCCAGGGTCACATGATCCCCTTTTGCGCCCTTCTGACCGGCAAAGTCAACAGGGAAGCCAGATTCACTTTACAACCATGTTACTAATTTATCAACTGCAGTGATTCACTTAACAACCGATGCAGGAAAGGTTGTAAAATCGGGTAAAACTCGTTTAACAAATGTCTCACTCATCAATGGAAATTTTGGGCTCAATTGTGATTGCATGGATTCGCCTTACGGTTGCCCTGTTTTGGTTAAATATTCACAAATCGTTTAATAGATTTTAAAGAAAAATATACTTCAAAGGAAAGATTTTTGTTTCTGAATTACATACCCAAAATCTGGAATCTATCATTACATTAAAAGAACTGTGGATTGAGTCCCACCCTGAATTGATGACGTGTTTGCTTTCTGTTTATAAACCGGCCCTCTGGTGACACAATGGAAAGACCGGTCAATATCACTCTGGGTGGAGATGGATGGATGGATGGATGGAGATAAGAGATAGAGAGATCATCAGGTTGTAGTCACCTTTCTTTGTGGGTTTTTTTTGTATCGTTTTTCTTTTATATTAATGCAAATAAAAATGTCATATTTGCTCTACTAAAGCAAATAACTATATTTTAAAAACAACCAGCTGCTGCCCACTAGTATTCCTTGTAGGTTTTCCTCATCATGCTTCAGAAATTAAGTAGCTTATCTAAAGGGATTGGGATCACCTGGTTTGAACACGCAGGTGGCAGCTAGAAAAGAATTAGGGAAATTCAACAGGCTTGGCTCCTTTAAGGCAGGGGTCCCCAACACCTGGATTGCGGCCCATTACTGGGCCATGGCCTGTTCAGAACCAAGTTGCGGAAGCAGAAGGAGAGCATGGATGTGCGTGCAACTTCACTTGTAGGAGTGACAGGCATGCACGTCCACCGCTCGCTCAAGTGGAGCTGCGGGCACTCACCGGCTGCTCATGCAGAACCACACCCCCCTATTCCTACCCACCCCCAGCCAGTCTGCAAAGTCGGAAAAGTTGGGGAGATCGGTTGCCTTAAGGGGCAGAGTTCCTGCCAAACAGCCCACTGCTTTATGCACAGAAGTCAGAAGAGATATAGCGATTGCACTTAGACTTATATACTGCTTCCCAGTGCTTTGCAGTCCTCTCTAAACGGTTTACAGAGTCAGCCTCTTGCCCCCAACAATCTGGGTCCTCATTCCCCCCCCCCCACGCGGAAGGATGGAAAGTTGAGGGAGGGACAGACGGAAGGAAAGAAGGAATAGAGGGAGGAAAGGAAGGAAGGAGGAAGGAAGAGCAATGGCACTTAGACTTATATACCGCTTCACAGTGCTTTACAGCCCTCTCTAAGTGGTTTACAGAGTCAGCCTCTTGCCCCCAACAATCTGGCTCCTCGTTTTGCCCACCTCGGAAGGACGGAAGACTGAGTCAGCCTTGAGCCTGGTGGGATTTGAGCTGCCAAATTGCAGGCAGTTCAATATGCCCAAGATATGCTAAACTTCAGCAAGCAACAAATGGACTGGGGGGAAATGTGTAGGTGTAGACTCCCCCGCCACACCCAGCTTACTGAATGTTGGCAGCTGTCCCCCAAGTTGCCTTTCTCTCCCCGAACCACTTTCATCAGGCAGTGCAGAGTGCGGCCCTTTCGATGCAGCCCCGAGCAATGGTGCTCGATCTCGGTGCGGCAGCCGAGGATGATTTCTGGGCTCAGGGAGAAGTCCTCCATCAGCATCCGCCTGTAGTCCAGCATTTCTCCCTGGCATTCGCTGCTTACCTGCCGGCCTAGGGGAGAAATCAGAGGAGATTCAGGTATGGTGGAAGAGAATCCCAGCAGCACACCAAGTGATCGTGCGCCTTGGATTGTTGGAATGGCACGTCGGAAGAATTGCTCCGGCTGTGACTCATGTATTACACAGACATTCTTGTTGCAATAACAAAAATTAGGAAAGGATTTTCCACTTGGAAATTTTATGTTTATTTCAGCATCAGAAAGCTGATTTTAAAAAAAAGAATGACTCCACTGAGTAAGAGATGGAGCAGAGGAAGGAACCAACCCAGCTATCGGCAATTTTAGTGTTTTCTGGCTTAAGCCTTTTTCCAATAGAACGTTGCTTTAAATTACTCACATACATATCTGAACATGTTTTGTTTTGAGTCTGCCACCTCTTTTATTGAACGCTCTAAGCCAATTTCTACTGTCTTTGTTGGGGAAAGTGCATGGAATTTTAGATTTACTTACTGGACAGACTTCCTGCCATTGGCAACGACTCCATCCTGCATTTTAGCATAGATGTATTATGGTCAATTCCTCTTTACAGAAATCCTTGCATTCATTGATATCTGGAGCTTGTCTTGCATGGCTGCTCATGTCAGGCGACACTACAAGATCTCAGGTGGGTTAAAGGTCAGGGCTTTAACTTGCCCTTCCAAAATGCAAAATTTTCTTTTGGCCCAGCCAACTGTCATGGATTCATTTGTGCACCCGGAATTGTTGTCATGCTGCATCACTTACATCTGTGTATAAGCTTCATCTCACAGAAATACAGCCTGACATTCTCCTGTAGAATTTGCTGGTATTATCCAGAATCAATTGCTCACTCAGCCATTGAGAGCTGCACAGCAGCCCCAAGCCATGATACTCCCACTAGCATGCTTCACAGTTGAGTGAGGCTCTTTTATAGAAATGCAATCTTTCATTGTCTCCAAACACAATGTTTCTCATTAATGCTCGAACGCCCTGCTTTGTCAGTCTCAGCTACCGACACAATATTGTTCCAATAGCCTGCTGGGTCACATTCAGGGGGTCCTTGGCAAACCTGAGACAGACAAACATGCAGTTTCTGAAAAATAGTTATTTTATCCTTAATATCTTCCGATGCAGATTGTTCTTCAGTGTTGTCCTGATGGTAGACTCATGAACACTGAGATCAGGTAAGCCAAGGGTCAGTGGATCCTTTTATCATTACCTTGGGGTTCTTTGGAGCCCTTGATCTTGGATGATCAATTCTCAGAAGAATAACAAGGTGTACACCATTTGTACACCATCTGCCTGACTGGAATCCAACATCTCTGGAAATCGCTTTGTAGCCCTCTCCAACCTCCTGAACATCACTAAGCCGTGTTCCAAAGACCACTGAGCTCTCTTTTAACTGCAATATGATTTATTGCTACTATTTTCTCCTAGGAAGAGAAGCTCCAAGAGGGGGAAAAAATTAATGTCTTTTTTTGAAGAGACAGAGCTGCTCAAACATGCCCTGAAACTCACAATCATTTTCTTTGCATACACTTCCATACACTTTGCATACACTTCCCCAAAAAAGACAGTGGATATTGGCTCAAAGTCTTCAATAAAGCTACCTCTTTAGTTTCTCTTTATCTATTAATAGCCTTTAGATCAAGCTCTGATTGTTTTGAAGGTCACAATTCTGCAGGATTATGGATGGATCTAAAGAAGCGTTTCAAGCTTTGTGTGGACTTCAATTCCCACAATTCTGGGAACTGAAGTCCACGCATCCAAAACTTGCCAAGTTTGAAAATGCTGTTCTAAGATTCCCAACTTTGGTGTCACCACTACACATATTAATTCGGGGATAATCAGGTTGGCTCCAAATTAAATTAAAAATATAACATTGGTTTTAATATTGTTAAATAGCCCAGGGCTCAACCTTCCTGCAAAGGCTGATAAAAATATTTTCTTTTTTTATATTAGTATTATTATTTATGCTATTTTCTTTGTTATATATAAAATTTCCATATCTACAATGGCAGTGTACTGTCTGGGTACAATCTCTTTTAAATACAAGTAATAAATCTTACAGTAACTAACTATTATTCTCACAATCTATTCACCATGATCTTCACTTATCCTTATTAAACATTTCCCATTATTTAATTAAACACTCTATTCAGCTTTATCTATAATTGGTTAATAATATCAAACATTATAAACATCATATTAACATCACATTTGTAACCATTACCCACTAATTCTGTTAATCATCATGTTTACTTATCCTAATTATTCAATATTTAATTAGTTGCACATTTATTTCACCTTTGTTTACATATCCTCCTCCATTTTAAGTTTCTAACTTCTGCTTCTATCTTCTAACCATTGATAAAATAGTTCCCAAGTTAAAAAGTATTCTGTTTCTTCCTTATCCTTAATTTTCAGTGTTAGCCTATCCATTTCAGCACATTCTAATATTCTCTTTATTACATTTTCCTCTTATAGGTCATATTTTCATTTTTCCAATTTAGTATCTATACAATTCTCGCTGCTGTGACCACATGTAAGATTATATGTTTTCTTGACCAATGTGAATGTCTTGACTCATCAGGTGTAAGGAACCAGAATGATACTGACAGCAGATCAGAATAGTTGCAGGAGTTTTTTTACTGACCTGTTTACAAGAATCTTGCTAAACTAAATGCACTTTCTAGAGAACAGCCAGATAACCACTCCAGGGATGCGGGGGGGGGGGGGGGGGGGGGGGGGGGGAGACTGTTATTCTCTGTGGCTTCCTCTCCTTCAGAGATTCTAGAGACTGACATAATTTTCAAGAACTCACGCAAAACAACACTGAAGTCTTATTTACATTTCAGATGCTACACTTGTTTAAAAATATATATGATTATTTAACGTGTACAACATCTTTCCCTCTGGGCTATCTAGGGATTTTGCATGCATTCCATTGACAAGTGCTGCACCCCCCGATTTCTTTCTGTTCTGTTCACAAACAAGGGTTTGAGGGAACAGCAAAAAGAACGAACCCCGCCTACCTCTGTGCACAGCGGATTCGAGACACATGAGCAAGTAAGAGAGGCGGGCTTCCCGGGTACGAGGCAGATTCTCCACATTGCAACGGTACTTCTTCAGGTCGCTTTTGCAGGATTTTGCCAAGGAGTAGCTGACTTTGTAGTCCTGGGCAATCAACTTTTGCCGGGTTGTCAAGGCATCCCGACACTGAAAAGGGCAAGCGAGAATTCAAGTCAATTCACAATTCATCTTTGATTGATATTGATTTATGGCATAATTAAAATTCTGTACCAATTAAAAATGAAAATGCATCTGAATTAGAAGATTACAAAATGTTCCATAGTTACAAAGTGTTCCATTTTTCTATATCACATCAATCCAATTCTTTTTGGGAATGGTCCAATGTTTTTTCTGGTTATAAATCTTTTGGAGCAGGAAGTGGCTCTGAGAAACTATGAACTCCTGTTCCAAAAGATTTATATATAGACCAACCCTGGAAGGGCTGAATCAGTATGTATCTAAAAGGAAAGTAGAACATTTTCTTACTCCCCAGAACAGACAGTTTTGCACAAGCTTAATATCAATACATTGCCGCTTTTGTCATTCAGAAATTATCTTGACTTTCACTAGACCAGGCGACAGAAGTATTCCAATGGACTAGCACAAGGTGTTCTTTCAACTTCCTCTGCCCAACAAGTTGACTTTATGAGTATTTTTGACCAAAACTGGTATTTATTTCCAGTTTCAGGCAAAACCTGGTCCATAGTGAACAATGGGTTCATTTAGCAACTGCCGCGTTCACTTAATAACCTCCACATTTGCTTAATGAATGCCACAAAAAGGTTGTAAAAATGGTTTTGGTCTTGTGGTAGATCCACTTCATGGCCATCACAACGTACCACGGTAACTTCCAAGCGTAATTATGATTGTAAGTTGAGGATTACTTGTGCTACATTCTGCAATTCAGGGCAACTTTCCCCTGGGCCATAGAACACGGACAGAGATGCCTTAATACTGACCCCATCCCTCCACCTAAATCCTTTCCACTGTCTTTCTACCCAGCTAATATGATTTCCATAGACCTGCCTGAGTGGGCTTAAACGAATTGGGAAGTTTATGATTCAGCCTCTTTTAGGAACCCAGACATCATCTCAAAGGTAGCATGACCTAGCTTATCTCTTTAAGCCAGAAGGTGGTTTATTTGAGCATAGCCTGTTTATGTGAATAACCAACTGCAGCATGTGAACTCATGACTCTAGTTAGTCAGCCGGCTTGTCCTCTCTTGGGTGCATAGATTAGAGAAACCCAAGAGGTGACTGAGAAGCCAAACCTTGGGTGGAAGAGGGGCCAGCAACTAAAAGGGCTGCATTCAGCACTTTCTCTTGGAGGACACTCACCTTTTCACTCATAGCATCTTCGAACTTGTGGTTAAATAGACACTTGTATACCCTGCCTTCGCCTGCTTGAGTCTGTGAATAAAGCAACAGTTCTTTAAGTAGGTTTGGCCAGGATATATAATTTAAAAAAAATATTTGTATTATAGTCACTTCCAAAGATCTGATACATATGGTTATTCACCATATGCTGTTCCAATAAACTCACGAAGACAGACTGAAACACAATTATTATCAAAGCCAAATCAAATGAAGCTTATACAGCTTCAGCTAACACTCCATTTTACTTAATGTATTTTTATTCACTGCACCTCCTCAACTGCTTTTTAATCATAATCCTGTACTTTTCTAGTTTACAAGTCTGTTGTTATTTACAAGGTTGCCTCCTCAGTTAAATGAAATCATGTTGAATCAACTTTTGTTATTTTGTAGTAAAAAGTAATCTCCTTAAATCAAGCTTGACTTTTTGTTGCCTTCATGGCTCTGCCCAAGAGTTTCCTTGGCAACAATACAGGCCATATTATGGGTGTTTCCTTCTTTTTCTTTCTTTTCTATTAATTGCCAAGCTGGCCTACAGTTTGGAAATCTCATCCCAAAACAGACCATGCCAAAGGTTTCTGAGTCCAGTGTGCTGTGCCTCTCACTCACACACACATGTAACCATAGTTTAGTGGGCTTATTAATATTCCCCAGCAATTCCCTTCACCAAAACCCCAGAACTGTCCCAATTAAGTCCAGCCACGAGCAGACCAATGTTAGTCCGTAGAGCAATGGCCAGTGAGTCCCCAAGGCACTTGAAAGTTTCCCTATAAAAAGTAAACCCACCGGGCAAAATTAAATCCACAACACAAGAGGATTCATGAGGCAAAAAAGATCCAGAGTTCACAAGGCATGATCCAAAGTCAAGGCATGGTATGAATCCAATGCAAGGCAGGAATCACAATGGCCAGAAAATACATAGCTAGGAAATGAACAGGTCGTTCCCAGCATGGTTTCCGTCTGTCCACTGTGCTAAAATAGCCAGCTTCTGGTGCAGCCCATTAAGAAGGATGAGGCTGCCTCCTCATGAGTAATTAGGCTGAATGTCGCTGCTTCTGCTTTTTCTCTGCCCTTTGTGTTCTTGGGTCAGGTGCAGAAGGCAGTCCCCTCTTTCTCAAAACTGGCAGCCCTAGGCCGGATGCATCACGCGCAAGCCATGCCAAGGCCAAAAAATGCCACGATACGTCGTGTGATATCCCGTGACGCGACCGAGTTTGTCACCCGTGCTCTTCCTCCTCCCTGATCAGCTGCAGCTCTATGCAGCTTCCCCCACCTGAAGCCTTTGAAGGCTGTCCTGCTGCAGTGCAGTGCTTCAGCCAAATCCCCCCCAGGCAGCTGCTTGGAGCCACTGACCAACTCCCCGCCAGATATGCCTGGAACTGGTTGACCTTCCCGCAAGGTGACATATGAAAAGGTACCTGGGGATACCAGTCTGGGGGAAAAGACCTCACAGCCAGCCAGATTTGCTGAAGGGGGACATGTTGGCTAAAGGGGGGGGGGGGAGGAGGAAGCCGAGAAGAAACTTACCGTTTCACAAAAGTGCTCCCGATCATCTCGGCAAGCAAAATAGAGGTGCCGGTCCAGGTGGAAGTCATCCGAGGACAGCTCCGCCACTCGGAGAATCGCCTTCATGCAGGACTCCGAGACTTTGATGCGATGCTCGTTGTCCTCGGCCACTTTGACCAGCCCTTTCTCCAGGCAGGCCACCACTTCCCCTTGAGAATGGGCGTCCTGCGTGCAGAGAAGGAAGGCCATTCAACAGCCAAATGAATACCTGGCTCCATTTCCTTGACTTACGGCCATTCATTTAACCACTGTTCAAAGTTACGACAGCACTGGGGGAAAAAGTGAATTACAACTATCGCAGCATCCCCGTGGTCATATCATCAACATTCGGTTGCCTGGCAACTGGCGTGAGTTTATGACCGCTGCAGCATCCCGGAATCCTCTGGTCGCCATTTGTAACCTTCCCTGAGGGCTTCTGACAAGCGAAATCAACGGGGGAGCTAGATTCACTTGATGACTATATGATTCATTTAACGACTACAGCAATTTGTTTAACAGCCGTGGTGGCAAAAATAAAATGCATAAAATTGGGGGCGACTCACTCAATGACCATATCATTAGCAAAGGAAATTCTTGTCCCTATTGTTGTCATACGTCGAAGGCTGCCTGTTTTCAAAATGCAAAACCGAACACCTCCAATCCCAAAGGTGACTTCAATCTAAGGGCATTCTCAGCCGATCAAAAGCTAACGGACTCTTGTCAAAAATATGTCCAGATAATAACACGAACTCCATATAGAAATGAGAAATCTAGCCATGATCTTCTAGAGGTGCTTTTTTCAAAAGGCAAGTGGGCTTCCTTGTTTTTCTTTTGAAGTCGTTTCGCTTCTCATCTCATCCAAGAAGCTTCTTCAGCTCTGACTGGATGGTGGGGAATGGAAGGATTTATATTCCTTGCAGACAGCTGGCTATTTGCATCCTTTTAGCTAGTCATTGAGGCCTCCTGGAGGTTTTTCTGTGCCCTCAAGGGTCACCTAATGGTTCCCGTAGTCTGAATTTTTTCTCTCCTGAAATCTGTTCATACTCCCATACCATTCGAAGGGTGTTCATCCCAAATTGGATAGCTAAATCCTTCCATTCCCCACCATCCAGTTAGAGCTGAGGAAGCTTCTTGAATGATAAGCAAAACATCTTCAAAGAAATAACAAGGAAGTCCAGTTGCCTCCTGAAAAAGCATCTTTGGGACAACCTAGATGGACTGAGAATCTCCATAGACTTTTAGCCATGATCTTCCAATTGGTTTCTTCAAAGCAGGTTAGATAACTTTGTTCTTTAGAGAAATGACGCTCCTCCCCAAAATTAATAGATATAGAATCAAAATAGATTACCTTTTCTCCCGGTCGAATACTGCCACACTTCAGGAGGTTAATATCAGACCTGCAGTGATCCATAAATCCACAAATCAGGCGGTAATCGCTGAAAATTATGGCTGTCATTTTGGTGATGTACTGGTGACACTGATATTCGGTGATGTTTCCTCTGTGCTCCACCAAGCAGGATACCAAATAACCTTTCCCGACTGGTTCATCAGCACATTCTTTGATCTGTTCAGAAAGATCCACGATGAAATGAATAGATACCTTGCCCACATCCCGTGGAAGAATTTAGTTTACCAAGTTCCCATCCTTTAGTTTTCAGTTCAGAGTTAAAAACCCAGATCCCAATTTTCAGAGAAAAGGGCTAGAACAGATATGAAGGCATCAGGAGTTATGGACTCCCTAACAAATATTCAGAGAATGAAATGTTGACATATCAGTCTGGTTGCTCACTCTGAGAAGCCAAGATGAAACTCCAGAGTTAGGGTATCCAACTTTGGCAACTTCAAGACTTGTGGACCTCAACTCCCAGAATTCTCCAGTCAGAGATGCTGGCTGGGGAATTCTGGGAGATCCACAAGTCTCAAAGTTCCCAGCTTGGACATCCCTGCTCTAGGTGGCCAACCTCTGCAGAGAAGGTCTTGGAGTGATTGGTGGCTTTTATCATTACTGTCCATGAACTAAATCCAGGGGGAAATATCACAGCTCTCCTCCAAGGTAAGAAAACAAGCACCACAGCAGACCAGGAACCTTGAAGCCATTCAAACACAGCCAGAGACTCAAAACAAATGGCCTTGATGTGTAAAATCTTTGCAAAAGAATCTTTGGAGGCACAGAGCACAGTGCAAAAGCTACTTCCTGCTACACAAATACTAGTAAAGCTGGCTTTTTATGAGAGCTTGAAAACATCTTCAAATTCTACTCAAAGAAATTCAAGATAAGGCTGCCTTATATATTATATTATAGGTAGTCCTCAACTTACGATCACAATTGGGGCTGGCATTTCTGTCGTAAGTCAGTGTGGCCATAAAGCAAGTCATCACATGACCGGACCCCGTTTTACAACCATTTACCACAGTCATGATTAAGCAAATCGCCACGCAAGTCCAGCTTCCCCAATTGATGCTTTTTGTGGGCGGGGGGGTGTCAGAAACTTTCTGGGAAAGTCACAAATTGCAACCAAATGCCCAAGGTCTCGGTCACCAGTTGTAATTGGGAGCCGCCCCCCAAGCATCCTAATGGGGATGTGACTGGTATGATGGTCGTAAGTGCAAGGCCAAGTCATAAAATCACTTTTTCTAAGGATGTTGTAAATTTGAACTGACATTAAATGAATGGTCGTAAATCGAGGACTACCTGTATACTGTTCAAGCAGGTTGTAGGCCCTATATTCTGAGGCTTGGGGACTTAACGATACAGAATGCAGATCACGCTAGCTAGGAGTTTTCTAGCAACAAAGATTTGAAAAAGAAAGTTTCAGGTCCCAGGTAAAGCTTTGCTGGCTGGGGAATTCTGGGAGTTGAAGTCCGCCAGGCTTAAAGTTGCCAAGATTGGAGGCCCCTGAAGTAAAGTCCATGCTATACATGTTGAATATATTGAAGGAATCTCGTGGCATTTACCCATCAAAACATATCTCTCTGGAAGTAAAAAAAAAAAGGTTTAAAACTGAGCTAACTGACCAAGTCAGGGGCCAACAGTACATAGGCCAAGAGTAAATGGGAGTTACTAGGAGAACCACAATCACAGAAGAATTATCTTAAACCACTTAACCACAAATGGATTCCCTAGTGAATATCTAGGAATCGGTGTTAATTGTGGAATCACACCCTTAAAAAAACTGTAATGACGCATCACAAATGTCTGCAGTTGGAACACTTGTTTAAATAATGATAATTTTAATTCTCATCAAGTAGACCTTGGTCTAACGAAATCGTTATATTAAATCGTTCTTTTTAATGCTACATTTCTAAAAGAAATCTTTCTAATTACCCAGAACTGGGTTTATACAAAGGCAAGAAACCTGATCTGCAATCGCATCCTCACTTGTCGATAAAAGAAACCCATTGTATCAGAGGTCCCCAATCCCGGTCTGTGGCCCGCCAGGAACCAAGCCACGCAAGCGAACGAAGCCCCATCTGTACATGGGCAGGACCTAGGCAGTGTGCAAAGCCACACCCCTCCCCAGGCGACAGAAAAAGCGTCCGTCATAGAATCGGCACCTGGCACTCAAAATGTTGGGGTCACTACATTATATAGTGAAGAGGCAGTGGCCCTTCTTAAACGATCCTGCTTAGTTGCAAAGGTACCCAACACAAGTGCGCGTACACTTGGAAAAGAACAGATTTTTTTTTTCCAAAAATGAGTACTTCCAAGAGAAATGCAGGGGCCAACTCAGATGGACTGCTATGATTGCAGGAACTTAAATTAGGTGGTGTCATGTATTGCATGTCTGGAGTATTTTATAGCTGCAACAAACACAAAAAGAACAAGCTATCTTCCTACTATACAGAATAGGTTCCCTGAAGGAAGAAATGTTAATGGGTAGGGGGGAAAAACCCCACCTATTGCACTGAAAGCTGAACACCAAGTTCTCTTACAATTCCTCTCTAATAAAAACTGTGTGTTTGACAATTCTTGCAGCTGGGAAATTAATCAAATAAAACTATTGTGTGCAGTTGGTGTTGCTAATCCAAGTGCATTTTTAAAGAATCATTCATGGGTGGTTCTGCTATCAATCCCTGTCTCACCACTAGATACAAACTGCATAAAGCATTACCCAACTAAAATCCACAATTGTCTTTTTTTGTATTGAGAAGCTTTTTGCTTAGAGTCAGTGAACAATATTTGCGTAAAATATCTCCTGTGGTATTTTATCTGATGACAAATAGCCTAAAAACAACTCAAGGGTGAAGGCATGAAATGGCAGAGCACTAAACAATCAGTACAACCTTTGGTCAACTTAGTGGTCAGCTATTGGCACAGTTTAGAGACTGAGTATTTAATTTATTGGATCAAACAAAAGAGAATTAGCTAACGATAATATACAAATGATTACCAGAAGACTGGTAATTGGATGGGGCCATGTTAGCCTTCAAAACTAAGCCTTGGCTCCATGCAAGATTCAAATTAAAGATGTCTTCCTTCAGCAGCTACTGGAGAATCTGGGGCACACTTAGAAACTTCATTTGTACTGTTGAGAGGATCGCAGCTTTGTGGGTAAGCTTCAGTTAAATCCTGTTTTCCAGTTCTTCATACATTTAATTGCAGGCATGTGCAAAAGATGATATATCCTTGAGCTGGTGAGAATCGAACCGCTGGCAGTTGGCAGAGTTTGCCTGCAATACTGCATTCTAACCACCGGGGCTCTGGAAGAAGCCAGAGTCATTGACTTAGGTATATGGCTCGCTGGGCTAATTTATTTTCTCAATTGCTTTGGCTAATAGCCAGAAGAAACAAGCAGAAGACAAACAAAAGGTTTCTGCCAAGGTGGTTAAGATGTCTGGCCACGTTATGTGGAATTCCTTCTGGTCTGTAGGCTATGATGAAGTAGAAAGGCTGTTCCTGTGGTTGTCTGCAGCCATTTGCGGACGTGATTGTGGCTCTTTGGTGGATTTGACGGCGCGTTAACAGAGTGGTCTGAGAGAGACAGTGCCCTCATTTGAGAAGGGGCCAAAGCCAACAGCCTTGAAATTTGGCAAACCTGCTTGCCTTGCAGCTGGACAAGCTCAAGGATAGGAAAGCTACCCGGATTTGAGTAAGGTGTCGTTTAATGCTAGTCTGGAATAAATACAAAATCTTGAAAGCTGTAAGAAGTTCATTAAGGTGACGATTCTAGAATGGACTCAAATGCTCCTTCCCTGCTTTCTTGCCACCTGGGCTAAACTAATGAGATAAGGTGTGGACCGACCCAGTCTCTGCCTCTTGATTACGATCATTCTCTTCCAATCCTTTCACAACCATGGAGGAAGGCGACTGAGACTGGGGCTGCAGGAACACCTTGGAAGAAGTAGATTATCAGAAGCCTTTTCACTCCGGGTTCAGAGCTGGGCGTGGGTCGAAATCAGTAACTCTTGTGGAGGTCTGCTGCAGGGACTTGGATGGGAAGAGCCTTCCCTCTTGATGGGCCTTTGATACCCCATTTTGTGATCTGGTTCAGGAGAGGAGAGAAACGTGTGGCAGGCGGGGACAGGGGCAGGGGGTGCTTCTGGGTGCAAGGCTTCCAGAAGACCAGGAATCCAGGGCACCCAAGGGAGGGTGCTCAGGTCAGAAGCTAGCTCCACATGCAGATGAACAGGAGGGCACAAAGGAGGACTTTGTGCCCTGGAGGAAAGGGGAAAAGCCCTAGGAAAAAGGAATGGAGCTTCAGGTAGTTCTCAACTTGTGACCACAATTCAGCCCAAAATTTATGTTGCTAAGTGAGAAATCTGTTAAGTCAGCTTTGCCCCATTTTACGACACATTTGTTAAGTGAATCACTGCAGTTGTTAAATTAGTAACACGGTTGCTAAGTGAATCTGGCTTCCCCATTGACTTTGCTTGTCAGAATGTTGCAAAAGATGGTCACCATGATACTCCAAGGGTCATAAATGTGAGTCAGTTGTCAAGCCATCCGAATGCAAATGACATGACTGTGGTGATGCTGCAATGGTCATAAGTCTGAAGTTGCAAGTCAATTTTTTTCAGTGCCATTGTAACTAAGTCAAGGACTACCTGTACTGTGAAGGAGAGATTGTGAGGTATGTGTTTGCACACCACGTTGGCTGAAAGCTGAAGGTTGAGCAGTTAAGAGAACTCAGTGAAATCTTGGAATGCAGGGAAGAGAGCGGAAGTCAAGGCTGGGAACCAGCCAAGGTCAGGAGCATCATGGGAATCAGAGTCACAGAGGGTCCCCTCCTTGCTGGATATAGCTAGCGCTAGTGAGGAGGTAGGCAGGCAGGCAGCCGGCCAGGTCCTGGTGTGCTTACCACTTATTCACAAGACCTTTGCTTCTGCAGGTTGCATGGATTTCATTGGGTGTCCTGGCACACCATCTGTCATCCATATTCCAGCAGAGGAGGAATCTGGCAGGACTCCCCAATATCCCCATGTCCCAATCTGCCAGCATCTCCAAGCCCATTCCCTGAACCAAAGTTTCTCAACCATGTTGACTTTAAGACATGTGCAGTTCAACTCCCAAAATTCATGTAAATCAGTGTAAATCGATTCTGGGAGTTGAAGTCCACACAGCCTAAAGTTAACACGGTGGAGAAACACTGCCTTGGGCCATAAAACTATCAGCTGTGGTATCCTTCTGAATGGGTGCAAAGGCTGAGGATTGGGGGCAATGTTTAACAGTGATTACCCCCCCCCCTTCCTTGGTGGGTGGTGCTAGCTAGAAGGGAGATCAACCAAGCAGTTACTCCCTAGTAGAGCATTGCAAGGCTCAGTGCTTATTCCCTTAAAATTTATGCTGGCTGGGGAATTCTAGGAATTGAAGTGCACACATTTTAAAGTTGCAAATCTGATAAACTGATTGACATGATGTTAATGTGTAACTTAATCCACCAATTCAGCTGTTGGTATTTTACAAGTATCCACTAGACACTGCTGAAATGGTGGAGTTGATTTTCTAGACTCACAACTCCTCCTTGAGAAACAGCTGGAAGCCATGGTCAGGGGAGCCTTTGGCCAGTTTCACTAAATATAGTAGTTTTACTTTTTCTTGTACCAGTGACAATAGTCAGAGAAAGAACCAGGGAGGATTTGTCCAAATGGATCAGCAGTTAAACGTGGCAGTGCAAAAGTTTGTACTTTCTGACTTGCAAGATTCTATTAAAGTAGTCTTACAATAAACTAGAGTTAACTCATCTGGTCATGTTTCCTGTCCAGTTTACCTCTCTACTTCATTATGTTTTTCTTTTTTACTTCTTTTTTCTCTTTACGCCCTTCCTCCTTATGCGATTGGTTATCTAGTGGGTTTTGCTTGGAATCAGGTTCTATAGGTTGTGAAGATTGCCCTCCCCCTTCTGCCTCAATTGTAGTTTAAAGCCCTTTTGATAAGATGAGCCAGTTGTTTTCTGAATAGATTCCTTTCAGTTCTTGTGAGATTCACTCCATCCCATCCCTTCATGGAGTTAGTTCTGCAGACAGTGGTCTAGGAAGCTGAAGTTCTGTTGATGACACCAGTTTTTGAGCCAGTGGTTTGTTTCTAAAATCCTTTGCTTCCTCATTGGTTGTTGGCCAATTGGAGGTATAGATGGAAACATCACTTGTGTTCCTAATTCTTTAACTTTCTTCCCTAGCTCTTCGTAATCTCTTGTTATTGTTCTCAGAGTCACTGTTGTGTCATTGGTCCCCACTTGTAGAAGAAAGGGGTAGTAATCTGTGGGGTTGATTATTTTAGTAAAGTACTCAGTTACATCTTTGATTTTTGCTCCAGGGAGACTATTTAACTCCCTAGGTTGACTGCCTGGTCTGCAGACTACAATTTCTGTTCCCCTAAGAATTGAATCTCCTATCACCAATATTCACCTTTTTTTTTTTTCTCTAGGGAAGTCTGGAATACTTTTCTTCCTGTCGTAGGAATGCTGGGTTGTATCCTCTTTTTTTAGAAACTATTGATGAATGCTCTTTTGTGAGTGTCTGAATATTTTCTTCTAGGGGGAGAATATGAAAGCAATTGTTCAGTTCCAGAGGGGCTTCATTGCAGTAGCTTCATTCACTACTATGTTAGTGTCAATTAAACAGTAGAAACAGGTATACTGATCATCTTAAGAGACCCTCCCAGCAATTTCACAGATGCTAAAAGATGGAGCCCTGTAGCATACAAGGATAAATGACACATTTTTATCACTCTTTTGAAACCAGGGCTTGAGAGAGGAAGAAAAGCACTGGGGCAGCTTTCTTCAACTTCCCTGCAATTGTAACATCTATACTGGATGCCAAAGTCAGAAAGACTCCTCACACCTCCCAGATACCATCAAACTATGATCAGTGGCACCACATACTTCTGAATAATCCAAGGAATTAGAAGCTTTGCACCGATTCCGCTTCTCCTTTCAGATAAGGTGTTCCCTACTTTCCCCAGCGGCCTACTCAAGGCGGTTGCAATTCCAAAATTAAAAACAAACCAAACTCAGCACAGAATTCCTGTGTCGTCAGTGGCACACACTGGCACAGCAGCAGATGTACCCAGTTATCCACTCAAGCACCATGCCAAAAGAGGGCAGTTTGTAAACAGTACCAGCTGATCTCACAACTGCCTCCTCTGAAGTAGCCAGCACATTTTCTTAGCAAGCCCTCATTATCACCAACGCTTAAATAGACATTATCAATTGAAATAAGGACAAATAGAGACAGGTGCAGCCTGCAGGTGGAATACTAATGTTCCAGGAAGAGATTGAGATTTCAGCTCTTTCCCTCTTCCTTGCAGCTTGTATTTAATTCATTTATCATTTTAGGAGGAGTCAAGGTTGAGAAGCCCTGCTCTATAGTTTTCCTGGGATTAGTTCCAGTTGCAGCCTGAAGATGCTCATGTGTGGAATCCAGTGTCCAGTTTAATTGGCACAACATTTTCCAACAGCAGGACCGGTATGGGAGGCCCTGGAGCTTCAAAATCTGACAGAATAGGATAAAGTCTGTTAAGGAGAATCTTTGTAATTCTTCGGCTTTTGGGTCTACAACAACCTGCCATGGCCACTCACCACAAGACAACTCGCCATGGGACAAGGGTTACACTAATATCAAAGAAATGGTGGAATAAAATCATTAAAGAAAAGATGCCAAAAGAGGGACGAAATGAAATGAGAATGACCCAAAATGCAATAATTTTTAAATTACTTCAAATAATTAAACTGAACTGTTGAACTGTTCTGGCAAGTTGGTCATGGCGAGTTGTCCCCCAGCGAATCAGCCGTGGCAAGTCATCCTATTCTGTCCGTTTTTGAAGCTCCAGGACTACCCATAGTGGTCCTGCTGTTGGAAAACGTTGTGCTAGTTTAGCTGGCCACTGGATTCCACCCATGAGCATCTTCAGGCTGCAACTGTAACCAATCCCAGGAAAACTATAGTACATCTTAAAAGCAGAGCTTCTCAATCTTGACTCCTCCTAAAACGAGAAATGAATTGTGCAACTCCTACTCCCTCCATCCCCAATGCATAAAATCAATTGCATTCACTGGGGATATGGTCGGACAAGAAATAAATGCACCATATTTAATGATAAGGATCCTGAATCGCAGATTGAGAAAGGAGCTTAAAGC
Organism: Notechis scutatus; assembly: GCF_900518725.1. Next base: position 1,392,708 of record NW_020716738.1, on the reverse strand, counting down.
TCCCATTACTTTTCAATGCATTGCTCTCACATTTAGCAAAAAAGCATAGACTAAATCTGGAATGGAGGTTAGTGGGTTTTTCTAAGCATGTTTCAAATTCTATAAACAAGAAACAAAATCAATTCTGAAGGTATTTATACTTTTTGGAAGAATAACTCAATGCTCTTATCTTTTACTCTGTGTTTTTCAGAAAAAGGTAGTCAGGTTCCAGCCTCTGCCAACTTCACTCCAAAATCAAATTACCTCTGATATAGTGGATTTGCAAACTTCTCTAGCCACTGATTCAAATTTTGGATCTGTAGTCAGGTTCAATTTGTAGTTCCACAACAGCTAAAGGGAAAACAAGAAACAAAAGACAAAACTTAGCTTTTAAAAACGCTGCTTTGGGATCTTTGTTAAAGCAATGGCTCAATCTGATCTAACATAAATCTGACATTTTTTCCTGTGCTTTCAGGACTTTAATTTAGATTAATTTATTGAAAACATTTAGGTAGCTGCCAACTCTGGACAACTCCAAAAATATATTTAAAAAACTCTGGGCGATTCTCACAATGCATAAAACAACATTTTCTGCACATTAAACTTTGCATTCTGATCTTTCTGAAGGTAAATGAAATTTATACTTTATCTCTACATGACAGAAAGAATCCAAAAGCAAAAAGGGTAAATGGAATCCAGACTTAAGCTTTTGTACTATTCCATCTTGCTACCATGTCCAAGCAGCAAGCCACTCACCAGTATGTGAGTGTTTTTCAAACCTGGCCGCTTTAAGAAGTATAGATTCCAACTCCCAGAATTCCCCAGCCAGCCATGTTAGTTGGGACCTCTGGGAGTTGAGGTCCACGCCTCTTAAAGTAGCCACGGTTGACAAACAATGGTGTATATGTATTTGCATTTCTTATTTGTTGATATGCTTTCTTTAATACGTTTTTACTATTATAAGCCACTGAGTAATTGTTGTGGGCAAATCAATGACAATTAGCATAGAGAACTTTTAGGGGCACAATTTGTGCTTCTAAATACAGGTGATAGAATAGAGGCGAGGAGTGGGTACTGGACACGTGAATCTATTAATTAAAACTCACACCAATGCAGCTAGAGAAAGAATGGTTCTCTTTTCCTGTGCTCCAAAAAGCTCAGAACTATGTGATGAGAACTGTTACTCTATCCTCCTGAGACGTTATTTTCGGCACAATACAGCCTTCTTTTGCCCTTGAAAGGGGTGTGTTTGTGTGTGTGTGCGTGCACCTGTTTTGCTTTAGTTCTCTATGCAAGGAAGATGGGTGCAGTGTAAATGCAGTGCCAGTCACCCACCCACCTTTTTGTCTTTGAAGTTCATTGAAATCACCAGTGGAGTAATCAAGGTGGCCACTGGAACAATGCCGGAATTGCACTTTATATATGCACTCTGTGAAGGAGCTGTTATTTATTTTTTGCATGAACCTCTTCCAAAAGGCATCCAGCACAGAGCAGCAGAGACCAGAGGTGAACTGGTTGCAAAGAGGAGCAAAGAGATCAGGGCAGCAAAAGGAGAAATGACTAAACAATGAGCTGACTGAACAGAAATTGTTTTAGAGCATGAACTTAGTAAGTGCTAAATTCAGGGAAATGTATTTGACTGCATTCCTCTCAGAAGCTTAAAGGAAAATGATTGATTGATTGTACACATAGAAAAGTTTTGCCTTTCAAGCACAATGCCTTTCAAACAAGCATTTCCCAACAAACAGAATTCTGATTTGACTACACAGGCAGCCATAGAAAAGTAAAGAAAGCTGAGCCTTTTCCATTTGGATGAGTTAGTCAGGATCCCACGAACTTCCCTTTTGTTAAAACAAATGTGCTCAGTGCTCTTGAAACAATATGTGCCAAACCTTTTTTTCAAAAAGCACACTTACGTGGTTGCAGTCAGAAGAGATTTCATTATCCGGCTAGAAAGAGAAAAGAAAAGAAAATGGTATTAATTCAGAGGTCAGGATACCCTGCTTTCCTTCCCCACAAATCAGCCAATGTCTCAAAGTAATGTGCATGATCCGACTAACCTAGCAAACCGCTCTGCCAAAGTGAGCAGCCCACAGATTAAATACCAGCTTATTTTGTCTAATAAATGGCTACCATCAAGGAACTAGCTTGAACTCAAAGGCATCAACTAAGTTTCTTTTCCGAATGTTCCACTTAGGTTGCTTTTCCACAAGTCTTATTTCATAAAGCAATATACTTTAGACAAGCTGGACCTCTACGCAATAAAGGCCAGCAGGATTTCGCTAATAAAGCTTCAATCATTCTTAAGATGGTGGAACACGTCACTTTTTTTTCTACTGGCTATCAGTCACAACTGCAATTATGAATTAACATTTTATGGGAAGGAGAAAGGCTCACAATGATGAGAGCATCACACCATTTGTTTCTGACCTGATCTAAGCAAAAACCAAGAAGTCATCTCAATTCAACAAGTATCTTAAGATGAATGGGATCTTTTCCCTCCAGATGTTGACTGAAACAAAGGACCAAACTCAAGGAGATTCCACTGTACAAATACTCACCCGACGTAACGCAGAACAAGTTTTCCTCACATGCCTTTGGCTTATATCCTATGTCTATTTAGGGTGCCACTTCACTACCCTGAAATATTTTCAACCATGTTTAAAAATGTATAACTATGTTTGTTTACATTTGCCCCCTGATATCCTTCATTTTTCTTATATCCACTACACTTTTTCCTTTTGTCAACTAGGCACAATCCTGGACACAGGACACTCCAAAATGCTCATAAATTTAATGCTGGATTACAGCCTCCATCAATTCCCTATCAATATGGGTCACGGGTTGAAGGAGACTTCCACACACAGCCAAATTGTCAACTCAGGAATCCATTCAAGTTCGCCCTGACTCTCTGGCTTCCTCCCATATTGCTTATTTATAAAATTTATTGGCTGCCCATCTTACAATAAGGGTAACTCTTGGCGGCTTACAGTTACATATACAGTTAAAACATAAAAAATTAAAATCAGACATTAAAACCAAGGACAAATGGGGAGGATGGGGGCTGAGGGGACAGGGGAGATCTGGTTTTACTCAATCAACCATCTCCATTGTGCTATTCACTGGTGCCACAAGCCAACTGGCACAGCCACGTCTTCAGGCCCTTACGAAAAGGTAGGAGGGTTGGGGCCAACACCACATAAAAAGAGGGGGGGGAGATGTTCCAGAGGGCAGGAGTCATAGCATAGAAGGCCCTCCTTCTGGACCCCTTGGGCTGATGGGACCCCCAGCATGCCTCCTCTGCCAGCACGAGTGGGACGGGCCAATCCCAGTGGGGTGAGACGGTCTGAGTCCAAGCCATGAAGGGCTTTGGTCACCAACACTTTGAATTGCACCCAGAAGCAGACTGGTAACCAATGCAGAGCAATGGTGTTACAGGAGCCATTCCTGGGATGCGGGAGGGGGTGCAAAATTACCCTTCCGAATGCTCTTCAAGGGTAGCCCCATGTACAGTGCATTACAGTAGCCCAGCCGTGAGATGACCAGGGCCTGAACGACTTCAGCGCAGGGAATCCTATGGCCCGGGCTGGGACATGTCCTGGTTCACCTGCGACTACCCAACAGCCTCCCACTCCAACAAGACCACGGGGCGCAACCAGCCAGGCTTCTCTCCTCGGTTACTTTGGAGTCTGCACTGGTCGAGCTGGGATTTCTCTGCACAGGAGGCTTCCTACCGAACAGGCCACCGTCCAATCAGCAGGGTCAACAATTTGGAATTGTGGGAGCTCAATCCAAAATGTCTCGAGGAAATCCCCTTGAAGGGTACGATCACAATTGAACCCAAAACTTATGTGGCTAAGCGAGGCAGTCGTTAAAAGTCGTGAATTTTCTCCCATTTTATGATTTTTCTTGCCACCGTTAAGTGGATCACTGCAGTTAAGTGAATCACGTGGTTGTTAAGTGAATCTGGCTTCCCCATTGACTTTGCTTGTCAAAAGGGGATCATGTGACCGCGGGACACGGCAACCGTCATAAATATGAACCAATTGCCAAGCATCCGAACCATGAGCCACTTTTTTCAGTGATGCTGTAACTTCAAACAGTCCCTCAATGAACTGTTGTAAGTCGAAGACTACCTGTACAGGTTTTACAGCTACAATTCAGAATGTCTTATGCTTCCTACATTTTATCCAAACAGCTTCTTGGAAGGAAGGAAGTAGGAAATGAAGACACCATCCTATGTCAGAGGAAGTTTGAAGTTTCACACGGGAGCCACTTTGGTCTAATGGTTAGAGCACCAGGCTAGAAAATGCGAGATGGTAAGTTCCAGTCCCATCCTGGGCACGAAAGTTAGGTGGATGACTTTGAGCCAGTCACTCTCTCAGCCCACCTCACCTCACAGGATTGTGGTGGTGGGGGAAATAGGAAGAGAAAGGAGTATTAGGTATGTTTGCTGCATTTAAGTTTTTATAAAAATAATAAAGGTGAGATTAAAAATAAATGTTCATAACATATTGTAAACACAACACAAGGTGATAATTTTAGTTTAATGTGTCAATGCACACTATGGGATCATTATCTTCCTTATTTTAACCAGGGGACCAGCTCCATTTGCAAACTACATCAACAGAAAGTATTCAAAACAAAAGCATACAACTTTTTCTGTCCAAAGAACCACACTCCAAAAAATAAGACTAGGACAAGAACTACTTAAATGAGAGTCCTATCCGGGCTTGTATTTAATCATTTCACCTTTCATTTAAACATTTCATTTTGTTAACCATTTGTATATCTTAGAATCCATATAGTTGCTCTAAGACCTCTGCTCTGGGACAATGGCCACAATTCTAGAGAAAAGAGAAATGCAAGGCTATATTTCATTTGGCTTTTCTAAGACCAGATAATGGAGTGAAGTAAGACAGACTTGATATAGTCTTTCAATATAATCCACATCCCAGCAAACAGGATGTGATATTTATAAAAGCAAAGTAGTTCACTTCTCCAAAACCATTTTTGCCACTGCTTATTAAATATAGTTTGTGAGCAAAAGAAAGTTGCCATTCTAAATTTTGACAGGCCTACTGAAGGATCTCTCCCTTCTGGCACAAGGCTCCCTCCTTCCCACTCTTTGTGAATAAGTGTTCAACCCTATCCTTTCTTCAAAGACTAACAAGTTATGATTTTATATCAGCATAATGCTATTTATACAACGATTTTAAAGCTCATCTAGCAAAAGCTTACAATTAAGGTAACAGTAAATCAATTACCCATAACTTAGCTCTTGGTTCTTGCTTCAAAGACTAAGTACAGGTTATGGAGGAATATATTCAGAATTTTGACTCATTCACAGTAGAAATTCGAAGCTTCAGCCACCAAGCACCTAAAAATTAACTAGCCTTACTAACTTGTCCAAAAAAAAAAAAAAAGACTCTTCCTGGGTTCTTGTGGTGCCTTACTAAATTTATACTTCAAAAAGAACATGACAACCAAGTTTTTAAAGCCATAGGAATGCCGTTCAATCTGGATTCCACAGAAGATTATGAACTCTTCCTTTAGGACGTCACCTTAATATTAACTTAGGTTAACAAGCAGGTTAGCTTGGTCGCTCAACAGTGAGACACTGGTGAGGCGGGCACAGCAGCACCTGCATTTTCTGCATCGAATTAGAAGAGCACATCGTCCTTCTGCTGTCCTTACCACTTTCTATAGAGGGAGGATCGAGAGCATCCTGTCGTATTGTATTACTTGTGGTTTGGAAGCGCCAGTGCTTTGGACAGGAAGGCTGTGCACAGAGTGGTGAGGACGGCAGAAAAGATTATTGGGAGTTCCCTTCCTTCTATCCAGGACGTGGCATATAAGCGCTGCCTGAGCAGGGTCCAAAGGATGCTACACATCCTCGTCATGACCGGCTTTCCTTGGTTACCTTCTGGGAGGAGGGGGCTTCGTGGTATCTGAAGCAGAACAACTAGATTCAGTCACAGTTTTGTTCCATATAGTATCAACCTTCTGAATTCTCAACGTTTTCTCTCTCCGCTTATGTATTCAAAACGGACAGTGATTCCGACTCTGTGTGTGTGTGTGTGTTGTGTAGCCTGTGTATATGTGTGTGCATGTACGGGTATGGGGAGGTGTGCGTGTGTGTGTGTATTTTTTTTCTGAGAGCAGCCAACAGAATTTCATTTTTAATGTGTGCCAGTGTGCCCACGGTAAAAAAAAAATATGACAATAAAGGTTATCTTATCCTACCTGACTGACAGGCTGCTTTAATCCTAAATTAGCCCATATCACTGATACCCCTTTTGAACTGTGGACCAAACTGGCTTCCCACAGCAATCCAGGAAAAGGATGTCCTAGGTAACAAGAATGAAAAGCCCTGAACTATAAATCCGGCTGTGCTGCTGCAGCAGCCTTGAACTGCAATAAAATTTGGCTTCTATTCATAAGAAGGACCTATGAAGGATGTCTCTAGAACAGCCAAGCTGCTTCCTGAAATTGCCACCACTTCCAGAGTATTCAAGGCTAGTAATTTAGGTCGCTTTTCAGTAGGCTGTAATAATAGGCTTCAGGGCTTTCTAAAACGGTTAAAGATGGAGGTATTTCCTTCCAGAGACTCAGAAAAGCAAGGCTGGCTGAAACCAGGCAAGCCAAGCAGCATTTCATGTCTTAACAGAGAAAGAAGTTGCCACGGCTGAGCTGATGCCCTGCAGAGAATAAAATATTTCATTTCATTTATTTTACTATATTTAGAGCCCACTCAAATCATAGCCAATCTGGGCAGGGTAAAACACTCTCCAAAAATGGGGAAGCTTCACCCTCCCCCCCCCCCACTTTCATTCTACTCCCTCCCTCCCCATCTTTTATTTATAGTTGATAAGTTGCATTTTATAGCATTTTATTCTTAATATATACTTATTCTTTTTAACACTGTAAGCCACGCAGAGTCACCTCATGGTGAGATGGACAGCAAACAAATGTAATAAATAAATATTAGCAACTAATATAATAATAATTGCCTAGCAACTAATATCATAATAAAAATCCTCTACTACATTCAAAAGTGCCACTCCCCTAATCAATAGCTTCCTTTGCCCTATTTTTGAAATATCTCTCAGCAATTTAACATGTATGGCTTTCAACTCCCATGATTCCACAACATGCTAGCTGGGGAACTGTGGAAGGCCACATACCTTAAAACTGCTGAGCTGAAAAATAAGGCTTTAGAATGTGGGCCACCTTTACCACTAGAGAAAGAGGATGCCATAAAAAGGGAGCCACCCTTGTTGGGGACTGCTGGCCTAATCCATGCTTCATGTGCCTCACAAGAGGGGTGCAAAACAGCCCCTCCTTAAATGAGTGGGCCAGACTGGCAGATTCAATCTTGGCAAAGCACTACCCGATATACCCCAGTGCGTGCCATAAAGGGCTGGGGAGAAGCATTCCCTCTTTTTAATTGAAGGGCACCAGAGGAGATAGGTAAATATACAGAAAGGTTGTAGTTAAGAGGGATTCTAAATCTTGAGAAGGTATTTCAACAGCTATCTACGAACATCTTCCAAAGAGTACCAGTATTTTTTTGTTTCACTATCAAACTAGAATAGCTGAAAATGTGGATGTTACCCAAAGTTGCATGTCTCTGTTCACTTAAATCAGATGTACTGCTGAAAAACTATCCATAATAGCCAAGCACTATCCACGTCAGTTGCTTGTAATTAGATGTTATTCTCTATCCTACCCAACCCTAAAAGAGAGAGAGAAGGGAGGGAGGGAGGGAGGGAGGGAGGGAGAGAGGGAGGGAGGGAGGGAAGGAAGGAAGGAAGGAAGGAAGGAAGGAAGGAAGGAAGGAAGGAAGGAAGGAAGATATATGACTGGAAAACTGAACATTCTTGATTTGAAAACAGAACATCCTGGACAAAGGCAATAAATAGTCAGTGCCTTCTTTATTGCCGCATAAGTCAAATTCAGCTTTGAAAGGACAACTTTACCTTCCAATATTAAGGAAAAGCTGTTGCTTCCTTTTAGGATCCTCCAGAAAGTGAAGGATCAATGAAATTTGCAAACTATCAAGTTTAGGGTTGTTTTAAAAAAAAATAGGTATGATAAAATTTTCTGAAAAAAGCATGACCATCTGATGCAACAAAAAACAAATGCCTTTTCTGTCAATGAGCCCTTAGGAATATGAGTTTACCTTCATGGAGGATTATTCCAAATAGTTCTCAAATATTTATGTCACAGTAAACCCATTAGTTTTTAGGATTCACTGGAAAATATTAATTGAAAAATCAGTTAAAAGGGCAACCTAAATAAAATACACTCCTTCTCCCCCCCTCCTTCTCTCATGGTACGCAGCCTTAGTAAAGAGGCAATAGTCATTCGGGTATTATATGAGTAACTTCAATCTGCTTTTTACCCAGAGGAATAACTGAAAATTACCTTAAAATTCAATTCCGAGGACATAAGAAAAGATGGATAAGAGCTGATTTTTTTAAAATGTATCAATAACTCCAATTTCAACCATTTGAATTGGGTTTTACCATTTTCTTAAAGCATGATGGGGATAATGAACCCAGCACCAGAATGTAATAAATCGTAATCATAACGTCTACACGCGGTCTATGAATATGCTCATTAACTGAGCTGATTTATCCTCTTGCAGGTGGATGAACAAGCACAGCATTTGTTTTTCGAGACAAAACACCAGTTCTCGGTGAGTACGGGTTTTGAGGATAGAGTAGATCCAAGTGACACTTATATAAATGGAAAGGCTTGGGGAAAAGAGCGACTTCTTCCGGCAGCCCTGGAGAAACTAAGACCGAATGTCCATCGTTAATTATTGAAAGGAACACTTGCACCACAACAGACTGCAAAGGGTCCCCCTTCTGGGATTGTTTTAATGAAGTTCCTGTCAGTTAAGCACTCGAATTTGCAACCTACTGAAATGATAATCCGGCTCCCAACTGCAGTTGCCTCTTCTGAAGATGCAAAGAGAAATGTTTCCTTTTCCCATGGACTCATACATCCTCAACTGGGAAATAACTTGGGAACTGAAAAGTAAAAGATCTCTATTTTGCAGTGTAAGAACAGTAAAAATGCACCTCTACAATAGACCCCAAATACTTCATGTATGTTTTTCACATGAGGGTTATCCTGGAATGTACTCTTCATTTTTTCCCCCAATTCATGTAGAGCCACGGTTAAGAAGAGAAATGCTTCTGTGTTGTTTAAATAATGTTTTGGTGATTTGTTGAGGAAAGGCTCGCCAAAATAGATAAGCTTATTGCCTCTTTAGTGATTAAAGTGACAGTTTCCCTATCACTACAAGGAGCCAGTTTGCTACCTAATGATATGCCAAGCATTTATAGTATCACCTCAAAACATCTGAGCTAACACTTGCTGCATAATGTGCGTGCCTACCTTCTGAAGTTGAAATCTGCATCAATCACAGAAAAATAATTAATATGCATTAAGGTTATATCAGGCAAGAAAAACGTTCTTTTACTGAATCGATGATTAACTAGAACCCCTCCGACAATGACTTCAATCATTAACATCGAGTTTTCCTGAGCAGGGCCTTAAACCATGATCTAAATCAAATTTGCTAAAATTAAGTCTCTTCCTCCCACAAAGTAGTGCCAAAATGCAAAACACCAGCACAGCCACGTTTTTCTGAAAAGCTGGAATTGGGTGGGATGGTTCTCACAAGACACCAGATAAGGGTCAGCACGGACCCCTGAGGGGGGCTACAACTCACTCCCACAGACAGGCTTTCCAAATGCTTATGTTGGCCTTGGAGCCAGAGGGTCTCACCCAGGGGTGGGCTTCAAAAATAGGAGCAAAGGGTTCTCTGCCCAGTTGCTGGGTGGGTATGGCCATGGTGGGCGTAGCCTAGTTGGCCTCCTGCACCATGGGAGAGGGGCCATTTTGCCTTCCTCAGGCTCCGGAGGCTTTCCTTGAGCCACCGGGAGGGCAAACATGGCCTCCCCGGGCTCCGGAGGCTCTCTGGAAGCCAGAAACAGGCCCGTTTCTGGTCTTCCTGAACTTCTGGGAGGTCCGTTTTTCGCCCTCAAGCCTCCACACGCGCCCTGCAGTTATCTGCATCCAAAAGGGGCCAAGTGAGGGCCCCTGGGAGGGGAGGGGTGAGCAGGGCCAGCCAGGAGTGGGATTTGAGGGTTCTCCAAACTGCACAGAATCTTAGCTGGGGGCTCTCCTGAACCCCTGTGAACCCCCAGCAGCCCACCCCTGGTCCCACCACCCCTATTCCAAGGAGCCATGCTTGTCCATGACTACACCCACTTTAAAGAAATATCCTGGCATGGAGCAGATCTGAGGGCCACAGATGGTTGCAGCTCGCTTTGCTAAATGAAGAACTCGGATCCTGCTGCCTATTTCTCTGGATCTGCAGTGAAGGGTGCCCCCTCCCTTCTGGCTTCATCCCCCTCCAGCCCTCTCAACCAGAAAGTGAAAGAAAAGGGCAGCCCAGCCTGGATGTAGAGATAGTCCTCAACTTACAACAGCTTGCTTAGTGACCATTCATTGAAACAAGTGACTCATGACCGTTTTTCACACTGTTGCAGCATCCCCATGGTCACATGATTTCTATTGGGATGCTTGACCACTGACTCATATTTATGATGGTTGCATGCAGGGGTGGGATTCAAATATTTTACTACCGGTTCTGTGGGCGTGGCTAAGTGGGAGTGGCCATGGCTTTTTTTTTTTTTGCAAACCCCCCCCTCCATTTTTTTTTTTTTTTTGCCTCCCGGGGCTCAGGGAAGCCTCCTGGGCGAAGCAGTAAGACAGCAAGGGGGATCTCGGAACAGCTGATCGTTGGGAGGAAAATAAAAAGAAATATCGTAAGGAATGACTGGGCAGGGCTGGCAGGACAAAATGCAGTCAGCAGTGTCACGCATGTGCGCAATGGTGCATGCGCGATAAGGACTGACTGGGTGGGGAGGGCAGAGAGGGGCGGGGCCAGCCAGGGGCATGATTTGCCCATTCTCCAAACTGTGCAGAATCATAACAACCAGTTCTACCGAACCAGTCCGAACCAGTAGAATCCCACTCCTGGTTGCATGTGATCCCCTTCTGCAACCTTCTGACAAGAGAAGACAACAGGGAAGCCAGATTCACAGAATAGAATAAAATAGAATAGAATAGAATAGAATAGAATAGAATAGAATAGAAAAAAAATCAGGATAGAAATCAGGATAGGATAGGATAGGATAGGGTAGGGTAGGGTAGGGTAGGATAGGATAGAATTCTTTATTGGCCAAGTGTGATTGGACACACAAGGAATTTGTCTTTGGTGCTGAAGTTCTCAGTGTACATAAAGGGAAAAATACATTCATCAAGAATCATAAGATACAACACTTAGTGATAGTCACAGGATACTAATAAGCAATCAAATTAACATTACTAACTTAACAACTTCTGTAATTCACTTAACTGGGGCAAGAAAGATCGTAAAATGGGACAAAACCCACTTAACCAATTTCTCACTTAACAACATAGACTTAGACTAACTTTGTTGTCACTCTGAATGTACATTAATCGGCATACATTAAAATGAAATTTTGTTGCGTACAGCTCTCAAAGGGTGACCACCTCCAATATACACTACATAAACATGACAAAATAAATAAATAAACAAACAAACAATTGTGCATATATTATATGACATGGAGACACAACACAGTCAACATAAATTTTGGGCTCAATTATGGCTGTAAGCTGAGGACTACCTGTGTATAAATACCAGCATTTCATTTGCCCTCTTCTTCTGGATTTGGGGGAGGAAAGTTTTTTCTTTGTTTTTCCCTCCACTTCCCTTTTCTCTCATCCCTTGCCTTTGAGACCAGGAGCTCTCTTGTTTTAATCAACTTGAGCTGCTCTGGGAGAAAATAGTTGCCTGACTATCAAGATGAAACACCCTGGGGGGCTTCCAGTTTGGGCTTCCTCGGCAACAGACCGAAATCTGCGATTGTGCGCAGTTTCGATCCGTGCTCTCCGCCAGAGCACCCCGATCTTTTGGATTCAGGGCTGAAGCCACCCTGTAGAGGTGGCGAAGAGGGGGGAGACCGCCAGCTGAGTTGAGGGGAGCCGCATCTCTCCTCCTCGGCTGGCCATTACTCCCTTTCCCAAAGGCGGTTGCAGTGGTGGTCAGAAATGGCCACCTCAAAGAGGAACCCGACCGGACAAGATTGAGCAGGAGGGAAGACAAAGGGGAGAGCTTGACAGACTGGGCTAAGCAGAGACAACAGCTATGCAAGGTACTCTGGAACTAAAAGTATTAAGAATGTTATTCCTGAAAGAAGATTTCTAAAGCAGCGGAGAAGAGAGGGGGAAAGGGAATTTTTTTTTTCTCATATTGACAGTTACAATCAGCTTTGAATGTTAAAAAGAAGAAATTTAAGTAAGAGATTTGTGTTAATTTACTTTGACACTAACAGGCAATTTTAAGCTGAAATTAAAAAAGGGAAAATAAAGATTTACTGGATACTCTAAAGCCCTTAAAAGGAGGAAAGTGGAGGGAAAAAAGAAAGGGTGGAACTTGGAAAAAACAGAGTGCACCACCTGGAAATAAAAGGAATTAACAGTGAACTTTAAAAAGACTTCCAAAGGATATATTGTAACTGAAACTTTGTTAAAGATAACAGAGCCCCCGGAAAGGAAAAGTGGAAGAAAAAAGCAAGAAGAAACGGTTTTGGATTACTTGATGATTTTTGGAATTTGGGGTGTTGGATTTTTAGTGGTTTAAATTAAAATCAATTGGGTGGTTGTTTAAAAGTGTTTAAAATGGCAGTACTCCTTAGGGAATTAAAAATGAAACTTTAAAAAATGAAAGAAAAGTTGCAAGAAGGTGGAAGATCCTTTGGCTTTGCACTTCAATTCTTAGAAGTTGAGATTTTGAACTATGAAAAACAACAAGAAACGCTTGAAGAACAAGAAGGGTTGGACAAAGAAGAAACCATCTTTAATGATCAAACAATGCAATATGGGGTAAAATGAAAAAAGGAGGTAAAAGGAGTTAAAAATTCAAGATTTGAGGAAACAACTAAAAAAAGAATAGTTTGAAAAGTAAACACATTAGGAAGAAGCAGAAGAGAGGATTACAGAAGAGAGAATCAGAGAGAGGGAGGGACAAAAAGGGTGGTGAGAAAAAGAGGGGAAAGATACAAAGGAAAAGAAGTTATAAGGGACAGAACCAGGAAATAAAGAAACAGGGAAACATACAAGGATTAAAGGTATTAGCCTACTTAAAAGACATAGAGATAATGGTTAAAAATATAAATTAAAAGAGAGGATTCTGCAAGGGTACAAGAGATAGTGTTGTTATATTAGAAATAGTAATGAGCTAGAAAATATGAAACATAAGTGATTAAAGTGAAAGACAAAATTGGTATTGTTATGTAATGGAATGCTTACTAATAATTAAATGTAATAAAGAGAGAAAGGGAATAAAAGTAAAAGAAGTGGAAATAAGAGGAAGGAATGAAAATACTTTAATTGTTCTTAATGATTTATAAAATACAATTGAAAAGAAATGCAAAAGATTTATAATGAAATCAATATCAGTTGCCAGGATGAATTTGAATAGAATAACCATTTTATCCATTATTTTTATATATTTTTTCTTTTCTTAGAATTTAGTGTGTATTCTTAAGGGAAAGTACCAAGCGGAATTCGGTTGATAAGAGTTATATGATATAAAATAGATATTAGAAACTGAATGTTATAATTGTATAATGTATAAATTGTTTAATGAGATTTGAAAGGATAATAATTATAAGATTTAAAGATGACACACTCTGTTTGGTAATCATAGGGGAAACCTTGCTTTTTAATGGCTGGAAGGGGAGGGAATTATCTTTTTTCCTTTCCCTTTTGGGATGATGATGGAAAAAGAATATATGAAATTGTAAACAGGACAGACAAAAGTACAAGTATAATGACTAGAAAGATATGGAAATTTAGAAAAAGATACATAATTGAATTAGAAAGGAATGAGACAATCATAAAATAAGGTTGAGGAAAGTAAGGGAAGGAAAAAATATTCAGAAATTGATAAAATAGTGACAAGATATGAAATTGGATAAATAAGATAAATATGTAACTGAGATTATGTCTGTATGGAGATGTGATAACCTGGAATCATGCTGTTCTCAAAAAAAGATGTTTTAATTTCAGTATGTTTTGTGAAAACCCAAATAAAACTTTTACAAAAAAAAAAAAAGATGAAAAACCCTGAATGAATAATTCTTGCAGCACCTTGCTCTGCAAACTCTGGTGCATATTTAACATATAACTTCAGTATATCTTCCCCAGGTATTGATTGGTATTTCCTTTAATACTTTCGTATTTAATACCTCAGGAAGATAAACTGAAGTAACAGTTTACTGTCACATGAAGGTTAATTTCTCACTTGAATTACCTTTTGTATTTCTGTTTCTTTGAAGCCATTTTTCTGGAAATTCTGAAGGAAATGAAAAATCACATGGGGAGCAGGAGTGGTGGAGAAATTAAATGAATGTGCTTCAGGTTTTTTTAAAAAAAACCTTTATTTATAAAATAAGACTTGCTTAAAATTAAAAGGGTTAGTTTAATTCACAAAATTTATAAACTTGCTGATAGAATTTATAAGATGATGAATTGTAAGGAAAAGAACACTTTCTTCTTTTTGCCTTTCCTAAGAAACAGGTAGTCAAAAAGGAAAAAAGAACGGGTGAGCACTGTAAGTTATATACTTTTAGTTTTGTTCCCCATTGTGTCAAACAGACAGGAAGTGAGCTGACAAATGAAGGGGGAAAAAGCTCAGAATACGAATGTTGAGACATGAGGCATTAACTGAATCTGAAACACTATCACTTTCAGCAGTTTTCATTTCTCATTTTTTTAAAAAAAGATAGTTATCATTTTCATAGGCTTCTAAAAACTGATTTCCTATGCCGAGGCAAGAATAAAAATACTTATATCTAAACCAATGTCTTAACAATTTCTTGTAAAAGGAAATATTACAAGCTGTTTCTTTTCTTTTTTTTCCCACCCTAGAACTTCTCTCCCACCCCAAAAAAAAGCCACAGGAGAAAAACAAATAACAGAATCCCAATGTTAGAAGGCATCACTGAGGCCATGAAGTCCAATCCTTTATTCAGGCAGGAACCACATCAAAGCATCCCCCATGGATGGCTGTCCGGCCTCTGTCTAAATATGGCCAGCAAAAGTTGGTCAACCACTTCTCTGGCTAAGTGGCATCTTGCGTCTCTCTCTAGAGCAGGGGTGTCCAACCTTGGCAACTTTAAGACTTGTGGAATTCTGAGAGTTGAAGTCCACAAGTCTTAAAGTTGCCAAGGTTGGACACCCCTGCTCTAGAGCTTTTTCATCCCAGCCCATTTTCGGCATCTTGCACTCTGGCAGCGGGCACTGGGCAACTAGTTAATGCCCAAATAATGGAACACAACCCTCTCTCCTGGAAAATTATTTCAGTTCTATCCCACTATCATTTGCAATGTTTTTCTCTTAATAGTGTTTGTTTATCATATTTAAGAATCACCCTGTATGTTATATTATTTGGATACAGTGGTTTTTCTAAAGGGTTTACTGGAGATTATGAACATTCTGATAGTTAGGTAACTTAGATCCTTTAAAGATAAAGGAAAAAAGTACATGCCAATATTAACTATAATTTCACATCTAAAGTTAAGCCATCCATTGCAATTTAACTCAGCTGCATAACTAGGCCTATTATTGATCACCTCTCTGTTAATCATTTATCTGCAGAAAGTAAGAACAGCCAACGTTCTTCTCATTTATTACAAAAATGTATTTCTGCATGATTGCCCTGGGACGATTACTGTTTCTTCTTGGGGTTCTAAATATCTCTTTGCAAGCACAACTTCCAGCCTCATTTTTTTTCTGAAGGATTTTCATTTGGTTCTTGCACACAAATGAAGTGAGCCCATAGCAAGACTCCTTTTGGAAAATATCCAGGAATTCAAGTTACCTAAAATGCTACAGAGAACCAGATCGCCAAAAGACTCTCATCCTGTTGCAGCAAGTATTAGTTGCTTCAGGATTGTTCTCTTCCATTTAAGACTGAGAATCCAAAAAAGTCACCCTGTCTATTCCAAGCTGTTTAGTTACAAGAAAGGAACAATATTTTTCAGTGGTTGTTCCCAGGTTTTGGAGGTACCTTTGCAAGAGTATCATATTTGCATAAATCACAGAAACTTTAAATAGGCATTTGTTTTGTTTTGTTTTGTTTTAAGAAAATACCTTATTTTTAAAAATGTAATCATACTGGTTTTAATAAATATACAGATAAAGTGAGGTTTGGAGATTAATTTTTCCCTCTTTGTTTTACTTGTGTCCTTTTGTGATCCAGTAACTTTGTAACTGAATGGTATGCAAATTGCATAAACAAACAGGAAAATCAAACTTCAAAATGCAATTCAATTACATCAAACCAAACTATACATTAAGGAGAAAGAAAATCTTAATATAGAGAAACATTTGACATATAGTCTGTTTAAAAAATGAAAAAATGGATAGTCAAAAAAAATTCTCCTGTATCTGTATACTAGCTCGATACCCGTGCTTCACTACAAAACTATGTGGTCGGTCTTAGTTTTTGGGGAGGAAAATAAGGGGAAAAAATGTGCCTCTGTCTATCAGCATCTATTGGTATTCATCTGGCTAGCATCCTGTCAGTGTGTGAGAGAGTGGAGGGTTGTGTGGAAAGTGAAACAGTACAGCAAGGAGCCTCGGTGTGGGTTAGCTCTGTACTAAAGCTGCTTGCTGCTCTAAAACTGAAAGTGAAACTCCTCTCCTCTGCTTGTATTTTGCATTTGGAACAGATTTCTTTTCAGGTGGGGAGGGGGAATAGAACTCCTTAGCATCAGAGCGTGTTAATAATAATAATAGAGGAAATACTAATGCTGTGGTGGTCATTTCGAAATATCCTTTCTTAGTGAGCACCTAGAAGCCAAGAGGAACATAAGTGCCAAATTTCAAGTTTGTAGGCTTTACGGTTCTGGAGATTTTGTGATGATGCGTGAGGGGTACTTGGCTTTTATATATATAGATTAGCTGGAAGGCAAAATTTGGTTATAACTTCAGTGGCTTTGGTTTTCCCTGTTGTCAGCTGAAGCAGCTTATTCTTTATTTTTGCAAGCCATATGAATGTGATATGGCTTGCAAAAATTTCATAGCCATGATGGCTTTTTAATCTTTCAGAAGTCCTAAGAAACGCAACTTGCTTCACAAAACAAACCAAAATGTTGTGACCCTGGTCAATGTGAAGAAAGATTCATTTAAATTGTAATTGTTCAGTCTGTTTAGTTAGTTGCTGCAGTACAGTGACACCAGAGGTCTCTGTGAATAATTAAACCATAAGGAAGCCTTGCAAAGCAACCGACGCTAAGCCCAGAAGCACAAACTGCTGAGATTTGGGGAGGGGGATCCAACCTGACATCCCCCAAGTCCTTTCAGACAGCCTGGCCTATATTGTCAATCCTTGGGGACTAGTTTACAGCTTGTAAAAAAGGCAACAAAAAGGCTTAATTAATACGGGTTACAGTGTTGGAATCTTTTCAGACAAAAACATCCAATTTAAGCAGACTGATACATTTAAAAATAAAAATTGAACCACATTTTAGTTCAAATGCATGAAAAATATCACAAGCTGACTCGAAATGTAAAGTAATTCTGCCTAAAACAGACACATCCTTAGTTATGCTCAATCTAACAATTTGTGCGGCCCAAACTGACTTTTATCAAAGTATGTTTTTAATGTAAAACTGACCAAAACCAGAAGATATGGAATTAGAATTTCCCAATCTTTAGCCAATACTGGAGATCAAAGCCCCATCCATGGGGATGCCCCTTCTGGTTCGTCCCTGCAGCCCAAAGGTTGCGGGGGGGCCTTGATCTACAGGATAAAGCAGTTTTCTCTACTTATTTTCAGCATTCTTTTTTTGATTGAATAAGTACATGTGTAGTTCTTCATATACAATTCAACCTCAAGTCCCTCTACAAACAACACAGTTGCTGTTAATATACTAAATATTGTCCATTTCATTTTCAATCAAACTTTAACCATTTGTTGAAATGTACCTTTTCTTTATGTATACTGAGAGTATTTACACCAAGACAAATTCCTGTGTGTCCAACACTTGGCCAATAAAGTATTCTATTCTATTCTAAAAGTAATACGATGGGCCAGTATTCAATGGATTTGTAAGAAGCATGCGCAGAACAGAGGGGGGGGAAACCACTTATTGAAAGAGAATTCATCTTGAGCCCTAACTTTTAATTATATTTAAAATCTTCCTTCTTGTGAGTGGACAAACCAAGCAACAGTCTCTCTCCTCAGAACCTCAGCAATCCAAACTGGCATTGGCATCATCTTGTGCTTACAGTCAATGTGGCAAGTTTTCTCTCTTTGTCTAGCAGACGAATGCTCACTCCATCCCGGTGGCTCCTAGCACACATTCATCTGTCCCAAAATACTCAGGCTTAGCTTCTGATTCACCAGGACAATGTTATATAGATCACTGATTTGGTTCAGGTGCAAAAATAGTCCCAGAGCAGCTTAGAAACGTGGAGAGAATCCAGACTGGTGTCCAGCTGTCACTGCTCTCACACTTCCTTCCTACTAAATATTCATTGTTTTAATGAGAAATTTAATCATCACAATGTGGATTAACCAAAGATGAATCAATCAATGATAAATTTGTAGCTATGAGGGAGAAAAGGGTGAAAACAGATTCACTCTGTTTTATTCTTCCAATGCTTAATTAGTATAAATGAGACCAATACAGGTAGTCCTCTACTTACGACAACAATTGAGCCCAATATTTATCTTGGTAGGTGAAAAATTTGTTAATTGGGTTTTGCCCTATTTTACGACTTTTCTTGCCATGTTTGTTAAGTGAGTCGCCGCGTTTGTTAAATTAGTAACAACTTTGTTAAGTGAATCTGGCTTTCCGATTGAGTTTGCTTGTCAGAAGGTCACAAAAGGTGAATAAATAACATGACCCCAGAATACTGCAGCCGTCGTAAATATGAACTAGATGTCACACATCTGAATGTAAATCACACAACCATGGAGATGCTGCAATGGTCATAAGTGTGAAAAGTAGTCATGAGTCATTTTTTTCCAGTGCCGTTGTAACTTCAAACAGTCACTATGTGAACTGCTGTAAGTCGATGATTACCTGTACATTGTTTTGATCCTTGACCAAAACCACACTTGCTAGGTGCTCTCAAGAACAGCTCTTTAAGATCAAACACAAAGACAGGCAAATATCCACATAGCACACTGTGTGTTCAAAACCATTTGTGGGTGGTTCTAGGACAAAGAAACAATATATTTTGTTCTGGTTCAAACATCAAGATTTTGGAAAGAATTTAATCGGAGGATGAGATGAAAACTCTGGGTCAAACAGCGAGTGCAGAAGCCCAAAAGACTCCCACCAGGGAAGATCTAGGCCTTCGGAATGGGACAACTCGCCACGGCCAACTCACTGTGGGACAACTTGCCACAGGACAAAATGTGATGGGGCAGGGAGGAGACCCAAGGCCTGAAGGGGCCCAGAAGCAAGCCCAAAGCTTATGGGACCCAACAGAGTGGGAAGCTATGCAAGGGAGGCCTCAGTGGGCAGGAAGCCCAGCATTTGAGAGTAGGGGGAGGGGGTCCTGGGCCTGCACTGGGCCTTCCCACCCTCTAGGCACCCACACTCAATTAATGACCCGTGCATTTGCTTACAGGCATCACAAAGAGAGCTGGGACTACAATGGTTGAATGGCCAGTCACATGTACATTTTGTTTAACGAGCACAATAACTTACAATCATAATTCTGGGCTCAATTTTGGTCATAGGTTCAAGGATTGCCTGTATTTAACAAATTGTTTTGTGCCTTACAATTTTCCCAAAATTGTAGTTCTTCCATTATTATTTTTTTTTGGGGGGGGACACCCTCCCTCTACTTTCAGCAAACCCAAAGTAAATACCAGATGAATGACAGGAAATGGATATAGCTACAGGCAGAGACTTGAACCATATTGCAAAACTTTTCTACACACCTCATCTCTTTCAGAAGAATACTTAGCCAACAGTAACTCCAAAATCTTTAGAAAGTTTGTTACATTAGCCCCTCCTCCCAAAAAGCCTCTCAATTATGCAGAACGTAGGTAAAAGCTGTAACTTAGCTTCTCAAAATTTTAAGATATTGTTTAGGGGGAATATGAGAAACCGGCTGATAAATGCAGGTGGAAATATTCAGTACACAGAAGTACAAAGAATTTGCTAGCTCTGAAATTGCTCTTTGAAGGAAAAATTAAGCCTATTTCATAGCTGAACACCACGCTGCAGCCCAAGAGATACATTATTGACGATTCTGTGCCTTTTGATACAGATGTAGCTGTTATTCAAAGAGAAGCAGAAAGGAAATTAAGCAATTGTGCATCCAGCAAAAAAGTCTTTTCTCAACCACAAGATCACAACCTCACATTCTCTGCATCCTCATTTTAATTTGAAAGTTTTGCTTAGATCAGAAATACTTTATGCTGCCAGGCCAGAATCCCATGCAAATGGTAGTGACTAATTTTGGGGGGACAAAACAGGCAGTGCGTGCAGGGACTTCTTCTAGTTAAAACTCTGTTTAACAAGAATGAAGTCTGAGACTTCCAAAGACTTACACACGTTTAATAATGCAGAAAGAAAGGAAAAAAACCAACCAAGTCCGATTGCTTCCTGGGGAGCGTCTTCTATATATACAGATGTATAATGACAAGTGTGACTTCTCTTTTTTAAAAAGTGCTAGATGGGCACGGTGGAAGCAAGGATGGTAGAAAAGTATGTACAGTTAATAACGTTGATGTAAACTAGATTTAGCAGCCTTGAGGTTAGTGTGTTTATTATTTCAGACAGTCTTTCCGTACTTCGCATAATATTGCCTACCCCAAAAAGGGAATAGCATGTTACAGAACATAGAACGTGTACATGTATCTCTGTATGTATGATGCCAGTACAGCTTTCTGTAGCTAACTATAATCTCAGCCTTTACTTTCAGTCTATTTCCTCCAACTGTCAGGCTCCCTGATCTTAACTGCTTTGCCTCCCCTGCCAGTCCTGCACTGCAGGACTGATTCCATGAATGGCGTTTCTAAGACAGGTATTCAAAAACTGAATATGGAAATATAATTGACGCGCTGAAAGCTAGCTTGGAATAAAACTGCTCGAGCGCTCAAGGCTCAGCAGTTAAAACATAAGCATGACTCATCACCGCAGCTATTTATTACACTCTGGTTACAAAAATGCAGAGGTAGGAATGATCTGCTTAACTAAGTTTCTCTTTTTTAAAAAAAAAAGAGAGAGAGAGATAGGGTAGGCATTCTGTTTGAGGCCACCTTCCGGTCTGATCAGCGTCTTATCTGTAAAAGGCAGACCTGGGAAGCCACAGCCATTTTGGTTTGAGATCTGACAGCTCCAGCAGGATTGCCTACATCCTGTTCGGGCTCTGTTGGAAATAGGTAACTACCTGTTTACTACATTTTTATTGGGATGTACTCATTAATGAGCCTTAACTAATGAGCTAAACAGCTGTACTAACTGCTTAATGACTGAAACTATTCTAGGGATATTGCTGAAGAACTCCAGGTGCCATCTGCTCACTGCAATTTCCAGGCAGACAGTAAATGATAATGTCTGTCATGATAATGTCTGTCTGATCACAAAGTGCGCAAAAAGCCGAAGTATTTTTTTAAAAAAGCAAATAAACACACAAACCATTTTGAACCAGTGCTCTTTGTGCAACAAATCAACAAAATGTCAGCTCTAACTAACAATGGGGACTCACGCAAGGATTTTCCAACCTCTCTACTCAGCTGAAAGTATATGTACAGTATGTAGAGATTTGTTTAAGGCACATATACAGAGCTTTTGTAGACAGACAAAACTGTTGTGCGCCAACTCTGTGAACATCTCACATTTGGGAACGCTGCTATTGATCTCAATTTTGCTTTCCCTCCTAGAACTTTTTCCCCGCATTGATGATTTCCAGAATGAGACGTTCCTGTCTGATACGGAGAAGTCTTTTACATTATCCCTAATGCTCCCTCCATGCATAGGAAGATCACAGCTAATGGTTAATCTTCAAATCTTAGGGTGGAATGAGGGTTGCTGAAAGACAAACTGTAAAGCAGAAAGAGATCGCTGGATAAGAAGATAGCACAAATGCAATAAATACTTTTCTAAGTTCCTCTCATTGTTTCACATCGGGTTATCATCTGTATTATTTTCATTAGGTTAATGTTTATGCATCTGTGATCAATATTTAACTCCTTCATTAGGTCAGTAATGCTTTGAAATAAGGACGCTTCTATGAGAAGAGCTCATCCAGAAATCTGTCTCTGCAGCACAAAGCAGAACACCAAATGTGGCAGAGAAAGAAAGCTCTTTTTAATTCTACAGCGAAGCTTCTGATCTTCCCAATGGAAGGAGGACAGTGGAACCTCTTGAGGAGTTATATTTCATTATGCTGGTTCCCTCTGAGGAAAAGAAGCATCCTTAACAGTCCTGCATTGTATTCACACCTGCACAGCTATAAATTACACAAACAGCCTTCAGGCTCAGCATGTTTATTGATCTAAGATCAAATGAAGACTTACAGACTCAATTCTCATCAACAGCCCATCTCCTAAAAATTTATCAGTGATACACAGTGCTTTCTTCTCAGCCAGACTTAAACACTGGGGTGTCCTCCAGATGTTTTTCAAGTAAAACCATCCTTTGCCACCAGCTACACTGGCTGGGATTGACATCTGGATTTGCCTATAAGTGCAAAGTCAAACCTAAATGTGAACTAGTGTTAAATATTTTTGTCTAGACATTTCATATACTTTCCCTTTTAATGTCCAGCTATTTAATTCCTATCTGGTAACACAAACAAATCCTATATCCGTCTCCTAGGAAATAAGACCCACTAAGTTTATTATAGATGATCATAACAAATATCCAAATGGTTGCAGCAAATCAGTAGGAAAGGCTTCAACAAATACCCTAAATCGTAAAATTTAGAGGAATTATACCGCCAAGGAAGATTTCTAATGAGACACGTTGGCTATTATGTTTTTATTGTATCTGTACTAATTGTTGGATTAGGGTTAGAGGGACTCAAGTTGAAATCGATCTTCATGTCACTCCCTTCAGCCCAAGAACCAGCATGATGGTGTGGTTCAAATACTGGACTAGAAACTAGGAGGCTGCGAGTTCTACTTCCCTGCTGCACCGTGCGCACTCGATAAGGGATCAGAGCTGCTATTGTGTAGATAAAAGAGAAAGCCATACTACACTTGCCTTGAGCACTTAAAAAAAAAGGGCAGGGATACAAAATCAACAAATACAGGTAGTTCACAACTTACAACCACAATGGAGTCTGCCCATTATGATCACAAGTTCTTAACAGTCATAAAAATGAGTTGCCCATGTGACCAACTCGATTTTATGACCTTTTTTTGCATCGGTTGTAAAATGAATGTCACAGTTGTAAAGCAAACCCATTGTTTGCTGTGGGCCATTTTGACCAAACGTAGGAAATAAATGCCGGTTTTCAGTTAAAAAAAATGGTAAAACCCAGTCATGTGACCACAGGATGCTGCAAATGGCCATATATCCAGGCTTGTTGTTGAGCACCCAACACGTACTCACACTGGATACTCACAGGGTGGGGAGGGAAGAGAGACCACAGGGGGAGGAAGCTGTTGGAACTTTGTAAACCAGGCTGTAAATATTCCCAGAAAGTCTATCGTAACTTCAAATGGTCACAAAATGATCAGTGATAAATTGAGAACTACTTGTATTCCATTATGTCGAAGTACATTTTTCATTTTTATCTTCACAAAAACTGGATCTATTAACCTGAAAACTTGATATTTTTATTTATTAAACAAAGGGCCTGAGAGCCTTTCTATTCTGATCTCTCAGCTTTGTGATTTTTCTTAAGCTAAAGCTCTGTATGCTTCACTGTTATTTTAGTTTCCCTGCATTTCCTTATTACTTGCCATTTCAGTCTTTCAGTTAGCTATTTATCCTGGCAAGTACAACTTGAACTTTGAAGCATGCCAGAACCACACAAGCTTTTACTTTACTTTATTGTCATTGCACCTCGTACAACGAAATCAAACACCATCTTCAGTGCACATCATGACCATGACCATGAAAATAAACACAAACACACATCCTTCACCCTTCACACATTGAATCAGAAACCCCCGACACCACACCAACACTGCACTATACAGCAGAATTCAAAAGAGCTACTGCCCTGGGATAGAAGCTGTTTTCCAGCCACAATCAAGAACTATATGATAGCCACACAATAGATTGAAGAGGTAATAGACCTTTACATATTTTAAAAGAACATATTACTTATTTACAGAAAAGTTTTTTTTAAATGAGCATTTTTACGAACAGTACTTTAATAGGGGACACAGGGATCTAATTCCGTGTTTGCATTATTGATTCAAGCCGTCTTGAGATTTACTGAATTGGAAAGGAATTAAGAACTGGGGAATTCCTCCCCACCCCTCCTCTTGGCACAGAAGACATAGTCTAGGTGTTCCTAATTGTGGGCTAGGAAACAGGCTTAAGAAACCAGCTGGCCTCTTCTATGGCTGGATGCAGGGAAAGAGGCTGTCTTTAAATATTGCTGCTTTTCCTCATTCATAACCTGAACTGCAGATAAAAGAAAGATCTGCAAACTCTGTTATTATTCAAATGGTGACTCCAGCCTCTTTGCCTGTTTTGCCCGCAAGACTAAAGCTTAATTTAGTCTACAGCTGTTTCTCAAATACCACAAACAAAACTGATCACAGCATGAAGGACAAAAGGGGAAGCCATAAAAAATGAACTATTTAGGCACTGCCTTCCTTATTCATCAGAATTTGAGAATGCCAATGCATCTCCTAACTTGGAAGAGAAAAAAACAGAAGATGATGAACTATGGCCTGAAATTAAAAGCAGCAGCATCTGGGTATAATGTGTGTTACGTGTATGACACTGAATCCTATCTGTACAAAAACAAGTACTGTATCCAGGCAAGTAAGGTATCAAATCTCATGTTTTATGCTTTTATCCAAACTATCCCACTAACAAGACCATCTAAATAGATCATTCCTTCCTGCATGGTGAGAAAGAGTTGGCTCTCTCTTTGCTGTTGATCAGATGAGCTGTGAAGAACTTCACCGGGTCCCGTGGCGAAGGAGAGAGACCACTTGCTTCCCCATGCTTGCTGTCTTTTATCTTTTATTGATTTCATTGGTAATTTCTAATGTCTGATTGTTGTGAGTCATATAGTTTTTCAGTTCATGTAGCATACAAGTTTAATAAAGTATTATTGTTAAACAAATCAACTATAATTCAATTATTAACCTAGTGCCAATTATTTCAGAGAATTTACTTTAGGCAGGGCTCAATCTGGATCCAACCTCATATGTAGCGATGAAACAAATCTATTTTACTTTAATATCTGAGGTTTATATAATATAATGAAATAATAGCATTTAAACTTTTTCAGGTTTTTCATAATTCTTTACTGAGTACCTTGTAAGAAGCCAAATGACATGGAACTGACACGAAGCAGGGGGTTGGACTAGAAGACCTCCAAAGTCCCTTCCAACTCTGTATTCTGTATCCCCTTCCCATGCAAAGACTGCTACTGATCCCCATATAACAGCAAGAGATTTTAGGAGTTGTTGTCCGACACATCTGGCAGTTGCAATTTACGGACAGCCAGATTAAATGTTACAAAATGCTGAAAAGACATATAAGAACAAACACTCTTCCATTCTCTGGGGCTTCAGCTGTAGCATGACAAGTCGCTCTCTTCAGCTCACAAAACTGTCATTGGATTTCCTACAGGAAGCACATTTCATATTAAATCCTAATCAGAAGCATTTTGAAGGACTCAACCCATTTCAACTTAAAAGATAACATCTACTCTGAGGTCTTGGAAACAAGGGAGAGAAGTGGTGTCTCGTCTCCAGGCTTCTTTCTGAATGTTGAACTTCCCCGTCTACCTGGATGAACTGGCCTTTCTCCAAGTATTAAGAAGGTCCACTAATTCTGCTTCATCAAAATGATCAAAATACACTTGATGCTGCCACCTTGTTTCTGATAATGCAGCCATCACAAATATCCATAGAATACAGTATGGTTAAAAAAAAAAAAGTCAAGGTGACACACAACCTGCAGACACGTTTCTCTACATGCTATAGAGAGAGAAGGGTGGAAGCATTTTCAAAAGATCTCCAAGAATCAATCACAAAAAACTATGACAACCAATGGCACATGCCAATTTTGTTATTGGTTTTTAACTCTAGAACAAACTTGCCAGCTACTACAATATTCTAGAATACACAGTACAGCAGATGGGGCATTTCATAAAGAATTCCAGGCCACAAAAAGAGTTACACAATTGTATCCTTTAAGTTCTGGGGTATTCCCTGAAATTCAGTTCCCTAACCATTCAAGTTCCTTCCAAACTTTCTTTCTGACAATAAGAAAGCAAAAGAACAAATTTCAAAACTTAGAAATATCTTCAACTGACATGCCTGTGCAGTTCATACTTTACACGGAAGTATCATATCTACAAAACTAACTGTAAAACCAGAATTCCTCAATTCACTGGTGTCATAAAAGATTTAGGCAGCCAGAGCACCTGTCTCTCTTACCTAGGTACCTTGGAGGTCTTATAATTCACTACAAGTTCACTAAGACCTACTGTTTGAACAAACAATCTAGAACTCAGGATGCAATTCATCCCAATGCAGGTGAACTGACATCAGAACAGGTGCTGCACTTAACGTTAAGTTACACTTCTCTGGGGTACACGGGGTGAAAAAGTAGTTTTCCTGGCCCCTCCTGCAAGCACCAAGACAAGGGCAACGTTAACACTAATTGAGCCTTACTTTGCAACTTTTAGGGGGGAGGGGATCATTTGGAAGTCTAAGATAAAACTGAGTGTTCAAATAGTGACTGCCATTACATTTCTGACAATTCATCAAAGAACTTGCACGGTGTGTGTGACCAATCACAAAACCACCATTTACCAAGCAGCGAACTGGTAAGGTTGCCTTCCCTCATCCTTCTAGCCTTCTGAGATGCTGTCTACCAACCCCACTTTCCCACTGCCCATTCTCGAGGGAGAGGCCACTGTTCCAAACAATACACTAAAGCACAACTTAGTTTTATTTCCTAAGGACATTTTGAGGCCCACTAGAGGCATTTTCCAAATAGAGATATGAGAGCTGGTGTTTTATGGAAAATTGCTTTAAATGCCTCTCTGCTTTAATTGGAAAACCCAACAACTATATTGAAGTCTGGGAAGGCAGGCAATATGGTGGACACCAAGGGAGCTAGCCGTCTGCAAGCACACAGCTATTCACACTGATTTCCTCAGTAACTAGCGATTCCTTCCACATCACTTTTGCTTCCTTTACCTTAGTTCAGCCAGAAAGTGAAACATTTCCCAATTCCAGAAACCCCCCCCCCCCACTGTGGTTTTTGTATTCATGGTTTTAGAATGGAAAAAAAAAATCAGGAGGAATCTGGTGAACACCTTTTCTGACTAACAAATTTGACTAAAAGGCGCTAAGCTTTTGTAATAAGCCTTTTAATAAAATGTGTTAGAAAAAAGGCTTCCAGACTCCTCCTGGTTTTTGGTCACTGCAAGACTATAGCACATGTTTCCTACAATGGCAATGAAAGGAAACCCAAAGTAGTCTGCAGATAAAAGTTGTCAGCACACTAATGTAACTGTTAGTACTGGACACTTTTCTAACACAATAAACAGATACCAAACAAATGATTCCACATCAGAATCTAGCATTTAGAAATAACTGGCCTGCTTCGCACCAAGTTAAAAACCTGTTTGTAAGCCTTATTTTTCTTTCTAGTTTGATTATCCATGATATAATTCAAAAGCAAACTAAATTAAGTTGTGCTATGTGCTGATCAGGTTCTTGCCAATACTTACAAGCAGCACAATCTCACCTGAACATACAATAAAAACGCTGCCCATTTTGTGACTGCGATCCCTGAAAGTAAACCCAATGAAACAAAAGACATTATTCTCCTGCTTAACCAAACTCAGGATTCCATAGGTAGCAAGTGTCCTTTTTAAGCAAAACATGGTATCTTGCCCCACAGAATGTCTTTACTTCTTTCAAAAAATTGAGGACAGATCGGGAAGGAAGAGAAAACCTCCACCTCATGAGTTAAGCATGTCTTCCCATTCTTACACTCAGTCAAAAATTACAATCTTTTTATGGAGACTTTTTCAAATGTTGGTATTATTATTAAAAGTACCATCTTACTGACTTCACCTCACCCAACTGTTTTGAAGTTATTCAAATATTTGGGGGAAAAAACCCAACAAAGAAAGACAACACAAAGATCAATTTCAGCTTTCTCAGGTAAAACCTATCAAGCTTGGCTGGTTTGTGCTCTTAATCTAGAGCTCATTCTTTGTTTGCCTATTTCACAAATTGCCATACTTTGCATCCTTACAGATGGAACACTATAAGAATAAAAATGTTAAGTAATTTCTATTCAGAAGAACTGGGAAAGGCTGAAACTTAGCCACAAACATTTTTTAGAGCATCACAAAACATCCAAATAATAAACCTCTCAATTTAATCTGTCTAGCATAGTTCATGTTCCTTTAGAAATTACTTCTATTAAAATCAGTGGTTTAAAATGCCTAAATTCAATTGTCTATTCGGCTAATCAAAGTTAAAAATCAACCTAGTCAGTAAGAATAAACGAGTGGATGATACAACACTAAAAACTGGAAAAGCTGATACCCCCATATAAGCTTTATAAAATCCAATTTCTTTTTCTTCTTCTTTAGCAGTGGGATAATGGGCCCCTTTTTAAAAAAAAAATTCATCAGGGAGATGGGAACCAATCTTCTATCCTTACTGCTGCTTGAATGAACTTCCCAAAAGTTCTGATGAAAATCCACAAGTGTTTCTGGGCCAAGCTGCAGCCACCTGACTTTGTCAGCACCTGTTCTTTGGGGGACAAACGACCACAACCAAAGAGGAAATAACTCCGGCGTTTAGGGAAGCGTCTTTCCCTGGACCCCTGAAGACAACCTCACTCAGCCTAGGCCAAAACCTCATGGGTGGGATGCTGGGTCTACCTTTGCAGGGCTAGATCCGTCCAAGGGAGGCTCTGGGCAGC
>NW_020716738.1:1344113-1363086 GCF_900518725.1 Notechis scutatus | reverse complement strand
TGAAGTCCTCCAGGCTTAAAGTTGCCAAGCTTGGAGACCCCTTCCCTATACAGAAATGCCCCCAAGGGGGCTGCACCCTAAAATCCACAGCAGGACCGAAAAAGGCCGTTCTCAGGACCTCTTTTGTGCCCCCCCCCCGGGCCGTTTCTACCCACCCTCTGGATCCCGACGTGTCCCATGACGCTCGGCCAGTAAGCATGCCCAAGGAAGGCCAAGGCAAGGGACCCTAATGCCCGCCCGAGGTCCCGTCAAGCCTGCCTAAGCCAGCCTAGCGAGGTCCCTTGCTAATCCACGGCCGCCTCAGGAAGGCCTGGCAGCCGGGTGGTCGCTGCTGCTCCTCCTCCTCCTCCTCCACCTCCTTCCGCTCAGCCCGCCCCGGGGTCGCTCTCGCCGCCCGCTGACCTCGCGCACGTCCTGCAGGCACTCCAGGACGGCCAGGTTGTTGGCCCAGCTGTGCTTGGGGCAGACGCGCATCACGTCTTCGCGGCACACCGGCTCTTCCGCCAGCTTCCAGCCGCCGCCAGAGGAGCCAACGCGGGACGACCGCCCGCCGCCGCCACCACCGCCGCCGCCCACGGCCGGCCCGAGCTGAGGCGCCTGCTGCTGCTGCTGCTGCTGCTGCTGCTGGCCCTGCGGCTGGGCCCCCATTCCCGCCTGCCCCTGCGGCGGGAAGACAGCGGCCCCGGCCGGCTGAGCCCGCGCCGACCCGAAGGCCACGAGGAAGAGGAGGAGCAGAGGGCCCGGCCCGCGGCGGCCCCGGGCCCCGACACGTCCGCACGGCGCCATCTTGGATGCGACTCCTTCGGCTAGGGCCGCCCCGCCCCCCGCGACGACGACGACGACGACGCGGAGACACGCCCCCGCGTCCTTGGCGCGCGCGGCGCCACGGGGGCGGAGACGGGCGTTTCGAGGGGGCGGGGCTGCGCCTTCCTCCGTCGCCGTGGCAACCGCTGGGCCTGCCGAGAGGTTTATACTCCCCGACTCTTGTGCGCACGCGCGCTCTCTCGAACTGTCAGGGCCAAAACTCAACGGACGAAATGTTGACCGTCGCCCGTTTGACATTAACGAAACGCCCGCGGCAAGAACCGGTTGCATTCGCTGGCTCTCTGGACGTGCGGGTTGCATCAAGCCTGCCTTTCAACCGTGGTTTATTGTTGAACTGTTGCTTTGCAGATCACAACGGCTGGATTCGCCTTCAGCCGAAAAGGAGGGGGGGACAAAACACGTGGGGGCTGTTTCAGAACGAAGTGCGTTGCCCGTTGATCGCTCTGTATCTTGAGTAATTGGGCTTCTAGGCTGCCAAATCGGAAAGCCCCTCCCAGGTAGCTTTGTCCTGATTTGCAAACTCGGCCAAGGTTGGCTCATGAAGATTGGCAATATTGAATGTGGAATAGGAATAGGAAAAAGAACAAAATAAGAATAGAATAGGAATAGGAATAGGAATAAGAACAGAAGTCTCCAACCGTGGCAACTTTAAAACTCGTGGACTTCAACTCCCAGAGTTCTCAGCCAGCTTTGCTGAGTTAATAAGAAGAATGGAATAGGAATAGGGTAGAATAGAATAGAAACAGAACAGAAATGCGGATAGAATAGGAAAAATAATAGAAGAATAGTTCACTTTATTGTCATTGCATCTCTACAACAAAATTAAATGCCATCTTCAGTGTACATTATGACTGAAAACACAAACACACATCCTTCGCATTCTATACATTGAATTGAAAACCCCCGATATTGCATTAATATTGCAGTAGAATTCAATAGAGTTAATGCTCTGGGATGGAAGCTGTTTTTCAGCCTATTTGTCCTTGTTTTTATTATTCTGTACTGTCTGCCAGATGGTAACAGTTCCAAAAAAGGGGTGCCCAGAATGAGATAGATCTTTGAGAATGTTTTGAACTCGGAATAAGAATAGAATAGAATAAGAATAGAATAGGAATAAAATAGAATAGAATAATAGAATAAGAATACAATAAGGAATAGAATAGAATAATAGAATAAGAATGCAATAAGGAATAGGATAGAATAACTTTATGGTCACTTTGAATGCATACTGACAGTCCTACATTAAAATGAAATTTCGTTGCATACAGCTCTCAAAGGGTCACCACCTCCAATATACACTACATAACCACGACAGAACAAATACGTAAACACAAAGTTATGCATATACCCACATATATTATGGTATTATATGGAGCAGAGAAACAACCCAGTCTAGTCTGGATGTATACGTGTACACGGCGAGAAGTCAGAATCTTGTGAGTTTAGTAGACGGATGGCACAAGGGAGAAAGTTGTCGGAGAATCGGGTATTGAGATTGGAGGGGAGCGGGGTTCTTCCAAGGCCACTAAGCCTCATAAGGAAGAGATGCACAGAGAAGCTGCAAAGTAAATGCTGGTTGCTGGCAGGTGAAGACTGAGGACAGGAACCTGTCAGAACCTTTTCCGGCCTGCACGTTTTACTTCGAGGCATCAGTTTTCGTGAGCAAACAAACCCCAGCTCTCTTCCTGGTTTCTAACTTTGTTGTTCTTGCCGAAAAGGATCTGAATTGCAACACTGTGCAAGCCCAGAGCCCAGGTTGAAGAATGCAGACTATACACGTTGTAGCCCCTTTGGGAAAACTCCCCATTTGTGCAAGGATCTGACCAACCTATTAAAAGGGGAGGGGAGGATCGGCTGAACAGGGCTGGTTGCAGGGAAAGGAGGGAATCCTCAAGCCGCAGCACCTTCTCAATAGCCACTTAAGACTCACACAACACTTGGAAGCACCAAATTATCTAGGGGGCAGGGAGGAGACAAGGAAAGTCAGCAGGCACTCCCACACTTAGCAACTTAGAGAGGGGTGTGCATATGTGTGTACACAAAAAATGAACAGACTTGCATAGGCAAGATGGGAACCATTGCAAATTTGTCCTTGGCTTTACCTGGAGAAGCCAGGCATGGAGGGAAGGCCCAACTACCAAGTCCAGCAGCTATGCATGCATGCATGCATGCATGTATGTATGTATGTATGTATGTATGCTTTAGTTTGATTCATAGGGAGGTTGCCCAAATTAATTATATGCCTTGGCGCTGGAGATTGCAACACTGCAAACTTTGACCACCTCCTGCGTATTTTTAAATTTTGTTATTGCTTTTATAATAACGACAGAGAAATAGAAACAAAACAAAATACATAACATATTGTTAAAGAAAAATAACTACATAGAAAGTAGGCTTTTTAAATGGAAAAAGTAACGAAAGAAAAAAGGTGTATCATTCTAGCTATAAATGGTTAATATTCCATATATAGTTAGCTACTGCAATTATTATTCAAGTACATCTTCATTTCTAACACCTTTATATAACTGATTTTTAACCAGGCATGTTTTATACAAATGAATCCCATATTTCAATTAATTGGTCTACACAAAGACAACACCTATAGGCAATCTGCTCATAGGTGGCAAGGGCAATTGCATGACTTCCTTGATTTTCATAACACAGGATCTTTGGCAGGGTGTCCCTAGAACTCAATATAAAAAGTTCACAGTAAAATGATACAATATAGGAATTAGTATGGCAAGACCGCACTATCCCCAAATCTAAGCCAAATTCTTCCAAAAGAGCTCAATTTTACTAGGTATTTGGAAGGCTATCAGTGTTGATAGCCTTTGGGCAATGTTTTCCAAGTACACAATTTTTGATGTGTTTGCTACCTTCCACAATTCCCCTGCCTGAAGAATCTTGGGAGCTGAAGTCCACTTAATTTAAAGGTGTCAAAGTTGGGAAATATTGTCTTTTGGAAGGCTTCTTTACAAAACACATGGTCACGACAGGGCAATAGCTTGAGGTGTTCTCAGCATCCTCACTTCATGAAAGAGATGACCAACAACCATAAGTGTATGTCAATTATGGTGGAGAAAGCTGAAGCTTCTTTTTTCCTGTTTCTGCAGGGAGATTAGGCCGAGTTTCCTCCGACTTAACCCTAAGTAAAGATTTATAGTTTTCTGCTTCTTCTTAAAACATGCTTCCTTCAGTGTTGACTACTATGATTCAGCGCAATAGAATTTCTGAAACCCCAAGGCTGCAAAATTGGAATCCAGTGGCATTTATGTTCTCCCTTCTGTATGAATTCACTGAAAGAATACCGCACTGGAATTGGGCACCTAATAAATTTAAACAAATAAATAATAATCATTTTTTCACATATCTCAAGCAACATTTCATGCACTTACACGGTTTCTCCTCTATATAAATTCTTCAATGTTTGGTAAGATTTGCATTCTAAGTACAGTTCTTTCGTCATTCCAGGTCTATTATTTTTTTACTATGTAAATATTTGAGAAATGGTCTTTGTAGCAACACTAAAGCTCTTCTGTGTTTGTATTATTTATAGAGCTGTTTTTCTTCCTACAGAGCAACCTTGTTGGATGCCTTTCCTATTTACATATCTTGCTTTTCTTTCTTCCGTGTACATTTTGGTCTGGATTTTAAACAATTTCCATTTCGGCAACCCAATACTCAAAATTAATTTTTGCCTCTTGATACGTGGCTCTTTCAAATACACTTGACTTGTCTCACCTGCTTGGATGCTGCAATGAAAAGGAATCTGGCCTTAAGACAGCAAAGAAAAGGCAGATCTGGAAACAACCCAACTGCATTATTTCAAAAATGAGAGAGAACACCTAAGTGGCTTTTCCCTTTTAATATATCCAGTAGACACAACCAACAGAATCTGCTCTGAGAAACATGTGATTATGGTTGTTTCCAGTCAACTAGATGTTTACATTGGATTTGGCATTTTATCTCTCTTTCGAGTTCTTCCCAAGGACCTGTTGTTTGATAGGACCGTCACAGGATGTAAGCTGTTCTGAGAAAAGCTGCTTTTTGCAACTGACTGATAGAGGTTTTGTCAATGCTAATGGTGTTCAAACGGTGCTCCGGGGGTTTTGAAATTGCACCTGTTACCTTTTAGTATTGGTACTGTGTCTGTTTTCTTTTGCCACTATCATCCCACTTCTATTTGCAGATTTATTATTAATTGGAGGATGGGACAAAGTATTCATTCCAGTTAAACCTCATCTGGAGCTCAAAAGTCCCTTCATCTTCCCTCACAACAAACCTACAAAGTAGGGTGGACAAAGATGGTCAGTTAAAGGTGAGACATGTTAATCAGCATTGTTTGACCAAGATAACAAGGAATCCATTTATATTTTTATTACATAATTTTATTGCATAACTGTATAAACGAAGGTGTAGAATCCAAATCACATGGAGTATTATAAAGCCTTAGTAAGATCACACTTGGAATAGTTTTGGTCACATTACAAAAACAATGTTGAGACTTTGGAGAAGAGTAACTAAGATGATTAAAGGCCTGGAGACGAAAACATGGAGAACAGTTGCAGGAACTGGGTTTGGCTAGTCTAGAAAAAAGAAGAACCAGAGGGGACATGATAGCAGTGTTCCAGTATTTGAGGCATTGCCACAAAGAAGGGGGGGGGGTCAATTTATTTTCCAAAGCCCCAGAGGGCAGGACAAGAAACAACAGGTGGAAACTAATCAAGGGGAGAAGCAACCCGGAAGTAAGGAGGAAATTCCTAACAATGAGAACAATTAACCAGTGGAACAGCTTGCTTCCAAAAGTTGTGGGTGCTTCCATCACTTGAGCTTTTTAAGGAGACTGGACAGGCACTTGGTCTGAAATGGTATAGGATCTCCTGTTTGAGCAGGGGGCTGGACTAGAAGACCTCCAAGGTCCTTCCAGCTCTATTCTGATTAATCCTTATGCGAAGACACGTTCTTGTAATACTCTAACTGGTATGACTTGACATGAGACTATGATTCAACCATTTTTTTAAAAAAAAAATTGGATTATATTCTAATTTATTTCTGGTGTTTAAGGAGATCAGTTTGGCTGAGAAAGTGGTTTAAAATCAGCCAGGAAGCTTCTATGCACAAGAATGAACTTGAATCCACATTAGTCCAGCACCTTTTAGCACTATATTACAATCACATCTTGGAAAGTCAGCCTGCCCAGAACGGAAAGGGAAAATAGGCTCTCTTCACAAATAACCCCAAGGCAGGATTTGGAAATGTTCCCAGTTCCTGCGTAATTGTAAAGAAATGGTGATGGAAAAACAAATACACACAAGGCACTCTTGACATTTCTAGAAGCAAAGGGGGAAAAAACAGAACTGATCTGAACCTTATTCCTGCTTTCCTTCGCTATCATTGCTAGCTTAAGATAGAACCTATCTCAGAGAGGAAATTTCATGGCCTGGAAGCAGAAAGACAATAGCTTTCCAAAGGTTGCTACATTTTTTCATGCATATGTAATGTTTGCTTTATGCAAATCCTACCCTATCAATGTATTCCCAAACACTGAACTAGTTAGTCCTCGACTTATGACCACAAAATTTGTTGTTAAGCAAGACAGTTGCTAAGTGAGTTTAGCCCTATTTTATGACCATTCTTGCCACAGTTAAGTGAATCACTGCAGTTGATAAGTTAGTAACATGGTTGTTAAATGAAGCTGGATTCCCCCATTGACTTTGCTTGTCAGAAGGTCACAAAATTCACAGTGCTTTCCAGCCCTCTCTAAGCGGTTTACAGAGTCAGCCTCTTGCCCTCAACAATCTGGGTCCTCATTTTACCCGCCTTGGAAGAATGGAAGGCTGAGTCAACCTTGAGCCAGTGGGAATCGAACTGCTTGCAGTGGGCAGAGTTAGCCTGCAATACTGCATTCTAACCACTGCACACCATGGAAGGAAGGGAGGGAAGGAGGGAGGGAGGAAGGAAAATAGCAATAGAACTTAAGACTTATATACCGCTTTATGGGGCTTTCCAGATCTCTCTAAGCGGTTTACAGAGTCAGCCTCTTGCCCCCAACAGTCTGGGTCCTCATTTTACCCACCTCGGAAGGATGGAAGGCTAAGTCAACCTTGAGTCTGGTGGGATTTGAACTGCCAAATTGTAGGCAGCTGGCCACTGTGCCACAGAGGCTCAAAAAAGAGGATCGTATGATCTTGGGAAAACGCTATTTTCACAAATACATGCCAGTTGCCAAATGTCTGAACTTTGTTTTTTTTTTAAACCAAATTTTATTAATTTTTAAAGACATACAAAAAATAGATACACGAAAACACAAAACATAAAAGCATAAAAAATCTCTTTTCTGAAAGTTGCTTAGTCCCGGGTTATAATTCTTGGTACAGACACAAA
Organism: Notechis scutatus; assembly: GCF_900518725.1. The sequence continues at coordinate 1,355,877 of NW_020716738.1, read as the reverse complement.
TTCAAATTCATATTCATTTTACATACCATTTCATATCTTATTAACATTTTCAATTTTCTATATAACTTTTCCTCACTTTTAAATTTTCTCAATTTTATTTTATTGATCTCCTCTCAATTCGAATCATAATATTTATTATTCTTTGTCTGTTCTATTTCCAACCATCCATTTATTTTTCTTCTTTAAAAAAGAAGAAAAACTTCTCCTGTACACTAAATGGAGTATGATGCCTTTATCTCCTTCCCCTATATTTATAATACTTAATATAAAACACATAACTTACATTGGGATTCTGTCTGGTACATTCTAAAATTATACTATATTATCAAAAATAATACAAATCTATTCATTAATATTGATATTAATTTATATCTTAAACATCTAACACATTACTTTTCAGTTAAATCACATACTTTTATGGGAGCACCTATTTTCCATAATTATTCCTCCCCCACCTCACATATTATAGCTCATTATTTCATTACGATGTTCCTCCTTCAAATCTCTCATTTCACAAAAAATTTCGCTAATATACCATAATCTAATCATTAATATTAACAATCATTTATATCTTAAACATTTTATCCATTTCAATTAAATATCATGCCTTTGTGGGAACACTTATGCTTTCCAAAAATTATTACCCCCCCCCCATCACATGTCTTAAATCATATTTCATTACAGTTCTCCCTTTTTCTTAACAAAAATTTCACTAGTTTATATTAAATATTTTATCACATTTTAAATTACATATTATTTCCAATTTTCTATAGTTATTTCTAAATACAAATATAAAAATGCAATCTTATGTACCTTTCTAGAATCCCAATTTCAATAAGATTTATCCATTATCTCGAAAAAACTTTTGCTTCTTCACATCTTGCTCCCCACCATTAAGGCTTCTCATCCCTTCCTTTCTCCCTTGCTTCTTCTTCTCTTTGTCCTCTTTAACCCCTTGTCTCTCCACCTCCCTTTTCTTCTGCTTTCCCTCTTTCTGTTGTTTCCTAACATAATGTCCCTTTTTCACCTTATTCTTCTCTTTTGGGGTTGTTTTTCCAGATCTTAAAGTCTTCTTTTCTTTTTTCTCTTTCTTTTTCCCTTCTCCAACCAAAGTTATTTGTTCATCAAAGATGGCTTCTTCTTTGTCCCCATCATCCTGTTGCTCATTCTGTTTCACATAAGTATAAACCGCCATTTCTAAAAATTGAAAAAGAGTGCCAAAAACATCTTTCCCTTCTTGCTTTTCTTTTTCATATTTTTGATATACAAGTTTCAGTCCATCCACAAATGATGCCATTGTGTAGAGAAAAAGTTTTTCCAAACAACCACCCAAATGTTTTTAATCAGAAATAATTCTCAAAAGTTCCAAAATCACCAAACAATCCAAACAAGCTGTTTCTTTTAAATACCTTCTTCTTCACTTTCTCTTTCTGGAGTTAAAGTTTAATCACAAAGTTCCCTTTCAAATATATTTTTAGAAGTCTTATTGATGTTTAGTAACTCTTTAAAATTCTAGGCAATCTTCTCCTTATTTTCAAATTTTGCTCCAATTTTTTTTCCCCTCTCCCTTCCCACTCACAGCCAGAAGAGTTTTTCCCATCCGCTATCACGTTAGGAAGGAGAGTGGAACAAAAAAAAACAAAAAACTTTCCCTTTTAGAATATTCGCAGCTTGTTACTCTCACTAGAAACAATATATACTTAGCAGGTTCCAGGTCACTTTCTTTTGCCTTGTCCCGGTTGAAAGCAACTTTCACAATTCTTCAAACTTTCTCCCTCCTGCACCTGCTTGTCCGGCTGCAGATTTCTTCGTGGCGGCCATTGCTGACCGCCGTTCCTCCGCCTCGGGAAAAGGGTTTTTTTGCCGGCTGGGGAGGGGGTCTGCGACACCCCCAAACCCCTTTCCGGCTCCCCCGTCTTCAGCTGCCTCTACGGGGCAGCTATATCCCCCAGATCCAAACGGATCGGGGGAACCTTGGTGGCGAACGCAGCAGGGATCGCGCGGTGTCGCGAATCCCTGCCGCCGCCGAAACCTTGCAAACCGGAAGTCCCCTCAAATGTCTGAACTTTGTTTACATGACCATGGGGATGCTGCAACGGTCATAAGTGTGAAAAATAGTCATACGTGCCGTTGAAACTTCGAGCGGTCACTAAAAGAACTCTTGTAAGTTGAGGACTATATACCTGTACCGTACAAAGGTAAAGCATTTATCCATCAACTCTCCACCCAAAGCTGCAGTTTATGTGTGAAAACCAAACTGCCCACAAATTATCACGAATACATCTAGTCCTTGACTTACAACGATTGAACCCATTTCTGTTGTTAAGCGAGCCATTTAATAAATGAGTTGCCAGAGTCATTAAGTGAATCAGTGCAGTTCTTAAATTAGTATTGAATCTGGATTTCTCATTGACTTTGCTTGCCAGAAGGTCGCAAAAGGCAGTGACATGATCCCTGGAACATTTTCATTGTCATAAATATGTCAGTTGCCAAGGGCCTGAATTTGATCACATGACCACAGGGATGCTGAAATGGTTGTAACTGTGAAAAATGGCCGTCACTTTTTTTCTGTGATGTTATAACTTTGAATAGTCACTAAGTGAACCATTGTTAAGAGCAATCACTACCTGTATAAGACACTACAGTCACACAACCTCCCCGAATCCCATCCCAACTCCAGCCTACCCTGCAAACAAGCCTCAAATAAATAAACAATAAGCAGATTTCAGTGCAAAGAGAAATGGCTCATTAATACCAAAGGCTACGGCAGCACACACCCAAACTGTTCAAATTCTAAAGCAAACACTCCAATTTAAAAGCCACCCGTATACAAATATTTAAAATATAAAAGCGCACACTCTCTCAACACTGCACTGCCAAAAACAACTGGCTACAATGCAAACACTCTCAAACAATTATTCTCAAATTATGATGCAATGCAAGCACATTGTTCTTCAAGAGGTGTATTAATCAAAAACAGTAGTAATGTAAACATAGTTCTTCCTCCAAAGTTAGTAATGTGTAATTTCCTGTGTAATTTCCGTAGGCACCATTACCATGGGAGGAGTAAGACTTTTTAAAAAGACACAGAAATCTCAAAGAAGGTGACTCCAAGGGGTGTGCATTTTGTTCCCTGCAGTGCCTCAGTGGCAAGGATGCCAATTTACACTGACTAGGGAGAGAATTGTAAAATCTTCTTGTCAGCTATGACGCATGAGACATAAGCACATAATATAAGAATTGGGCAAGTGTTCAAAGGCAGAATATTGTATCCTCCAACAATTTTGAGCTGGTATTAATGCCTTCTTAACTCTATTATGTAAATAGGCTATATACGCTGCAATAATCCAAGCACCGAATGAGGTTTACAATCCTGCAATTGTCAAATGATTTTTAACAGCTTCTTTTCTCAATTGTCAAAACATATCATCTAAGAGAAGTAGGGGAAGTCCTTACATTTGTTAAAGTGAATTTTGTCCCATTTTATGACTTCTCTTGCCACAGTGGTTTAAGTGAATCACTGCAGTTGTTAAGATAGGAACACAGTTGCTTAAAACCATCATAAGTATGAGTCAGTTGTCAGGCATCTGAATTTTAATCATGTGACCATGGGGATGCTGCAACTGTCATAAGTGTGAAAAACAGTCATAAGTCACTTTTTTCAATGCTGTTGTAACTTCAGTCACTAAATGAACTGTTGTAAGTCAAGGATTACCTGTCTATTGAAAGACTAACACATCAATGCCATCAGTTACATTTACCTCCGCACTGTTATCAGATAGGCAGTATCTCTAATAGAACCTTAGCCTAAATTTCACCACATATAACCCTTTTACAAATAACAGGTCTTTCAAATGTTGAAATTGAAGATGTGCGCTAGATGTTATCTATTGCATAGACAGGATACTCAAAATTCCTTATAAATGCTTGATAAAGAAGTATCTTTATTATACAGAAAGTTGCATTTTTAAAGCAATTGCAATTCTGGTGTTATGTCACAAATTTACCTGTGTTTACATTATAGTGATTATGTACTTTAATATAAAGTGACTTGCTCATGGTTAAAAGCAGAACTGCTGTTTCTATATTCCAGAGATTCCCACAAGGTAAGTTTATTCCAACACTTTTCATTAAAAAAATTAACTATATTTTTCACCTTAGATAAAGTATAAACATTCACAGGTGCAAAGACTTACCATACAAATTGCACCTTGCTATTGTAGTTGTCAACAAAAAGTTAAGGAAATATTCCCAAAACCCATATATATTAATTTACCACATGGAAGCATTCCTGTCTGACATCAGGTACAAAAGGTGTCATTTCCTTAAGATCTTTTACGATGCACACTCTCCTTCACTTTCTTGGCACTTATTCTTAACTTTAAAACTTTCGAATAGCCTAACAGCAAAGTGTTTTGCCCACTGGAGAAAACCACTGATTTTAAAGTTTGTTTCACAATTGCGAGTTTTAAAAAAAATTACATAACAGGAAAATAAGATATACTTACAAGTCACAGTATTTCAGTTTAAGAAAGTTGTTCTGAGGTTTGTACTGCCATGCACAGTACAGGCAGCGCAAAAAGCTTCAATTTCTACAGCTTTCAGATAAAAAAAAGGTTTTCAGATGAGTCTTGCAGTATATACACTCTGTGAAAGCCAGCAATCAAAATACGAGGTTACTTTAATTCAGACCAGAAAACAGATCACAGTTGTACTTAAGAAAAGCCAAGCAAAACCTTTTCCCCTGCAAACAGACTTAATCAAGTTCTGAAGTGGCTTCACGTTTCAATTTTGCAACTGTCTGGCTTTGGGACATCGGCTGGAAGTCTCCTAAATCACAATTTCAGTCCAAACAGTTAGGCTTGTACATTAAGTCATTACATCTCCCCAAACTGCATTCTAAATGCATGTCAGCAGCCAATTTCAGGCAAAACTTGCAATAACGCTTTTCCCCATCTTCCCTCATGATCAGAAAACATTTTGCTCATTACAGAAAAGTGAATTTAAGTAGATCGAGAGAGACACAGAGAGAGACAAACTGCTTTTTGCTTTGTACATGGTAGGCTAGTGATCTACTAGTACCCACATTATGAAGTTTTAGGTCAGTGTGGAGCAGGGCTAATTAAGATAGTCTTAGCAAGCACCAATGATTAATTTCTGGAAACTTTGTCCAGAAAATGGCAGGCAAGTTTCTTCTTCACTTCCTCCCAGAATAATGCAACCAGAAGACAAGACCCATAACAAGATTTGTTGCATGACTGAAATAACAGTCTTCATTGAAAAAATAATAATTTGGGGGAAATAGGGATGTAGGGTGAGCCGAGATGGAGCCAATAAATTACTCTGAGGTACACATCTAAGATGGTTCAGGAATAATCCTATCTTCAAGACAGCCAACATCCAATTATCAGCAAAGCATCTGCTCAGGGATCAGGCATGGAAGGCAAGGGAGACAAGTCACTGCCACTTGTAGATTTTTACCATCTTCTCGGTCAAAGTAGCAAGAAAGTTGTTGCGATTCACCTCAAAAGGACAGACATCCAATACAGGGAGGTCAGCTGGCAGTTTCTGAAGCAGAGTTCCACTTCCTGCGTCCCAGAGCTTCAGGATGAAGAGAAAAAGGCCATAATTCACCACATATCTCACTGGGCAAGGTATGGTTCTGCAAACTACAATGTTTTACAGGAATTGACACTTCCTAATAAAGCTACCCTCCTTTCCTGACCTCCTGATAAATGGTTTTTAGAAGATTTCCGACTAGAGCTATAAAGAAAATAAAATAAAAAAAAATAGGGACTAGCTTCCCTCCCTTCTCACCTCTAATAAAAGAGTAGTGCATGGCTCTGTGTGCCTCATAGCTGAGTTCATCATTTTCCTCCCAGTCTCCTATCCCTGGGGAAATAAATACGGAGGACAGCCCTCTGAATGTGGCATGAATGTATACTGTGGCAATTGTGACACACCTGCACCCTCACTCTATCACTCCATTTTTGTGACTTAATAGTTCTGGAAGAAGAAAAACCATCAATACCTAATGCTACCAACAAAAGGCAAAGTTGTTATAAGGCAATACCATGGCAGAGTTGGATGCTTCGTCCCCTGCACACACAAGGATGCTGCCGTCATCTTCGGGACTTTGAAAAATGGCATTTTTGGTTAAGAGTTTGCACGTTGGACCTGCAGTAAGAGTTTGAATAGGGTTGCACGAACACACAATTTCATCATCTCGGTCTGTCAGCTGAGTAGATGTCAGCTCCATCACCACACATTGCAAACAGTTGTTGTTTCTGTCTGTGAAAGGGAGAAATTGAAAAAAAAAAGTTACGAAGTCACAAAGTATTAACATGCAACACTGCAGAAGCATTTCAATGAGGTTCCTGTTCGATAGATTTCCTTAAGATACTGCTTGTCATGCACATTGAGAACATTGTTTTACTCTACTCTGAATGCCAAGGTAAGGTTTAATACCTACCACACGAGTGGAGTTAGTAACAATCTCTGTAAGTTTGCTTGTAAGGCAGTATTCCAAACTGGGGCAAAAGAGAAGTCAGATTTCGCACAAAGCTCCACGTGCTTAACATTTCCAGGCAGTGAGAAAGACATGTTGACAGGGGATTCTGGGACTGTGAAAGATGCTATGTTGGAAAAGGTGGGGATTGTGACTGTCTGAGGTGGAAGCAATGGCCACGGAGAGAAAAGGAAAATATTAGATGACCATTTACTGGGTCCATGGATGCCAACTTACTGGGCCTGAATGTGGCAAGGCAGTGCCGTGTGCTGGCCTCTGTCTGAAGGTCGATGCAACCTCCGGGTTCAAGGGGAAGATCGTGAGGTCGATAGGAATTGCTAGACTTCTGCTCCCAAAAACAGGCTCCTTCCAGCGTTCCAGACACCAGTCCACCATATGGCAGTGAGGCCGAAGCCATTCGAGGAAGGTAAGATAAAGACACCACAGGACACCTGATGGGGTCAAAGAGAGCAGCAAAATCAGGATCACTAGGCCATGATCTCTGGTTCTCGTCCTAAAATGAAAATATTCATAAGAATGTTTAAAGACGGGTTTCAAAGAGGGTTGAAAATTAGAAACCACCCGACTTTATTGCAAGCGTTGCTAAGACTGAAATCCCCTGCTTACTTCAGATTAAGCATCACTAAACATCGTAGAGATAAGAAGGGTAACTTGATTCACATCACTCACAACTGCTCAGAACCGCCACAAGACTCATTAATGCAGAACTACTACAAGCAAGATAAATGTCCTCCCCAACTTTATCCCCACTGTATTCTTTCCAATTCCCCACCAGGAGACTGCTAATATCTGCAGCGACTTAAGGAGTGGAAATGCCTCTACGGCAAGATTACTTCCGACATTAGCTAGTCTGACCCCCGCTCCCTCCTTTGCTCTCACCAGTTTGGAGATTTTTCTCGATCACAGTAAGGCATTTATATTCTGTATCCAAGTCTTTTAAGCAATTCTTTGTCAAGAAACTTATGTTCCTAGCCTGCAGCATGAAGGATTTTTCAAATAATACCCAGCCTTAGAAATGAACTTAGTATGGAGATATCTTACAATCTTCCATGGTCTCAGTTAGTGTTTGGAAAGCAATGTTATCTTATGAAAGCCATACCTGGACTTCTGTGAAACCAGTTCCTGGACGTAGGAGTTTGTGTCCCGCAGATCATAGACCAAGATAGATCCATTAGCCAGCCCAGCATAGACGTAGTTGGTGTCATCGAGACACCAGCAGCAGCACCAGATGGGGCGGCTAGCATTATAGGTCTGTACAACAGTGTTTGTGGCTAAGCTGAGAGAAAAGGAGAGAAGAGCCTCTCAGGATCTGTACCCCGTTCCTACTCTGTGCCTCTTCCCTTGGCCCATTACTACTCAACAGCAATAACAGCTACCATCCAGGCAGGAAACCATTTCCCAGAAAAGACCATAGGCCAGTTCCCTGAGCCATCCAGGGAAAGGCCTCTTCATTATGGGGCTGGAAGGGATTCTGAAGGTCTTATATCTAATCCTCTGCCCAAGGTAGGAGTCTTTATACTATCCCGGAAAAATGGCTGCCCATTTTTTTTTTGCAAACCTCCATCGAAGGAGCACCACAGCTCCAGGAGGCCAGCTGTTCCACTGATTCATTGTCCTCACTGCCAGCAAACTCCTCCTTATTTCCAGGCTGCATCTCTCTCTGATGAGCTTCTACCCCCTCTGCTTCTTTTCCTGCCCTCAGATGCCATGGAGAATAAATTGACCCCCTCTTCCCACGCGATAGCCTTCAACTATTAAGGCAACAGTCAGGCCTCCCCTTATTGAAGCCTTCTCTTCATTAAGCTAAGCATACCTAGTTCATCAGACAATCTGGCCTCCGCAACCTTATCACCTTTGTTGCTCTTCTCTGCACTTCCTACAGTATCAACATCTTTTCTTGTATCATGGTAAACAAAACTGGCCACAGTATCCCAAGAGTGGCCCCACTGGTGCAGTATAAAGCAGTTCTATCACTTCACCCAATCTTAAAACTATCCCTCCTTTGATGCCACCTAGGACTGCATTGGCTCTTTTGGCAGCTGCAGCACACGGCCGGCTCATACCTGAGCTGTGATCCACCTGGACACCTAGATACGGGCCTATCCTCTACCTGGGCATTTGGTTTTTCTTCCCTGAATGCAGGGCCTTACTTTGTAGTGTAAGGCGCTCACCTTGTCAGCCTGAGCGTGTGGTCCAAAGAAGCAGATAAGAGCAAGCCATCCGCCCGGTTGCTGAAGGACAGGCCCCGGATCTGCTTGCTGTGGATGGGCACATACTGACTGCTCTTCAGGTTGACAGCGCTCATCATCTTAATTCCATACCCTCAAGAGACACAGAAAGGGACACTTAGCAGAATCCTCCCTTTCTCCAGCACGTCGATTGGAGAATCCACAGATGGGTTGACACATGCCTTTCTGACCAGAGACTGAGTCCTTAAATCTTTTGCCACGCCCCTTGCCAACTGTCACTTTCCCCAGTTCACAATCTCAGTCTTGCCCTAAGAGGTTGTGGCAAAAGATTGGCTCGTAGTTCTCTGGATAGAAACGCTACTTGTTCAAAACTGACTTCTTGTACTGTCAGGTTTGCTTCGTAACGCTTCAAAGTGCTACGGAGGCTTTTTTCTATGTGTTTTTTTTTCCTTCGTTCGCCGTCTTCCCTGTAGCCACAGCTTGCTGCCAGCCTCATTTCAGCCAAAGGGAATTTTTTCCTGCATGAGGGCAGCCGTCGCGACCCTGAGGTGTCGCGGGCCCAGGCACTGTTTCTTCAAGCGCCGCAAGCCACTTCTCATCCTGTTTTGCGGCACATTTACTTTTTGATCAGGCGGCCTAGCGGTTCCTCGTGAAGATCCTTCATTTGATCGAGGCAGCCCCCAAGCATCCCCACCTCTCTTTCTAGCCCCCAGACCTGGGTTTGGTTACTGACTCACCAGGAAGGAGAGTGCTTTGCGGAGAGGGCTGCGAGACCACGAGGCAGCTCAGGGGGTCACAGTAGGCCATCACCCGGCAGCTGCCCACCTGGGAGACCAGAAAGGCTCTCTCAAAATGGTACTTGTGCTGACCCTGGCTGGAGGAGAGGCAGCCGGGAAAGCAAGAGCGAGCGCTGCTGGACTGCTGAGAGGAGGAGCTGGCATTGTACCGGGCCAGCAAAGCCTTCAGTTCCTGCAGAAGGAAAGGCAGAAAGGGAGTGTTCAGTCAAGCCCAGAGAGCTGGCTGTGTTTCTCAACCTTGCAGAATTCTCCTGAATTCTCCAGGCAGCATTCTGGGAGTTGAAGTCCACACATTTCAGCTGGCAAAGTTGAGAAACACTGTTCTACATAAAGGGCATCATCAGGCATGGGAGGGCTATATCAGCCTCTCCAGGATTTTCAAGAGCATTTCTCAGATATCCCATCCATTTGATGTACAGACTAGGATTGTAGAAATCGCAGTCCAACCGAGTTTAACCAGGGCTTCAAAGTACTCAGTTTAACAAATCCTCCAAGTTCAGGAAAGACAGATGTGTAGCCCAAGAAAACAGTAGGAGATTAAGATTAGAGTGAATGGACTGAAACAGATCATGTTGAAAGGAATCAATTCCAATCAATTCCCCTCCAGCCCAAATCCAACAAATCCATTACAGTGACCATCCCTCCCTCAACCAAACAAGTTTGCCTAAATTCAAATTCTGAAAGAACAAGGAAACACTTCCTTGCATTCTTCTGCCTTCTCTCCACAACCCCAGCTAAGATCAAGGATCCCTGCATTTTCTTTTCTTTAATAAGTTTTTATTCAAGAAAAAAATATTTTAAAAAGAGAATCACGTTCTCACACTTTACAGTGTCCTCATAACAGTGTACATCTCTATTAGTGTTAACTGAAATCATTTACTACAAATCTTAAATCTAATTCCTAATTTCTTACTTATCTATGTTATTAGTACGTCGTGATACATTGTTTGTTACTACACTACTACACCTATATAGCTATGCTATACATATATTCATAGCTATACATTTATCCTTATTTCTGTTGTTCCATAATATTTCTTCAATCATTTTCACATCTTTATTTCCTTTTTGTTTAACCATTTGTACCATGTATTCCATTTTGTAAAAAATTCTCCCTCTTCCTTATTTTTTAATATCATAGTTAATCTAATCATTTCTGCGCATTGGTAAATTTTTTTGATTACTGCTAGATCTGTGGGTACCATTGTTAATTTCCAATTTTGGGCAAAGGCTATTCTTGCTGCTGTGATGATGTGTAGTATTAGATGCTGTTGTTTTTTACTCCATGACATTTCTGATATTCCCAATAAGAAGGTCTCTGGATTGAGTTTGATCTTTAATTTTGTCATCTCTTCCAACCATCCCTGTATCTTAGACCAGTATTTTCGAGCTTTAGGGCATGTCCACATGTGAAAATTCGTTCCCTGGCTATGATTGCACTTCCAGCATTTGGGTGACATATTGGGAAACATTTTTGCCAATCTTGCCGGTGGAAGGTGCCAGCGGTAGAACATTTTATAGATATTCTCTTTATATGATACTGATAACATTAATTTATACTGGGTTTGCCATATTTGTTCCCATTGTTCTAAGTGGATGTTATGACCGCAATTTTTAGCCCAAAGGATCCCTGCATTTTCTGCATAGCTGCACATATGTGAATTTCTAGATGGATCACTTAGTCCTACTTCTTCAACTTCTGGGCCATTAAAAATATGGTAGTTACAAATTACCAATTTAAAACATAGGGCTTCTTTTTTTCTCCCAGAAGTAAATTCCAGATAAGTAAAGGGCCATATATTTTATAGATCTCTTATTTTTTAATGACCAGCTTAAAGGAGATTCCACCCACCCGCTTAGTCAGGAACACTCTAAACAAAAGAAAATAATTTTGTTAAGGTATAGATAAGCTTTCTTTTTTAGTTAGACTAGGAGATTGTGAGTTCTAGTCTCGCCTTAGGCATGAAAGCTGGCGGGACAACTTTGGGCCAGTCAATCTCTCTCAGTCCAATCTTTCTAATGGAGGGGATTAGTGGGGAAAATAGCAGGAGGAACAGTATTAGACATGATAGGAAGTAGGAGGGAGGGAGGGAAGGGAAGGGAAGGGAAGGGAAGGGAAGGGAAGGGAAGGGAAGGGAAGGGAAGGGAAGGAAGGAAGGAAGGAAGGAAGGAAGGAAGGAAGGAAGGAAGGAAGGAAGAAAGAAGAAAGAAAGAAAGAAAGAAAGAAAGAAAGAAAGAAAGAAAGAAAG
>NW_020716738.1:1304843-1337531 GCF_900518725.1 Notechis scutatus | reverse complement strand
AGAATTCCCAGCCAGCCCAGCAGCAGCTCTGACAGGCCTGGGACTCCGAGGCCCAGAATTCCACGCATCTGAAAGTTGCCGAGATGGAGAGACAAGGCGATGAGGTACCAAGTACCACCCCCAAACCCAACTTCAGAATTAACCGCTAAGCACTCCCTCACGGGCCCGAAGCCACCCTCCTCAGGGAGCCTCCGCGGGGCTCGGCCTGCCGCTTCCTCCGGGGAGCGTCTCCGTAGCCCCGGCTAGCCCGCCGAGGATCTGAGGGGCGGGGAAAGGAGGGGAGGCGGTAGCTCACCTGGCCCGGGCTGCCCGTTGGGAGGACGACGACGAGGCGGAGGAAGACGCCGCCCGAGGGGTCCCAGCCAGGTTCCTCCGGGAGCGGCGCGGCCCCCGCGACTCCGCCACCAGAGAGTCCCGTGAGGAGCGCGCACCCGTCGGACGACGCCCCGAGGCTTCCTCGCGATCGGGCGCTGCGGGCGGCTCCCGCTCGTCGGCCTCGGCCACGGGCGGGAGATCCACCTCCATCGCCTCCTGCGCCGCCATCGCGCTCCCTCTCAGCGGCCAGGCGGCGCGCGCGCCGGCCAGCCGCTCAATCTCCCCGCCTCCTGCCCAGGGGGGCCCCCTTCATTGGCCGCCCGGGAGGCGCGCGAAGGCAGGATTTGATTTCTATTGGACGGTATCCTGAACACCGAGGCGCTCCATTGGGCCTCCTTGACTGTCACTCTTTTGCGTAAACCGAGTGGGAAGGGAAAGGAAAGGAGGCTTGGAAGATGCGCCTGCGCGTTTATAAGCCGGCTGTCAGGGTTTAAAAAAAAAAAGCGGGTTTTTTTTTCGGCCTGATGCGAGAGTTGCGTTTGCGGGTGGGGCGCGTGCAATTCCGTTGGGCATGAAACACACGACTAGAATTTAAAAAACAAATAACCAGTGGAAATAGAAATCCACAGGAAAGAAAATTGCCAGTTTCAAACAGCAACGTTGAATCATTAGATCGATAAATAACGTTTATTGTCATTTTTAAGGCATTATAAGACAAGACATTAGAGAGCAATGGGTAACAATAAAGGAACTGTTATTTTATAGCAGGTGGATTGTGCCATGGTGCATATACCAGGGCAATAGAATGAATTTCCCTCTTTATTTTTAAGACATGAACTTGTTCCTTTTATATGTCCTGTGAAACATCTTTTTCCTTATCTTTCTTGTAAGCTGTCATTTTAAAATCAACTTTCAGATCCGTCTCAGTCTTGTCCAGTAAAAGATATTCCTTTCCGTAATGTCTTTTAAACAAAGTCAGTCTATAGAGGCAGAGAGATTAAAATTAATCAATTAAAAACTAATCAAAATTAAGTTCTGGGTCCATTGTTCAAAAATGATTCTCAGAGTTCATGGCAATGAGACTATCCCTGAAGAATAACAATATTGAAACGTGGAGAAAAAAGAGAGAAGGTTCAGGTGACTACATATCTTCCACAATCACTGATTTTCACTCAAGAAGTCAAGTTGCTACCGTTGTCATCCTGGTCAATGAGGAGCTGGTTCACAATCACTGTGAAGAAGGAAAAAAAAATCAGTTTTCAGAAACCTTCCCACCTCAGTTTTGTAGCTCAGCCTTCGATACACAGGAGCATTTGTCTGATTAATAAATGAGTATCAATTCCACCTTTGCTGGTACTAAGCTACGCATCTCAAGCTGACAGCTTGACATCAGTAACGGGGGAACAGTGTGGGAAGGGACAGTAATAGCAATAGCATTTAGATTTATATACCGCTTCACAGTGCTTTTACTGCCCTCTCTAAGCGGTTTACAAAGTCAGCCTCTTGCCCCCAACAATCTGGGTCCTCGTTTTACCCACCTCAGAAGGACGGAAGGCTGAGTCAACCTGGAGCCTGGTGGGATTTGAACTGCCAAATTGCAGGCAGCCGGCAGGCAGCAGAAGTAGCCTGCAATATTGCACTCTAACCACTGCGCCACCGAGGCTCATATGAAGGGATTCAGAACCCAGATGAATCGAAACTAAGCCTTCCCGTCCCGTGGGGACCACCTGCCATCTCAAGATCACACTAAAGGAATGCGGAGCCATGAATGTGGGAAGACAAGGAATATTTCCCAAACAATCTATTAACACCTGATTGGACATTGACTGATAACCAGGAGTTGGCCAGGAATAAGGGAAAGTTAACTGTGTCATTTGCGCCTGAAAAATCTCAGGTCCAGTTTTGCCTCTTCTGTAACTACTTTGGCTTTGGTAAAGTATATTTTTAGCTAATCATGGGCCAGAGTCTTTCTTTCCTAAACTGACCAGGTTGGAATGGTTGACAGCTGGTGAGATAAGGAAGTGTGAGCACACTTATATCTAGATTCATTGCTCCCTGAATGCACCAATATTGGTGCACCGTTTAGTGTTGCGTTATATACAAAAGTAGCTATAGGTTATGCATCAAACCATAGCTAAAAGCAAATTATGGCTTAGTGAAAGTTGTGGCCCTAACGATGCATCCAAATGCCTGCTGCTTTCTCATACCTTCAGTAGTTGGGCGCTTGGAAGGGTTATAACTCCGACACTGGTTGATGATTGTCCGTAAATAGGATGGACAGTCTTCTCCTAAAGGCTCCTGCACTTTTTGCTCATAAACCTTCTTATAGATTTCTTGAGAGTTGCAACCTAAAATCACAATCAGATAGGTGCCAAGATTTCACATAGACATACGTACATATAGCTTCCCTCTAGAAACTATCACTGGAGTTTTCAAGAAGAGATTATACAACCATTTGTCTGAAGTGGTATACGGCATGAATTTCTCAACTTGGGGTCCTCAGCCCACTATTGGGCTGGGGCCTATTCGCAACCGGACTGCATGAGCCACCAGAGCCCACGCACAGCCCAATTCACGTGAGTGACAGGTGCCAGCGCTTGCAGCCCCAGTTGTGTGAGTGGCGGGTGTATGAACTCATGAACTCCTGCCCCTCGCACAAAACCATCCTGTTCCCCTCCTCCTCTCCCCATTAGGCTGCTAGCTTGGAAAGGTTGGGAAATGCTGGTATAGGGTGTTGTGCAGTGGTGGGATTAAAATAATTTAACAACCAGTTCGCCCAGAGTCAGGTTGGCCGTCGTGGGAGATGTGGCCCGTCCAAATTCTCCAGCTCCACCACACATGCAGGTACAAGCCTCCCGCGATGGCCAATCTGACCCTGGGCAAACCAGTTGTTAAATTACACCCACCCACCCACTATCAAAGTGGATCCTGGATGCTGCAATGGAGAAACGGGGAACGGAGCAGCCGGCACAAGGGGAGGAGGAGGAGCAGGGAGAAGAAGGAGGGAAAGCAGCCTTCTTCCCTCGCGCCGGCTGCTCCGTTGCCTGTTTCTCTATTGCAATGCAGTGCCCAGGATCCACTTTGATAGCAGAGGGGGAAAGAGTAATTTAACAACCGATTTGCATGAACTGGTGTGAATCCGCTGAATCCCACCACTGGTCTTGTGCTTGAGAAGACTTCTAAGATCCCTTCCAATTCTGTAACGCTCCTGAAGTAGCGGTTTGCGATGTATTTCAAATCCAAAATGTTATGAACTCAAAAGTGGCTCCTCATACCTTATCAGCAGTGTTCTGACGCTGTTTGGAGAGACTCTACCAACTGCCTGTCCTGCCAGCTTGAAATGGCCCTGTCTTGACACAATTTACGTTCAGAATAATGGCTTCAGGCTTGAAATGTTCTACCTTCAACTTTTTCCCCCACATAATCTTAAGACAGAAAAATGATCATCAGATCTTTTTTTTCCCCTCTGCTGTACTGCCTAATTTTTTAGCTCCTAGGTCAACTATAGAGCAAGACTTGTCTGTCATTTCAACTCTTGTCTGTCATTTCAACTCAAAAACATGATCGGAGGAGAAAATATAAGAGGGAATGAGGGCCACAAGGAAATTCAGAGAGACGTCTTTGTCAATTTCCTAGAAGTTCCTGAAACAATCCCGTCCAGGTCTTCTGCAGCTTTTACCACCCCAGTTCCTTTCCCTGCAATCCTTCATAACTTGCAGACAGAGGAGTCCAGCACAAACTGAGGCCTCTTTTGGCTACCCTGCCTACCTGTTGTAGGGCAGGACTTGTGCAGTGACACGACTGCGAGTGCTAATTCCACAGAAGTTTGCCTGCTGACAAAAACAGGCCAGCTTGCTTTCTGCCAATAATTGTCAATTCCTGTCTCTCCTGGCATTTTTAGTTGTTGCTGACAAAGAATGATTATAGCACCCTTTTTACAGACTGTCCTCCACTTATGGCCACATTTTGAACCCAAATTTTTTTTATTGCTAAGCAAGGTAGTTGTTAAGTGAGTTTTGCCTCATTTTATGACCTTGCTTGCCACAGTAAGTTAAGTGAATCGCGCAGTGGTGGGATTCAACCGGTGTTACTACCGGTTCAGTGACTACATGCGTGACTATGGAAAAGCTACAACGGTCGTAAGTGTAAAAAGCCATCATAGGTTTTTCAGTGCTGTTGTAACTTTGATCGGTCACTAAACGAATGGTTGTAAGTTGAGGAGTAGCTTTTTCTGAAAGGCAACTGGATTTTCTTTTAACTTTGAAAATGTTTTGCTTCTCTTCCAAGAAGCTTTTTCAGTTCTTCATGAATGGAAGAAGCTTCTTGGATGAGAACGAAAAGTTGTTGTTTTTTTAATTAAAAAAAAAAAAACCAAACAGACAAACAAGAAAATTCAGTTGCCTTTTGGTAAAAGCACTTTTGGGACAACTCTGACCCAGATTATGGAGAATCTCCAGAGACACTGAGGACTTCCTGAATTTTATTTTTTAGTGCTGCCTTCTGCCCCTTCTGCCTGGGTTTTTCATATCCATTTCCAAGACTCCAGTAACAATTTTATTGGCCGCGCTGCAGAGATCTGTACTTGCAAAGGTGAAATAATCAGGGAGAGTCCTTAAGCAAAGCCCAACTGATCATCTTCTGAGATCATCCCTCCTAGGGTGTGTTGAAAGAGGGATCTTTCCTGACTGCTGCAAAAAAGGGGGCTTGACCTGCCCAAGAGAAGAGGGGGGAAGCAGCAAATGTGAAAGAGAAACAAGCGGGAAAACAATGAATCACCCCAAACTATAGCCAGCTGGTTTCTGTCTCCTCAGATAAAAAGGAAGTTCTGGGAACCTTTTGTGCAGATTCAGAAAATCCAACTTCCTCAACCCAAGATCTGGGAAGGTCCTCGACCCAGGTTTCACTTCTGCAGGCTCTTGATTCAAAAACTCCTCCATTTCAGGAGGCTTCAACACAGCCATTCCGGGCTGCTCTGGAATCAATGCCTCCCTCCCGGGCTCCATCTCCAATGGCTGAGCTATGACCACTGCAAGAGGAAGGGCCAGAGGGGTCTTTATCAGCATTGACCACAGCTGAGGGCAGCTTTCCTTCTTCCCTGCCGATGGGGAAGTAGGACGTGGCACTGATCAGCAGGAAGACAAATCTTGAGTCCTGCTCAGCGATAAGGCAGCTTAAGCTGGGCAACTTTAAGATGTGTGGACTTCAACTCCCACGTTTCAACTTTAAGCTGGATGGACTTCATGGCTGGCTGGAGAATTCTGGGAACTGAAGTCCACCCATCTTAGAGTTGTCAAGGTTAAGAAACGCTGCCCGGGGGGGCGCCACGAGAAACAGCCCCGACTTTAGAGAAGGATTAGGGGAGACACGATAGCTGTCTTCCAATATTTGAGGGACTGTCAAAGAGGAGATGGACTTATTCTCCAAAGCATCTGAAGGCAGGACAAGAAGGAACAGGTGGAAGATCATTAAACAGAGATCCAATCTAGAATTAACGAGGAAACTTGTTAGGAATAACCATAGTTACCTAACGTTGTTTGGGTAAATAATATATAAACCATGATAGCAAAGTTTAAATGTGTTTTTCACTTTAAACTCTAAATCAAGGGTCCCCAACCGCCGGTCCACGGACCGATACCGGTCCGCGGAACAAGTCTTACCGGGCCGCTGGTTGCTGGGCGCCGCCATCTTTTTTTGGTAAAAAAGTGCTTCCGGTGACCTTTTCTGGGTAGAAAGCTCACCGGAAGCACTTTTTCATCAAAAAAAGATGGCAGCGCCAGCGCTTCCGGTGAGCTTTTCCGGGTAGAAAGCCATTTCTACCCGAAAAAGCTCACCAGAAGCTCTGGCGCCGCCATCTTTTTTGACAAAAAAGTGCTTCCGGTGAGGTCACTGGAAGCACTTTTTCGTCAAAAAAAGATGGCGGCGCCCAGTTGATGCCGGTACCGGGCCGTGGCGCCCAGCTGATGCCGGTACCGGGCCGCGGCGTCAAAAAGGTTGGGGATCACTGCTCTAAATGATATAATTTGGGTGCGGTTGAGAAACTGCCATAAGAGGGAGCTAGAGAACCTGGATTGCTACTGGATTGATGGTTGATTGTTCTGCGTGTTCCCTGTTGCTGACCTCGAAGGAAGAAAGAGTTTTGAATGCTGCATATCTAATCTACTGTGAGAAGATATTTACTGATTTATGGATTGACATTGTAAGTTAACTGACTTTTTTGACACTGGATTTTTGCACTTGAACAATCTCCGGACTGAACTGAATGAACACCAGTGAATGATATTTGGACTGTTTGACCCTGCTAAACTCTTCATGGAATAAACTATTCAACTAAGACAGTGTATCCGTTTTTACTGAGTGTGAAAACTAAAGCACGCTTTCTCTCATATTCGCCTGACTGCCTGACTGCTGTGCACATTCTGCTAGGGTATATCCCTAACAAAACTTCTTGACAAAGAAAGCAATTAAACAATGGAACAGCTTGCCTCTCAAAGTTGGGTGCTCCATTACTGGAGGCTTTTAAGAAAATATTGGACTACCCCCTTTTGGCAGGGGGCTGGACTAGAAGACCTCCCAAGTCCCTTCTATCATACCCTTGTTGGAATCTGATTTGGAGGGAGAGGTGGAACAGCTGACAGGGAGTGGGAGTGTGGCTCGGGTGGCCGTGGAGGAAACGGGGGAAGGGCACAGTCCAGCTGGGCATTCAGACAAAGACCCAGGCCCACCCCCTCTTCACCCTAGGGCACGCAGGGAGGAGTGGAGAAGGGAGCAACATGGCTTACGGGAGAGAAAAAGGCCCTGATCCCTTTCATTAGTTACAGCTGGGAGAACAGGATATAAGTGGGGTGTTTGCACATAGCTTCTTGCTGGAAGCAAAGCCTGCATTATCTTTGTCGAGGCTTATCTGGGTTTTGGCATCCTCCCAACTGTGGGTGCTGTGTTATCCTTTGGAAGTCTGCAATTTATCATCCTGGCCTGTCATGTTAATTACTTCAGCGTGGTTTGTGTTGTTGTTTTTATTTCTAATTATCTTTACTTTGGGTTCGGACTGCAAGTTTCTTTCCTTCGTAGACTGTTTTTTGAAGAGTTTGATCTCCAGCCAAGGATAATTGGACATTGGGGGCCAAGTTGGAGGCATCAAAGGGAATTTATTCTACTTTTATGACTTTGTGTCACACCCTGGGTCATCACACCTTCCATCCCCACGATTCTATGTTTTACACAATGGTTGTGCCACAGGATGAAACAGGAAGACCCCTGTGCCCTTCTGTTTTCCCTGCAGCATCCTCCCCCGTAGAAGAGAACCCAGACCTTCCCCCAAAGAAGACCCCAGCCCTCACCTGTAAAGGGAAGCTTCCCAGTTGCGATCTCCCACAGCACAATTCCAAAGCTGAAAGAAAGGAAGGCAGCAGCTATCACACAAGGGGGCCGAGAGCTGGCAGCTCCTTCCCTGCCATGATCAAGCCTGGCAGTGGTCCATCTGAATGGGCCTTGACACATTGGCCAGATTCGCACAATACTATATTCAGCTCCAACCAACCAAACCACATCCTGGCTTAGTTGATTCTATTGATGCCAGGCTGTCAAACTCCCAGCCTGTGGGCTGGATGCATCACGCACTGGCCACGCTCACCCCCAGTTTAGCAAAGGGGGGGGAAAGTCGCAATACGTCACCTGATGATGTGACATCGCGAGTTTGACACCCATGTACTGAAGGCTAGCTAACAGTGGCCTATTCAATAAACCATGGTTAAGAAACTGCTGATGGGTGGTGTGGATGGAGCCGCTGTGGGATTCATGGTCCGCGGCTCCACCTTGAAGGACACCAAGGGTGTGTCATGGCATTTTGCCCTTTTTTAAACCCCTCTCCCTCCAGATGGCAGCCTGCAACCAGGGCAGAGTCAGTGCTAACTAGGGGTTTGGAGGTCTTCAGCAGAATGCCTCCTGGGGTGCCCCCTCTCAAGGAAAGCCTGCCTCCAGGGGTGAGATTCTACCAGTTCGGACTGGTTCAGGCCAACCAAATGTTAAATTTGTATCTGGTTCACCAAACCGGTATTTGAACCGACCGGCTGGCCCCGCCCACCCCTCCCCTCCCAGGAGTCTCCACGTGGTCTGTTTTGGAGGCAGGTAAGTTCAGGGTCCAGGCGGAGGTTCTGTGAGGGGGGGAAATGGCACTCCCATAAGTACCAGAAGTTGTGAAACAGGCCTATGTCAGCTTTAAAATTCAGCTGTCACATTTCATGGAAGGGGGATGGAGGAGTTGAAAAGTTCAAGGTTATTCTGTATGTCGTATTAAGAAATTCCAGTGCAGTTAATTGGTTCTCGTGATTTATGAAGTGTAGAAGTGGGAGGAGAGAAGGTGGATTCTGTGTAATGCATGAAAATACTTTCACTTTGGGAAATTGCCTTTGACATGCCAGATCTGTTTCTAAATAAATCAATTGGAGAGAAAATGTCTCAGAGTGATTGATATCATGGATACTTTCTGGATGCTTTACAGCCTGTTTCCAGCTTCCGGAGGGCCTCCCGAGCCTGCGGGAAGCTGTTTTCGCCCTCCGGGAAGCCTCCGGACCCTTTGGAAGGTGAAAAACGGTCCTCTCGGAAGTACCAGAAATCCGGAAACAGGCCTGGTTCCAGCTTCTGGAGGGCCTCCAGAACCCAGGGGAGGCGGTTTTTGCCTTCCCAGAAGTTTGAGGGAAGCCTCCGGACCCTTGGGAAGATGAAAAATGGCCCTCTCGGAAGTTCCAGTAGGCCATGCCTACCATGGCCACACCCACCCAGCAACTGGGTAGCAAACCGGTTGCTGGGATTTTTGAATCCCATCCTTGCCTTCCTCCCCTTCTCTCCAGGATCCGGTCTCCACAGTGGGCCACCAGCCATGACAGGGCCACTCCTGCAGATTCCTTTCTCAAGGAAAGCTGAGTCCACTCATTCTGCTAAGCCTCAAAGTGGCCTATTGTGTGAATCCAGGCACTGTGGCCGCTAGTCCAAGGTTTATAACTTAGTATGTCGTGCATACCCAGCTATTGGAATTTAGTCAAGTCATGGTTAAAGAAAAGGAATATGACATCTGAACTCTGTCACTTCCTCCTTTCATTGCTGCTCACATCAGGGAATCTCCAGAAAGGAAACTGAGGGAGATTTGATGCAACAGAAATCACAGACATTCGGCGTCTCTTTTCAAGGGCCTCTGGAGAGATGAGGGAGGGACATGTGGCCATAGATTGCTGGCTCTCTGCACAACACCCTTAACCTTGATCCTGAATTAACCCATTTTCTGTGCTCACACAACCCCATGAATTCTAAAACAAATTGGAAAAGGCTAAACTGCATACAGACTGGTATACAGTGGCCATCCTAATCCAATTTAAAATTAATCAAGTTTAACATGACACAGTAATGCAGAATTCGGTCTGAAACTGACCCCGTTAAACCAAGGCCATACTGAGCTTCAGAAAATGATGTGTTGACCCCACCTAACTCTTCATAGCTGCAAAGAGGCAGGTGTCAACTCATACAATATTTCTATGGTCTTTTTAGAGTTGCCAACAGAAAGGGAGGGGGGAGCAGTGCGGCAGCTTGGAAATCAAAAGTGCATTCCATAAATAGTTTTCAAAGATAGTAACTAGGTGACTGAAATTTCTGCCATGCAAAATTCTAACTGGAGAGCATGATTGATGACTCTTGGCTATGGATGTGTCCCATTGGAGAATATGAATTATGATACACCCAGGGGGTGGGGGGGGGAACCAAGAGTGACAATGAATGATGTGTCTCAGAGTCAGCTACATCCAGGCAGTGCTGGCATGTTAACTCCCAATAAATCCTTTGGAAGTTTTGGAAGTTTGGTTCGAGACTCATTATTTAATTGGGGTAACTGCCAGAATCCTGACAGCTGGATACATACCTGTATATTTCACTAGCCAAGTTGTACGGATGGTATAAAGAGGCCAGGCCCTCTGGACAGATATAGGCTAAAGAAGAGACCTCCCTGGGGACTTTATTTTTGCTTTTTCCACTGATGGAGGACTCTGTCTGGTCCAGTTTAAATCCTGACAGCTGAATGGAATGGAGAGAAAGTGAGTTCTCTGAAACCTGTTTGGAAATTCATCGAAATTCATCAACAGTCAACAGAGTTACTAAGACTAAGACATGAAGTAAGTGCCACTTTATAAAGCCTTAGTAAGGCCACATCTGGAATACTGCATCTAGTTTAGGTCACTACATTACAAAAAAAGATGTTGAGACTTTGGGAAAAAAAGTGCAAAGAAGAGAAACTAAGATGATTAAAGGGCTGGAGATGAAAATATACGAAGAACCATTTCAGCAATTGGATATGTCTAATCTAGAGGGGAAAAAGGACCAGAGGGAACATGATAGCAGTATTCCAGTATTTGAGAGGCTGCCACAAAGAGGAGGGGGTCAATTTATTTTCCAAAGCACCAGAAGGCAGGACAAGAAGCAATGGATGGAAACTAATCAAGGAGAGAAGCAACCTGGAATTAAGGAGAAACCTCCTGAGGACAAGTAACCAATGGAACAGCTTCCCTTCAGAAGTTGTGGGTGCTTCATCCCAGGAATTACAACCTTTCTTGCCGTGGCTGTTAAGCGAATTGCTGCAGTTTGTTAAGTTAGCAACACTGTTGTTCAGTGAAACTGGCTTCCCCATTGGCCCTGCTTGCCGGAAGGTCGCAAAAGGGGATCGTGTGACCCCAGGGACACTGCGACCGTCATAAATATGAACCAGTTGCCAAGCACCCAAATTTTGATCACGTGACCCTGGGGATGCTGCAATGCTCATAAGTGTGAAAAACGGTCATACGTCCCTTTTTTCAATGCCATTGTAACTTTGAACGGTCAGTGAATGAACTGTCGTAACTTGATAGCATAGGAACACTACATGCAGACTAACCTTTACACAGTAGCCCTTGGCAACCAAGAATTTGGAACTGTTGATGCAACGATGCAGCTGGCACTTGTCTCCCGTCTGGTGCAACCTGCAGCCAACAAAAGGGAAGAGCTTCACCCAGTTCTTACATACAGTTTATAGCCATAGTACTTAGACTTATATACAGCCTCACAGTGCTTTGCATCCCTCTCTGAGCAGTTTGCAGAGTCAGCCTCTTGCCCCCAACAATCTGGGTCCTCATCTTGGAAGGATGGAAGGCTGAGTCCACCTTCAGCCGGTCAGGATCAAACTCCTTGCAGTGGGCAGAATCACCCTGCAATACTGCATTTTAAGCACTGTGCACCAAGGAAGGAAGAAAGGAGGGAGGGAGGGAGGGAGGGAGGGAGGGAGGGAGGGAGGGAGGAAGGAAGGAAGGAAGGAAGGAAGGAAGGGGAAAAATAAGAACAAGAGCAATAGCACTTATATACTGCTTCACAGGGCTTTGCAGCCTTGTCTGAGTGGTTTACAATGTCAGCTTCTTGCCCCCAACAATCTGGGTCCTCCTTTTGCTGACCTCGGAAGAATGGTCATCCTTCAGCTGGTCAGGATTGAACTGCTAGCAGTGGGCAGAATCAGCCTGCAGTACTGCATTCTAACCACTGTGCACTGAGGGAGGGAGGAGGGAGGAGGAAGGAAGGAAGGAAGGAGAAAAAGAACAATAGCAATAGCACTTATATGCTGCTTCACAGTGCTTTACAGCCCCCTCTAAGCAGTTGACAGAGTCAGCCTGTTGCCCCCAACAATCTGGGTCCTCATTTTACTGACCTCAGAAGGATGGAAGGTTGAGTCAACCTTCAGCCTGGTGAGAATTGAACTGCCAAATTGCAGGCAGGAAGCACTCAACAGAAGTAGCCTGCAGGACTGCACTCTAGCCACCGTGCCACGGTGGCTTTTTCCCAAATCTAGGACAGATCTGATCCCTCAGGGCACACCAGGCAGCCAAGGTTCAGTCAATGAGTCCTTTGCTAGGACCTAAAAACTCATCGTTCATGGATCAGGATGTCTTGAAGACCATATGGGAAGGCTGGGACTGAGATCTCTGGAAATGTGAAGCTTGTAGGAGCTGTGGTGGTGCAGTGGTTAGGATACTGCAGGCTAATTCTGCCAGGAGTTTGATCCTGATTGGCTCAAGGTTGACTCAGCCTTCCATCCTTCCAAGGTTGGTAAAATAAGGACCCAGATTGTTTAGGGTAATAGGCTGACTCTGCAAATCACTTAGAAAGGGCCGCAAAGCACTGTGAAGTGGTATATAAGTCTAAGTGCTATTGTTATTCTTTCCCACGTTTCCCACATGAAGCGGTATATAAGTCTAAGTGCTACTGCTATTCATTCCACATTCATTCCCACATAAAGCAGTATATAACTCCGTGATGGCGAACCTATGGCACGCAGAGTCATTTGTGCCGGCACGCAAGCCCCAGGCAAACTTACCTCACTGCACATGCATGCGCCTCACAGCTGATTTTCGGCTGGTTTGAGGCCTTTCTCGGCCTCCCAGAGGCTTCAGGAAGGTGTCTGCAGGCTTCTGCAGCCTTTGCAGGCCCAAAACTAGGCCCATTTTAATCACTTCCTGTTTTTCCGAAAATACTGGAAGTGATGAAACTGGCCTAGTTTTTGGCCTGCAAAGCCTGCAGAAGACTTCCTCAAGCCTCTGGGAGGCCGAAAAAGGCCTCAAACTGGCCGAAAATCAGCTGTGAGGTGCAGTGCAGGTAAAGGGGCGGCGAGGGTGGGTGGGGATTGTGTGCACATGCATAGGGGGCGTGGGGGTGTGCGCATTGCCTTCTGGATGCTGGCATACGAGCGCAAGCATGCAAGCTAGTGCACAATTTTTGGCACAGGAGCCCAAAACAGTTAGCCATCACTGGTCTAAGTGCTATTGATATTCTTTCCCTCATGAAGTGGTATAGAAGTCTAAGTGCTATGCTATTGCTATTGTCAGGACAGGATGAGACAATAACTGGTGTTGAGGACCAACCTTCAGGAGCACCTGCTCCTTCTCCCCTCCAGCCACACACACCTGTACAGCCCAGCGGCTGCATCCGAAGCCATGTCACAGCGAATCTTCCAGGGCAGGTCCTGTTCCTTTCTCAACACTTCCCTCAGGGTGCCTTTTTCACAATATTCGGTGATGATGGAGAACTGGGGGACCATCCCTAAAGGAACAAAGGTCCTCCATGAGTGGATGCTACTCCTGGGAGTCTGCCTATGATTAACCATGGTGGGATACAAAATAAGCACAGTCACAAAAAACAGGTGAAGCCCCTTTTATTTATTTATTTATTTATTTATTTATTTGATTTGCCAATTGTTTACAAGATAATAAGTATAAGTGTATACATAGTTGTGAATACATGAAATGGGTACATATAAGAAAAATAAAAGAATAAGAGAAACAATAGGACAGGGACGGTAGGCACGTTGGTGCGCTTATGCACGCCCCCTACAGACCTCTTAGGAAAGGGGTGAGGTCAATAGTAGACAGTCTAAGGTTAAAGTTTTTGGGGTTTGGGGAAGAAACTACAGAGTCGGGTAGAGTATTCCAGACATTGACCACTCTATTGCTGAAGTCGTATTTCCTGCAATCAAGTTTGGTGCGGTTTACTTTGAGTTTGTATCTATTGTGTGCTCTTGTGTTGTTATGGTTGAAGCTGAAGTATTCATTGACAGGTAGGACATTGCAATGTATGATTTTATATACCATGCTTAAGTCAGACCGAAGACGGCGTAATTCAAGGTTTTCAAGTTCTAGAATTTCAAGTCTGGTGGCATAAGGTATTCTACAACGAGTAGAGGAGTGGAGAACTCTTCTTGTGAAATATTTCTGGACTTTCTCAATTGTGCTAATATCAGATACGTAGTGTGGGTTCCAGACTGATGAACTGTATTCGAGTATTGGTCTAGCAAATGTTTTGTATGCTCTGGTTAGTAGTGTGATATTACCAGAGAAAAAGCTACGTAGGATTAGGTTAACAACTCTTAATGCCTTTTTGGCTATGTAGTTGCAGTGGGCTCTAGCACTTAGATCATTAGAGGTGAGTATTCCAAGGTCCTTTACAGAGCTTGAGTCATCAACAAGATCTTGACTATTCAGCTTGTATTTTATTTTCTGATTTTTTTTGCCAATATGTAAGACAGAGCATTTATTTGTTGAGATTTGAAGTTGCCATTTGTTTGACCACTCCGATACATAGTCAAGATCTTTTTGTAGGGTAGCAGTATTGTCTGTGGTATTGAACAGCTTTACATCATCAGCGAAGAGAACGCAATTGCTCTTAATATGATCACAGAGGTCGTTTATGTAGAGTATGAAGAGAGTTGGTCCTAGAACACTGCCTTGGGGAACACCACTATTGACAGGTACTGGATTTGATAGTACGCTCCCGATTTTGACCATTTGTTGTCTGTTTGACAGGAATGCTTCTATCCAGTTATTCAGTTGTCCAGAGATACCATAGGATTTTATTTTTAGGAGTAGTTTGTCGTGTACCACTGAATCAAAGGCTTTACAGAAGTCTATGTAGATTGCATCTATTGCTTTGCCCTGGTCGAGTTGTGTCGTCCATATGTTTTTGCAGTGTAAGAGTTGCAGATTACAGGATAGTTTTTTTCTGAAACCAAATTGTTTATTGGAGAGTAGGTTATTTGTCTCTAAGTGAAGGATGATGGATTGGTTAATAATTGATTCCATGACTTTACAGGTGACGCAGCATAAGGAGATTGGCCTGTAATTTTCAACTAGGCTTGGGTCTCCCTTTTTGAAGATGGGGATGACTGTGGCTTGTGACCATAGGTTAGGCAAGGAGCTGGTTCTGAAAGATTATTCGTTCACTTTGCTTTCAAGCTTCAAATATCTTGACTGTAGACAAAAAAAACTCCCACACAAGAGTTACTAGAAGGAGGAAATGCCGTTTAAATTATAAATCAAGGTCAAGGTTAACTGCACCAAACTTGATTGCACGAAATACGACTTCAGCAACAGAGGGGTCAATGCCTAGAATACTCTACCTGACTTTGTGGTTTCTTCTCCAAACCCCAAAAACTTTAACCTTAGACTGTCTACTATTGACCTCACCCCTTTCCTAAGAGGTCTGTAGGGGGCGTGCATAAGAGCACCAACGTGCCTACCGTCCCTGTCCTATTGTTTCTTTTATTTTTCTTATATGTATCCATGTATTCATAACTATGTTTTTACTTATACCTATTACCTTGTAAGCAATTGACAAAATAAATAAACAAACAAATAAATAAACAAACAAACAAACAAACAAACAAATAAATAAATAAATAAATAAATAAACAAATAAATAAACAAATAAATAGTAAAAAACAACACAAACCAGGCAAGATAAGGGCTGGAAGACAGCCACAGATATCAGTACACACACCAAAGGACGCCAAACTCAGAGACGAACAATAAAGTAGAGATATTTCCACGCTTTGTTTCCAGCACTCGCCCATAAAAGCTGTTACTTTTTCCAAATCTTTGCTTAAGTCTCTTTTTGGCACTTTGATGACTTGAGTACATTTTGGGCCTTACACAACCTTCCTGGTTGGCTTCAAACATGCAAAACCAATGGGGGAAGCCAGATCCACTGATTCACTGAACGACTGGAGGGATTCGCTTAACCCACCCAACCCCGTGGCAAAAAAGGTCATAACATCCAGAGCAACTCACTTAAAAACCGCCTTGCTTAGCAATGGAAATTCTGCTCATAGATTGTGGTTATTATATTCCTCCAAGGAAGCCTCTTCTCCAAATCCCAAGCCAGTCCAAAGAGCTTACCGCTTTCATCAATGCAGATGCCGTACAAGCGCACAATGTAGGAGGACTCCAACCTTTTCAGAGTCCTGATCTCCTCCTCAAAGATCTCCC
Organism: Notechis scutatus; assembly: GCF_900518725.1. The sequence goes on along the minus strand of NW_020716738.1, from coordinate 1,321,398 downwards.
TCACCTTCCTGTAGGAAATTGAACAGGGTCAATCTTCAGCAGGAGCTGATGGCCTCGCCCACAAATCCCACCCAAGGAGAGAGAAGGATTTGCATCAAGGAGGTAGAGACATACTTTTAATTCAGAGCTAAAACAGAATCCCGCCTCATATTTTTGGATAGTTCAACCCCCACCTCTTACTGGGAATCGACTTCAGGTGGCAACCCTGAACTGACCTTGTCTTATCTCAGAAGCCTGAGCAGGTCAGTCCTTGGATGGGGGACCACCAGAAGTGGCTTCCCATTGCCTCCTTCCTACTTTTACTTTTACTTTTACTTTTACTTTTACTTTTACTTTTACTTTTACTTTTACTTTTACTTTTACTTTTACTTTTACTTTTACTTTTACTTTTACTTTATTGTCATTGCAACTCGTACAGTGAAATTAAACACTATCTTCAGTGCACATCATGACCATGACCATGAAAATAAACACAAACACACATCCTTCACATTCTATATATTGAATTGAAAACCCCTGATATTGCATTCATATTGCACTATACAGTAGAATTCAACAGAGCTACTGCCCTGGGATAGAAGCTGTTTTTCAGCCTATTTGTCCTTGTTTTTATTATTATCGTGTACCGTCCGCCAGATGGTAATAGTTAAAAAAAAAAGGGGTGCCCAGGATGAGATGGATCTTTGAGGATGTTTTGAACTTTCTTAAGGCAGTGGGAGCTACAAAGCTCTTCCAAAGAGGGGAGAGAGCAACCCATGATCCTCTGGGCAATGACATTAACCCTCTAGAGTGCTGTCCTATCTGCCCCAGTGGAATTGGCAAACCAGACAGAGGTGCAGTAAGTTAAGATACTCTCTATGGTGCAGCAGCAGAAGGTTACCAGCAGTTTTTCATTCAGTTGTTGTTTTCTGAGAAGTCTCAGGTAGTATAATCTCTGCTGGGCCCTTTTGACCAGGGCTGCAACGTGAGCACAGCTAGGGTGGAGAGAAAGTGACTGGCCTAAGCAGTGGTGCAATTCAACCGGTGTAACAACCGGTTTGGTGAGCGTGCATGGCCAGCATTTAGAAAAGACCATTTTTAGCTATAATACTTACCTTCTGCTGCAGTCCCGATGAGTAAAACAATGGATGCATGGCCAACCGCTCTGCCGCATGAATCGGCTGTGCTCCAAAACAAAGAACTAAAGCACAGAAAAGAGCAGGGGCCAGTGGGCGGGGCCAAATGATCACTGGAACTACCGGTTCACTTGAACCAGTCCAAACCAGTAGAATCCCACCTCTGGGCCTAAGGTCACCTTGCCCACTTTGTGTCTAAGGTAGGACTAGAACTCAGTTTCATAGCCTTAACCACCTCAAATTGGCAGTTCACCAAGACATCTTTCCCCAACTTCAATGGACAAAGGACGAAAGGGAGACGTGGGAACAGCAGTGATAAACAATGCGAAAAGCAGAAAGTGGATGTAACAGCTGGAGGAAAAAGCCGGCTTAACTTTTTGACTCGACTAGCAGGTTCTACCATCCCCACAACCGCCCTTCTTCACTCACTTTGTGTTGGTGGTCAAAGGATTTTTGAAGACTTTGACGACCACTGGACTTTTGTAATATTCTCCTTTGTACAGGATGTGGTCTTTCATCTCCAACAGAAAAGTCATCTTGGTTAGAAAGTCCTTGTTTATCTCTGTGATTTCTGTACGAGCTTCTCCCTGCTGCCCTGGAAACAAGGATTGAATAGAACAAAAACAGTGAGACTAGGATCTTGCCCTTTTCAGTCACAAAAATAAAAACAACCCAAAGGACAGAGGGGCTTTCCAACAACATTTGAAGAGTGAGGCAGAAAAGGTGAAAATGCTGGCTGAGACAGGATGGCCGAATCTCTGTGTGTTTTTATGTGCATCGCATTATGTGTATTGCATTATCCTACTGTAAGCCACCCAGAGTCACCTTGAACTGCAACATGGGTGGCAAAAAAAGTCTGGATAGTGGGCGTGGCAGTACCTGGAGACAGCGGAAAGAACTAGAGAAGATCACAAAATACAAAGACCTGCAAATAGAAATAGAACGACTGTGGCAAAAGAAAGCAAAAGTAGCACTGATAGTAATAGGAGCTTTGGGTGCAATCCCAAAACAATTGGAGCATCACTTGAACATCATCGGCATTGACAAAATCCCCATCAGTCAATTGCCAAAGGGTTTTGCTTAGAACAACTGACTTCCCGTGATGATACCGCTAACATCATCAAACATCCATCTCAGGTTATCCCAGGTCCCTGGAAAGGACTCGGCAGGTGGACAAAAATGCCAAATCCAGTCTGTACACCTGGCTGTCTGGGCAACAAACCATAATATTAACACAAATGCACATACATCTGGATACCGCTGTAAAAACTGGAAGGAAAAAGGTGCTTTCTTTCAAAAGGCTTTCTTGTTTTGCTTAAAAATGTTTTCGCTTCTCATCCAAGAAGCTTCTTCAGTTCTGACTGAATGGTGGAGAATGGAGGAATTTATATTCCTTGCAGTCATCTGGTTATTAGTGCTCTTTCTGAGAATCATTGAGGCCACTTAAAGGTTTAACTGTGTACTCAGGGTCTGCTAACGACCAGGTGATTGCAAGGAATATAAATCCTACCATTCCCCACCATTCAATCAGAACTGAAGAGGCTTCTTGGATAAGAAGCAAAACGTCTTCAAGCAAAACCAAGAAAATCCATTTGCCTTTTTGAAAAAGCATCTTTGGGACAACCATGACCTGGATAACTGAGAATCTCTCTAGAAAAGAAAAAGGCAAGACAGAATTTTTCTACCGGGCACTGTTTGTAAGATCTTTGGGAAATGATGCTAAATACTTTCCACCTATCATTCTTCTTTTAGATTTCCTCTTGTAGGTTTTGGTGTGCTGGGTTGTCTCCATAGACAGGTTCCATCCATCCACAGTGCTAGATTTTTTTTTAAAATGTCTTTCCTTTTCCCTTCCAGTTTTCATAGCAGCGTCTATACGTCTGTTTGTGTGCTTGGAAGACATTTGCCTAACGGTGGCAATATTCATGTTCTGATGTTGACTGTCAAATGCAGTCACAGCTTTCAGGCGTGGCTCATCCTCTTTAAGAAATCAGGATGGCCTCTTTTGAAGACAAAAGAGAGAAGCTGCCTGACCTCAAAATATTAGGAAATGAGAGTGCTGACTGTGGTAGTCAAGATGCAACAGTCCAAATACAATGGTTGGAAGGTCACCAAAAAAAGGGGACCTTCTCCAACTTAATTCTGGCCAAAAAGCCTATTTAGAGGTGGAAGACACTTCCAGAAGAAGTGAGACCACAGGGCAGCTTTCCCAGGTGAGAATCCCGCAGAGGAGAAACTTTCTGACAGTGAGGACAATCCACCCATGGAACAGAAGTTGCCCTCGGAAGTTGTGGGAGCTTCATCACTGGAGGCTTTCAAGAAGAGATTGGGCTGCCATCTGTCAGAAATGGGGTAGGGTCTCCCACTTGGGCGGGGGTTGGACTAGATGACCTACAAGGTCCCGTCCAACTCTGATTATCTATATTATCTGAGGAACCAAATTCCAGAATTCCCATCCTGAGTTAGCATTTTATCTCCCATTGAACATGCCTGTTCTGACCCAGACTTCATCAAACGTAATTAATATCAAACTTGTTTTAAAAGCAAAACCTATTTTATTGCAACGCTGGGAATTGCTTTATTTCCCAGCCAGAACAGGGGTGGGATTCAAATTACTTAACAACTGGTTCTGTGGGCGTGGCCTAATTTGTGGGTGTGGCTTGGTGACTGGGTGGGTACAGCTTGCTGACTGGTCATGTGACTGGGCGTGGCTAGTGGGTCATGTGACTGGCTGGGCAGGCTAGTGGGTAATGTGACTGGGGTGGGCATGGCTAGGTGGCCAAGTGACTGGCAAACCGAATATAAGTGGTCCTCGCTTAATGGCCAGTTGCTTAGCAAGTGTTCTAATTTATGACTGACCTCCCCAGAGCTACTTGACCTGTTTTGGTGTTTTGACAGCCATGCGCGTGTGTGCGCGCGCACACACACACACACACACACTTATGACCAGTTACAACATCTCATACAGTTTTGTGACTGAGGTTTTCTATGTTTTTTGCCAGTTTCCAACAATTCCTTCTGGTTTCCGGTTAAAAATGCCCATTGGGAAAAATGGACTTGTTTAACAACCACAGTGTTTGCTTAATGACCACAAGGTTCACTTAATGACCATGGTGTTTGCCTACCCCTGGGTCTGCAACCTTAAAACTCAAAGAGCCACGGCTATCTCTCTCTGTCTCTTTCTCCCTCTCTCTTTCTCATCTCTTTTTCTTTCTCCCTTTTTCTTTCTTTCTCTCTCTCTCTTTCCCTCCCTCCCTCTCTCTGTCCCTCTCTGTCCATCCCTGGGGTGGGGGAGAAGGAATATAAGTCACTTTTTTCAGTGCTGTTGTAACTTTAAATGGAGGCTAAACAAACAGTTGTAAGTCAAAGACTATCTGTATCTGCAGCTTTAACCTTCCAATTAGCATCTAACTAGATTTCTGCTGCACCTCTGCACCAGGCACAATGGGATAATTTCCTTATTCCCAAAAGGCAGGAAAATAACCCAGGCTCATAAGAAGTTGTACTTCTGAATGTTTTCCAAGCTTAGCAACTTTAAGACATGTGGAGTTCAATTCCCAGAGTTCCCCAGGCAGCATGAGACCTGATCATTTGATTACTCCCAAGTCAGTAACATGAAAGAATTACCAACTTTAAAGATACTGAGTGTTGGAAGAAAAATCCTTCTGGGTTCAGTTCCGGGGGGGGGGGGGGGGAGACACTGGAAAGATGGTTTAATGGTGGACAGGATCACATGCCTTGGGTGAAGAAAGAAGGGAAAGGGCTGAGATGCTGAGAGTCCCTTAATTATATAACCTCTGTGGGGCCCCACCTTAGCGTTTCCTGTCCCTGTGCAAGAAATGCATCCCATTGGCTGTCAGACTCCCAGGGGGCGGGGTCTTAGCTAATTTTGTAGGCTTTGTCTGGACCACATGGCTTCACCTGTGTACTAGCTGATGCAATCTTTCCAGGCCAGGTGGGGAGATGGGCAGAGGCCTTTGTCATGTAGAATACTCTGGTCCGGGCCTTAATGGCCCACCCGTTAACAAAGGTGGGGGGGTGAGTTTCTGCTTCTGAGTTTCTACTTCTCTTTTTATGGGAAATATTCTTCCTTTATAATATTTCCTAGGATATTTCATTTTCCCAGGAGAGGGGTGGGTGCTAACTTCCTACATGAGCATTGTATCTCTGTATGAATTGATTTAATAAGATCCCATACTTACCACGCTCCTGTCTCTGCTTGGACAGAACCAACAAGGCACTTCTACTGGATTGCCCCTTGTACCAAGGCTCTGATTTAATATTGCTGCCTCCTCCTCACTAAATGCATGGATTGACCTCAAGTGGAAGTTACTTATTTTCTACTGGTGGATTAATCTATAAAATGTAATATAAACTGCTCCTTCATCACAAGGACACAGCTTTAAAGAGTAAAGTCCCCCCCCCCCCCAAAAAATATCTCTATTAAAATGTTCCATTAAAATGTTCTAGGGTTAGTGCTGTCTTAAATTTAGAGATAGGTATTTGGTTTAATTATACTAGTAGTGTAAAGCAGCAGGGACTAACTACTGAAAATCATACCTAGGAAGGCCAACAAATCTAATTGCCTTTCTGCCTACATAACATAATTTTAAGGCTGAGTATTACCTGATATAGCCCATCATAAGCACTACATCCCATGAAAAGCATAACACAGCAATTTCCAATGAATTAGTCAATTAAATAATGTTAAATTGCTTTCTCTTCCAGCAATCTGGGCTGAAGCAGAATTAAACCATATCTGCTCCTTTATTTTCTGAATGGATTTTATAGGAAGGAAGCTTAATTTCACAACCACACACACCAGCCACTTCCCACTCGATCTACGTCATTTAGGAAGCATGGAGGAGGTAGTCAGCAACAGCAAAACTAACCCAATATCTTCCAAATGGGATAGGCGCAGGGAGAAGGGAGAGAGAAAGGGATTCTTGCTCCAGGCTTAAAGCCCAACAGCTCCAGCAACATATCTTCAGCCTCATCAGAGGCGAGTGGCCGGGAAGGGGTGGGGCCATCCACGGGCATGATTTGCCGGTCCTCCAGACTGGGCAGAATCTTAACATCTGGTTCTATAGAACTGATGGGAACTGGTAGAATCCCACCCCTGAGCCAGAACTAATTATAAACAGTTCCCCAAGATAAGCACACACCTTTCAGTGCCGTGGAATGTTGCCAAAAACAGAAGTATCCAATTAATTATAATAGAAACCAAGAGAGATACCGGAAAAAATCAACCAAAGTACACAGAGCTTCAAGGAGGACTCAGAATCTATCGAACTACTTTGCTTCCTGCAAAGATTTCGTCATTTAGGTCTGACTTTTATCCCTTATGGGGGGGGGGGCAATCACCTCCCAGTCTTACTCCTGAGTTGCCCCTTCTGCTTCAGCTGCTCTTGCCTCCTAGAACAGGCTCCCTTGTTCCTCTGCCTCACTGGTGCCAGACTCCGGAGGTCCGAAGGCAGCCCCCCACTCCCAGATGGTCCTGGCCTCATCCCTGCATCGGACGGAGGACCCTCATCTGAGTCCTCCCCATACTCCCAGCTTGGTCCCCGTTCTTCCCCACTGTCCGATTCCACTGCCGTCTGTACACGGCTGCCGGCGAACCACAGCAATACCTCCCCAAACCCAATATGTAGTTTTACCTGCCTCTAATTGCTTAGAAACATCTGGAACTTATTAAAGAGAGATCGAGATCCCCTGTTCCATTTTTCAAAGGAAGGACATTTCAACAAAACACAGCCCTACCTTTGATCATCTCCTTCCAGCAAACTTTGTCTTCTGCCAGATCTTGGCAGCATTCCTTGCTCACCACGCACTTCTGAAAGCTCACTAGCACCTTCTGCTCCACCTGGAGCTGCAGCAAAAGTCCCTGGCCCATGTCTCCAAAGCGCTCGTTCAGGTATGCAAACTCTTCCAGCATCTCACCAGCTTTCATGAACCTCTCTAGCCTGTTATGGTTTTTGTACTTCTCAAAGAGTTCCTGGGCTTCCAGCAGAAGGCCCAACATGTTCTGCAGCATAAATTTCAGATTGGAGGACAGTTTGCTAAGGGGCTGAGCCTGGAGGAGCTCAATAGGTCTCAGGAGGACCTCCATGCGCTTGATAAGGCGCTCTTTCTGCTTCTTGCAGTATTTCATGTGCTGATATTGACCGTAGATGACGTTTGCAACAGCTAGAATGCGCTCCACAATGTCCATGGCTGCAAGGAAGGAATAATCCCATGAACAAAACATGACTCCACTGGAATGGCTCCATCATCTAACCCAGAAGATTTCAATTACAGTAGACAACTTGTAATGGCCCACAAGTTGGTTTTTGAAGCCTGTCCCATTTCATTATTGGGAACCCTAATCAACAAACCATCAGGTCCTCCATGGAATTACAATTAGGAAGCTTCTTTGGCAAGAGTAAGACATCCTCACCCTCACCAACATCTAGAGAAGCCAACCTGTGTTTGTAGTGCCCTGGCTGCACAGCCAGCTAGCTACAGGCATTCTGGATGAGGTCATGTTATTTCAGGTATGAATTACCCTCGTTGCAATGCTACCGCCCCAAAGCACCACGTTGCCTACTAATACAAAATGATGTACATGCGAACAGAGGCATACAATTGTGTTATGGGGTCTTTAGGCTGCCCTTATCTTAGGTGATAGAGTATCTGTCAAATTGGTTAATCCTTAGATGGTAAACTATCTAAGACTGAAAAATCTAGGAGACATTACAGATTAACAGAATTGAAAGGGATCTTGTAGGTCCACCCACCCACCCAAGCAGAAGACCCTACGCCATCTCCAACAAATGGCAGTCTAATCTCCCCTTGAAAGCTTCCAGTGATGAAGCTCCCACAACTTCTGAAGGCAACTTCTGTTCCATTGGTTGAGTGCTCTCACTGTCATAAAATTTCTCCTTATTTCCAAGTTGAATCTCTCCTGAATCAGTTTCCATCCATCATTCCCAAAAGACATTCTGAAAGAAGCCCAAATCTCTTCCACGTTAATGCCAGGAAAGCTTTAGACGTGAAGAAGATACCAAGAACTGAAGTCAGTTTGAAGTAGAGCTTATTTGGACATAGCATGAGAAGCAAGGACAGCATTATTTATAGGTCTGTCTTGAGGAGAGTGGCCTCCATTAAAAGTCTAATACAGGATGTGAGCAGGTCCTCTCCAGCTCTTCCCTACTTTCATTCTCCTCACAGTCAGTTCCTCCCCAGCTGACATTTCCTGCAAGTTCAACGTGGCCTCAACAAGTGAAAACTGTGCGCTGCCTCCCTCGTGGGTCCCTTCAGCCCCATGAAACAGCAGCATCTTTCTCTCTCCCTCAACCTCCTCCAGCTTACCTCGTGTCTCTAAGATGTCTTCTTCTCGACTCTCTAAGATGTCTTCTCCTCGACTCTCTGGGTTCAAAAGGTGCTTTCAGATTTTCAGCAAAGCTCCTGCAGTTCCGCTTTTCCAGATGTTGCCCCTACTTCCTGCCAAAGAGTGACAAAAGGGATTATGCAAGCTGGGAAACTCTGCGTGCCACTCAAGCTCAAGTAAATATAGTTTCAGTTTCTGAAAATACCCCAAGCTCAGAGGAAGACTTCTTAAAAATCTGGAGTGAATGAATGACTGTTTTAATTTTTTATCCTGCAGGAGGAAAGAGTATTAGGTATGTTTGCAATCCTGAACTATTTATAAAGTAATACACTTTATAAATAATTCAGGGTTGCAAACATACCTAATACTTCTTTCTCCTGCTATTTTCCCTACAATAACAACCCTGTGGGATAGGTTGGGCTGAGAGAGAGTGACTGGTTTAAAGTCCCCGAGCTGGTTTTCATACCTAAGGCAGGATTGAGAATTCACCATCTCCTGATTTTCTACGCCAGTACCTTCACCACTACACCAAAATGGCTCCAATTTATGGTTTGTCACGCAGTCAGCCAGATGTTTAAATTGGGTTTAACGTTTTTTTTAATCCATCTATCAAATCCTTCCTAAGGATCCAGAATATGCAGGTGTTGTTTGATGGTATTAAAGGTATCGCAGGATGTAAACTGTTTCCAATAAAGCTGCATTTTTCAATTGATAGGTGACTTTGTCAATGATGGTGATATTCAAGTGGTGCTCCAGATGTTTTAGAATGGCTGTCAATGTACCCATCACTATCTTTGCTTTCTTTTACCAAAGTCATTCTACTCCTATTGTCTCTGTATTTTGTTACCTTCTCTAGTAGTGCCATGTCCACTACCCAGATTTTTTTGTGTTTTTCACATCGATAATTGTTAAGTCTGGAGTGTTTGTTATTATTGCCTTAAAATGCCAGAATCTGCTATTGCTGGTTAGTGTGACAGTGAGGCTATACAAAGACTTTGGATCCTATCCAATCTTCCAATACACACTACTTCTATACCCTCATAACTATATACATTATTTACATTTCTATTCTTATGTCTATTGTCAATCCAGACACACCATTGTTGAAAGGTGTCAAAATGCCTTTCTTTCGAGGATTCGATTTTCCCGCTGGGAGAGCTCCAGCACAAGGATAGGGACAACTGCTTGAAAGCTGGATCTTTTTATTTTTCAGGAAGGCAGTGGACAGCGAGAAGTCCGCATTCCTGGGCTAGCTGGCTTCTTATGGTAAGTCCCTGGTTTTTATACCCTTTTCTCCCTTTGTGAGTTGATTTCGTGTGAATGTTTGTATTTGTGCTTAATGTTTTAAATCCTGTTTGAGTTTGTCTTTATTCCCGCCGGAGGGCAAACTCCGCGGGGTGGTTAGATTGTATTATCGGTTTTTCCTAATCTCTTTTAGCTTTATAATGGTTTTTTTTTTCATATTTGTTTTGTGGCAATCTCCTGTCTGTCTCTTTTGTAATTTATATTTTTTGTGTCTTTTGTCTGTTTGTTTTGCTTATTTGGTCTGTCCTGTGTTTGTAAGGGTTTCCTTTTCTTATTTGTCTAGTTTACTTAATTACTTAGGCTTTTGTCTATAGGGATCCTTTAATACCTTTTATTTGATTCCTTTTCATATGTAAGTTTGTTTTATGGCTGGCCTGATGTTCCCCTTGGGCTTTTCCTGTTTGAGTGACACTACTGTCTTCGTGAAGTTCCCTTTCCACACCATGTTTCCCATATTGCATTGTATTCCATGTCAGCTTTCCCTTTTAGTTCCATAGTTAATTTGTCCATTTCCATGCACTCGAAGATTTTTTTAATTATTAAACCTTCGGGAGGTATGGTGTTTTTCTTCCAGTACTGTGCGTAAGAAATTCTAGCTGCTGATACTACATGTAATATACGATATTTTATCTTTCTGTTATAGTTTCTTTTAATTATTCCTAAGAGGAATAGTTCCGGGATGAAATCAATTTTATTTTCAATTAACTCCTCTAACCACATATGAATCACTTTCCAATATTTCTTCGCTTTGGGGATTGACCACCAAGAATGAAAGAAGGTACCTTGTTGATGTCCACATTCCAGCTATTTGGTTTTAGATTTGGGTAGATCTTAGCCAATCGTGAAGGCGCCATATATAAGATAGGGTAGGATGTATAAATGTATATATATATTGTCACAGTATTGTTCAATTAGTAATGGTATTATGTATAAACGGAAAAACCCAATGAAGTGTTGGGGGGGGGGGAACCAAAGACTTTGGAAGTTGTCTAATAAATATTTCAGAATGTGCAAACTGATCTGGGTTGGTCAAGAACAGATCATACCAAACAAATCTTAGTTCATTCTTTGAAATTGGTGGACCAGCAAAATGCTCTGGAAATAATATACTTGTCATCTTTGGAAGCCATATTGAAACCAGACACTCCCACACTGCCACATTTTGAGCTTGGGAAAATGGGAGGGGGGAATTTCTTGGAGTGTATGTAGTTAGACATAATAACTTTCTTTTTCTAATTCAAGGTCATGTTAGTTTGCGCATAAGTGAGGGGAAGTCTCAAATTGGGGCAGATAATGATTGGGGCATGTGATGTGATGGTGGATGCAGGGGGTGGATTTGTAATTTTTACTTATTGCAAGGAAGCCCAGAACTTTCAGATTCAGGTTTCCCCAGATGTGCCAGTTTACTATTCAATTAAAACAGAACTTTTGAGAGGATGTCTGTCTCGGAGTTATTTGTTGGAGTGGATGTTTTCTGGAACGCTGACAATACTTGGATTTCAGTAAGGCATTTGACAAAATAGACCACAACCTACTTCTTAGTAAATTAGAAAAAAATGTGGGAAAGAGGTCACCACCAGATGGATTTGTAACTACAGCATATGGAGGGAAGTAAGCAGTGGGGTACCCCAAGGTTCTGTTTTAGGTCCAGTACTCTTCAACATCTTCATAAATGACTTAGATGAGGGAATAGAAGGGGAATTCATCAAATTTGCAGACAACACCAAGCTGGCAGAATGATCAACACTCCAGAAGATACGCTCACGATCCAGAAGGATCTTGACAGATGCAAACACTGAGCCCTATCTAATGAAATTAAATTCAATGGTAAGAAACGTAAGATTTTACACTTAGGCAAGAAAACCCAAATGTACAGGACAGACTAAGTGAAACCTGTCTCGAGAACAGTAACTCTGAGAAGGATCTTGGAGCCCTAATGAACAATCACTTAATATGAGCCATCAGTGTGCGGCAGCAGCCAAAAAAGCCAATGCATTCCCAGGCTGTATTAACAGAGGTTATTATATTTAGGTGGGAATTACTGAGATAGACCAGCAGATTCAGGGTAACTCTTTTATTCAAACGCTAACAAGGGTAAATTGCAAACTGTGCACTAACACAGTGGCTAACAGGCAACAGCTGGTCGCGTCTGACAGCAGTCTTTATATAGTGCACTCTCGGATGCGGTAGACAATCAGCTGTCGCGCTGCTTCCCGCTTGTTCCTCGGACCAGACAGGAGACTTTAAAACACAACACTCTTCCTCCCTTGGAGTGCGCATGTGTAGTCTTGCAGATACACAGGCTGTCACTTGCTCCTGGAAGATCTTCGCAGCAGAGACCTTGGATTTTGTTTACTGGGGGTGTTTGTCCCTGGAGTTTCTCCTTTCGGCCCTTTTGGATTTAGTCCAGGTGAGGCAGTCACCCTTTCAGGAGGGCAGCAGGGTTGAGGAGAGGAGGTATCATCATCACATTGCTTTTGAAGGCCTGGCATCTGTTTCCCAGGTAAGTCTTGCATGTTTCCTTGTGGTCGGGATTTGTTGCTTTCAGCCTTGGCATGGCGGCTGATTCTGCATGGGGCTCTTGGGTCTTGTTTGAGGTGGCTGTTGATTCTGCATTGGCCGTCTGAGTGTTGATTAGAGTGGTGGTTTTGGAATTGACAGGGTCAGCTGGGCGCCTTCTTCGCTGATCTATGTGCCTACACCACAGCCTCCCATCCTCCAACAATACTTTGTACAAACGGGGCCCAGTTACCTCCACCACTATTCCAGGTACCTATAATGGGAATCCCCATAATTTCTTGGAAAGACCCCACCACCCTCTGCAAATGCCCTGAGTTCAGGAGCATAACTAGGGTGTAGCCTATCTAGGTGGGTATGAAGGCACCTGCTCATTAGTAACTCTGCAGAACTGTATCCTGTGGTAAGGCTTGGGGTAATATGCTGCACTAATAAGTATTTGGCCACCTTAGACTCCCAATCTCCAGGGCCCATTCGGGTTAGAGACTCCTTGGCAGATCTTATCATGCGTTCTGCCATGCCATTTGAAGCAGGATGAAAAGGGGCAGAGAGGGCGTGTCATATGCCCAGTCCTAACAAGAACAGTTCCATGTTGGCAGCTGTAAATTATGGTCCATTATCACAGACCAGAAGGTGTCATGCCCCTAGTGGAGACTGACTCTGAGGGACAGGAGGAACAGCCGACAGGGAGTGGAAGTGTGGCTCCGTAGGTTGTGGAGGAGGCTGGGGAAGGGTAGAGGCCAGCTGGGCAGTCAGAGGAGGACCCAGGCCCATCCCCTCTCCATCCTAGGGCATGCAAGGAGGAGAGGATAAGGGAGAGATGTGGTCTCCTTGGGAGGAGAGGGCCTGATCCTCTTCATGGGATGCAGGTGTGACAACTGGATAAGAGGATGGACATGCGAAACAAAGTGTGGAAATATCTCTAGTTTATTGTTCCTGAGTTTGGCATCCTTCCCAGTGTGCATTTGTATATGTGTGGATGTCTTCCAGCCCTTATCTTGCCTGGTTTGTGTTGTTTTTTACTCTTTATAATTTAAACGGCATTTCCTCCTTCTTGTAAATGCTTGTGTGGGAGTTTTTTGTCTCCAGTCGAGGATATTTGGAACTTGGAAGCAAAGTGAAGGAATAAAAGGGGCTTCACTTGCTTTTTGTGACTGTGTTTATTTTGTATCCCACCCTGGGTCATCACAGAAGGTCTGGAAGACAATTCATTGCAAACAGTCTTTTTAGTGTTCTGGCGTGGCATCTGAAGTGGTGGACAACATGGACACTACTTCCAGCCACTTAGAATACATGTCCACAGCAACTAGGAAAGTTTTACCTTGGAGTGGGCCAGCTAAGTCTATGTGTACTCTTGACCATGGCTTTTTTGGATTTTCCCATTCCATTGGTGTTGCTTTTGGGGGTGCAAAGCATGAGACTTGGCATGGCTGGCATCCAATAACCGAGTTATGTCTTTATCCAGTTGTGGCTATCATACGTAACTTCATGCTAAACTTTTCATTTTGGCAATTCCTGGGTGCCCCTCATGAAAGTGTGTGCCTTTATCCAGCAACCTGTGTAATGGCTCTGCTAAGGTAGCCTTGTGAGGTAAGAAGATTGCATAGAAGTTTAAAAGGCCCAGAAATGCTTGTAGTTCTGTTTTGTTTCTGGGTGTTGGTGCCTTTTGAATTACAGTAATTTTGGATTCCGTGGGATGGATACCAGTGGCATCAATGGAATAGCCTAAAAATTCTACCTTGGAGACCCCCACCTTGCATTTATCTTTATTGACTTTTAGTCCCACATCTTGTAATCTTTTGAGAACTATGCATAAACGCTCAAACAGTTGTTGTCTGGAGGTAGCAGCTATATCATTGAAATATGGTACTACTCGTTGTATACCCTGTAATATGTGCTCCATTAAATTTTGAAATAAACCTGGTGCTACTGGAGCCGCCTGCACCTAAAAGCTCCTCTGTGTGCAACGATGGTTTGTGCCTCTGCAGTTGAATCGTCCACAGGCAATTGTTGATAGGCCTGGGAGAAATCTAATTTTGCGAAAATGGTGCTGTGGCCTATAGAGTAGATAAAATTTTGTACTACAGGTACTGGGTAAGAGTGAACCTGTAAAGCTCTATTCAGAGTGCACTTAAAATCTCCACAGATTCTTACTGAGCCATCACCTTTGACAGGCATCACTATAGATGTCTCCCATTTTGAATGGCCCACAGGTTCCAATATCCCTTATGCTATCAACTTATCCAATTGCGCATCAATTTTTGGTTTAAGGGCAAATGGAACCCTCCTGGGTTTGAGTCTAATAGGAGCAACCTGAGGATCCAGGTTGAATGCAGTTGGGATGCCTTTGTATTTGCCTAGGGTCCCATCAAAAACATCCTTAAGTTTAATTAATATCTTTTCTAAATCAGTTTCATGTATGGAATTGATGCCACTGATGCCCAATCCCAATGACTTGAACCAATCTAATCCCAATAAACTTGGGAGGGAACCCTCCATAATAAGCAACGGTAGCTTCCCCACAAAATTTTGGAAATTTACCCTAAAATTATGTATTCCGATGACTGGTACCAGGTTTGATTGGCTGCAGGGCTGTATCCATATCTAAGGAACCAGGCGTTTAATAGTACTCCAGGACACAATAGATAGGAAGGATCCTGTATCAATTTCCATTTTACATGGACTATTTTCAATTTTAACATCAACAATAATATTCTGTCCTTTGATTCACTTGCTGAATATAAAGACAGATAGATAACTCTTCAAATTATTGCATACAAAGTTTCTTTTATTGGATTAATAAAAGAATGCTGCAATGGGAGGATGCTCTGGAAGGATGGTGAGACCCAGCAGCAGAGAATTGTCGCGAGACACTGGAAACTGCTCGCGATCTAGCTGGTTTGGGATGGAGGGAGGAGGCTTTCTTAAAATAGTGGGAAGAAGCTGCTTGTGACTGAAGACCTATGTCGGATGTGTCCCTCTCCCTTGATACTTGTTCCTTCTGTAGCGCATCGTAGATCACGGCCTGGAGGGAGTTTTTTTTCTTCCCGAATGCAGTCTTCACATTCTTTGTTCGCCTCCTCGAAGCAATGAATGTGTTCTTGGAGCTCTGGGTCTTCCAGGTTCGACTGTATGTTTTTAAGCTTACTTTAACTGTCTCTCCACCGTGCGAGATGCTCCTCTATCTCCTTCTGCGTTAGGAGGAGGCTCTCGAGGGGCAACTTGCTTTTGGGGGTATCGCAGATCCTTACCAGCTCCGTCCATGAGTCTGCATGGTGGCGATACTGTCTGTCCCAATCCTCTCTGAAGCGTGCGACCGCGGGTGGGGTAAGCTTCCTATGCCGTCTGACGTCGTAAGCTTTCTGAGGTATCGCCATTTCTTCGGAGGTTTGGATATCTGAATGAGGGTTTTGGGAATCAGGCTCCACGTTTACTTCAAGGGTGGGTGGAGGGTTCAAGTCCTCTTGTGCATCAGAGACATCTGTCATGGCTGAGGAAGTTGCCCTGCTTCAAATTGGCAAAAGGTGAATTTTGGAAAATTTAGTGGTTTTCCGTGCAATTCCCTTTTTCCACTAGGGTGCACTGCAAACATGTAGCTGAACGTAGGAACTTCTGCTAAATTCAGTACTTGACCACTAGGTGGTGTTGCAGGTTTGTGGCCAAGTTTGAGGAAATTCAGAAAATTTCAGTGATTGACCACTAGAGATGTGCGTTGCAAGACTGGGCGACGCTAGCACAATACACAATTTAGCCGCTATAGGGTGCATTGCGAAGTCTGGGAGACGTTAGCACAGAGCACAAAAATGGCCTGTTAGTAGTACTTGCTAGGTCTGGAAGACACTGGTGTTGCACACAGGTTGGCCTCTTCAGTGATGAATAATTTAGAATTTCCTATGAAATTTTCTATTCAACCACCAGATGGTGGTAGACCGTTGAATTGGGTAGCAAGGGTTGATGTAAGGTTAAAGAGAGAAAAAAAATTATTATTTTTTACTTGCCACCAGATGGTGCTATAGGCTAGCAGTTGAATGGCAGGCGATTATGCTGGAGGAAAGTCAGTAAAGAAATATAGTTGTCAGGTGGTGCTCCATTCAAAATTCATGAAAGAAATACTTAGACCAGGGGTGTCCAACCTTTCACCTTCCCTGGGCCACATTAGAACATGAAAATTTGGTTTGGGCCGCACATAAATAAAATAAAATTAAAATAAAATAAAATAAAATAAAATAAAATAAAATAAAATAAAATA
>NW_020716738.1:1284539-1298886 GCF_900518725.1 Notechis scutatus | reverse complement strand
TTGCCAAGGTTGGACACCCCTGTCTTAGACAAAGAGCAGGCAGAGGGAGTGACCAGTAAGTGATAGTCCTTAACTCTCTCTATACAACAGCCCCTCTTAGTGGTCAGACAGGTCCTGGTCATTGGATTTGTACCACCAATCATCAGAAGTCCGGCTGGCTTTAGGAAAGGAGAGGATAAATTCCTGGCAGCAATGAGCTACAGACTAAGTAACTGTCAGAATGTCAGCCACAACATCCTTCCTTGCCTTCACGATTAGTTTTTTTTAACAGTAATTGTATTAAAAAATTGCACTTAGAACAATAAAACTAAGTAAAAAGGAAAATAAATAAATTGTAAGTGCAGAAAAAAGAAAGTAGAAAAGAAAGAATAGGAAAAAAATGAAATATAATAAAGAAAAATGAAAGAAATATATAAAGAAATGACTTCCCCCTTTTCCCCCTCCCCCCCTTTGACCCCCATACTGGGTAACAGGGAACTAGCCCACGCTACCCATTGCAAGATGGTGGGTGGAATAAAATCTTGTTCATCGAAAGTTGCTTCTTCTCCCTTCCCTCCAGCATTTCCACCCCCCACTACACCCACATGCACAGAAGCTTCAAAAGGTTCTTTATTGTCAAAATATACATCATCTATGTACAAGTATCTCATGACTATAGTTTATACGCCACCATCCTTCTTTTTCTAAAACATTTATGCGGTCAATATTAGAAGAAGGGGAAGTCAAAAGGCAGAAAGGAGAGAAACGCAGCTGCATTTTTGCAATGGCTTTCATTGGAGAGGATGAATTTCAGAAGGCCTTTCAAAACAGAGTTTGTTTCCCAGTTAATGTCAAGGTAAAGTCCCCCATTACTACAGGGGGGTGTTTCCTACATGCCCCAGCTACGCTAACTGATTAGCAAAGGAGTACATGTATTTCCTCTGGTTTGTTGAGCGGCCTGTAGTACAAATGTATAGCAAAGTCATGGCTTTTTTTCTTTAATATTTACCCCAATACTTTCTAGAAAGCTTTCTGAGGAGGTGTAATAATTCCTTATACACGATACAATTCTTCCTCTTTTGTTAAGTGTTCTTTTTGAACCGTTTATTTATATCCTCCTAGCTGTGGGTTCGACATAGGTTCCATCCCAGCAAGTTTCAGTAATAGTTGCAATATCATACTTGCAGGTAAACCTCGACTTACAACCACAATTAAGCCTGAAATTTCTATTACTAAGTGAGACAATTCTTAAGAGAATATTTGCCCCGTTTTGTGGCCTTTCTTGCTACAGTTGTTAAGTGAAATCATCGTCATTGTTAAGTAATAAGGTTGTGAAGTGAACCTGGCTTTCTCATTGATTCTGCTTGCCAGCTTATAAAAGGTTTATTCCATGAATCTGGGACACTGCATGAGCCAGTTGCCAAGTGTCTTGAATTGCGACCACATGACTCTGAGGCTCCTGCAACAGTTGTAAAGGTGAAAAGCAGACAT
Organism: Notechis scutatus; assembly: GCF_900518725.1. The sequence goes on along the minus strand of NW_020716738.1, from coordinate 1,297,416 downwards.
AAGTCACTTTTTTCAGGGCCGTTGTAATTTTGAATGGAAATGAATTCCCTGTACTAGAACTTCAAGTGCTGCCTGTTTGTTCCTCATACGATGAGCACCGGTATAAAAGCATTTGAATCAGTGGTGGGATTCAACATTTTTTACTACGGGTTCTGTGGGCGTGGCTTGGTGGGCGTGGCAGGGGAAGGATACTGCAAAATCCCCATTTCCTCCTCACCCCACTAGCCTGCTTTCCAGCTCCGTTCTCCTGTGCAGGGCAACCAAAGGAGACCCAGCTGATTAGCTGGGACTCAATGGGAGGCAGAGAAGAGATGGGGTTGGCGGGGCCAGTCAGAGGTGGGATTGGCCGGTTCTTTGAACTACTCAAAATTTCTGCTACCGGTTCTCCAGAACCAGTCAGAACCTGCTGAATTACCACCTCTGATTTGAATCCTTTATGATTGACCCTAGTTTGGCTTTTTGTTATCTCTTGGTGAACACTTCCAGATGACAAGGCTGGTATGTAGCAGAGATGGGGGCATGTTTACCAATGACCTTACAAAATCCAAGAAAGACTCTTGCTTTGGGGATATAGGTGGAGAAAGCGCAAAGTTTTACCCGTTGGGGGAGTTGGAGGTAAGAGAAAAGTTCTTTTACCAAGGATCTCCTATGAGGATAGAATGTCCCGAGCAGCCTGCTTCTTTCCCTTCTTATGAGGAAGCTTGCAAAGTGAATCATTCACACCTCTAAAAGCACCTGAAGGCAAGGCAAGAGGCAACGGATGGAAACTAATCAAGGAGAGAAGCAACCTGGAACTAAGGAGAAATTTCCCGACAGTGAGGACATTGAACTAGTCTTGAACAGCTCGTCTTCAGAAGTTGTGGGTGCTCCCATCCCTGGAAGCGTTTAAGAAGAGACTGGACACAGCCGCTTGTCTGACATGGTATTGTGCAAGGGGTTAGGCTAGATGACCTCTAAGGTACCTTCCAATGTTGTTATTCTGTTAATCCAAACTGGATCAGAGCTGGGCAAACATTCCAGGCTCCAATTTGCAATAACAAACGAGTTCTCATTTGTTCTCACTCCACAGAATCAGAAGTCTGCCCAACTTCTCTTCTAACTAACCAGTTTAATTAAAAGGCCACAGTGGTTCGTGAAAGCTGAAGTCTTGTAATGAAATAGGTCAGTCCTTTTTTTTTTCTTGCCATATAAATTTATATGGCCCTCCCGCGACATCACTAGCAACCATCCTATCTACACAAATTAGCCATTCAGGCTGGAGAAAGTCTCTTTGGGAAAAACTCAAGAGTGTCTTTTCCAGAATTAGAATCCTGCAACGCTGCAAAGCATTGTCTGTCGAGGCTCAAACCAGCCAACAACCCCAATTTAGTACGGACTCCTGAAAAGTGTTTCTCACCCTTAGTAACTTTGAGGTGTGTGAACCAGCTGCCAGAATTGCTGAGCCAGTCATGCTGGCTGGGAAGTTCCTGGGTGTTGACATCCACACACCTTAAAAGTTACTAAGGTTGAAAAAGGATAACTTACCAAATTATGCAAATTTCAGTTAACACATTCCCTGATTCCTATCACATTAAAAAAATACCACCTCTAAGCATCTGCTGTAGCTGTTTCTACATAGCATTGGTAAAGCAAATAAAGGGGAAATTACCAGCTTTGCTGGCTGGAGAATTCTGGGAGTTGAAGTCCACAAGTCTTAAAGTTGCCAAGTTTGGAGACCCCTGGACTAGAACCATCCAATTCTGCTCTCCTGCAAGAGCCCTCCATCCCAGTCTAGTGAGGATTCAACCCTCTGGCCCTTGACACCACTGGCAATATGGCCACCAGGGCAAGGCCAGGAGTTGACCCTCCCCTCCTTTGGAAACAGAAGGGCACAATTTGAGCAAGGGTGCAGGAGGCATCTCAAGAGGGAGACACCTCCAAGGACCCCTGGACTGAGGGTGGAAGGAGTGGCTCTTGGCCGTGGCACCTGGGAATGCAGTAGTAGCTGAGACAGAGAAGGTGCCTATGTCCAGGGACTGTTCTGACCTCGGCTTCCCCAACAGCATGAAGCTGACTCCTTGTCCTGATAAACCCCTTTTATTTAGTTTACAGTGAATTCCTCTCCAGCAAAGTTCTGGCCAACAAACTTTCAAGATAGTTCACAATTACAGACCTCTATCAAGCTTGGAGAGCTGCCAGGCTGATATCTTTCAAACGCACAATACTTGGCAAGAATGCCGGAACAGATCTTCACCCAAATGAACTAATTGTCTCCTGCAAAACCCCACCCCGCTTTTGCTCCTCTTTTATTCCCTATGCGAGGGGCCATTCACTGTCCACCTGTGCCTTTACTCCCGAGTCGACCCTTGTTCCTTAGCTGTTCCCTTCGTCTGGCAGCTCTGTGTATGTGCACACTGGGAACAGGCTCCAGCTGTTCTTCTGCCCCACTGATCTCCGACTCCAAAGGCAGCTGGTAACTGTCGGATGGCCTGGCCCCATCTCTGCCTCTGACGCAGAGCCCTGGTCAGAGCCTTCCCCAGACTCCAGGAGTGGCCCATGCTCCTCCCCAACCTCCTCACTGTCCGAATCTGCTGCCAGCTCCACTGGCTGCTGGCAGGCAACAACAGGGACATCCATGGAGGGAAGATCACCATCAGGATGGGAGTACCCCCACACACACATAAGGGGTGGGACTTAAATTACAACATCCACACATTATCTTGCAGATTTGAATGCCCATGGAGAACAACTTTGCTGGATGGAGCCAGTCTACGGGTGACAGGCTGACAAAGCAATGCCGCAGCATCGAACAGGTCCCCTTTTCTACATATATTGTGATGTCACAAAACAGAAGGAGCAGAATTACAGAGTCAGATGAGACCTTGGAGGTCTTCTAGTCCAGCCCCCTGCTCAACCAGGAGACCCCAAACCATTTCAGACAAGTGACTGGATCCAGTCTCTTCTTAAAAGCCTCCAGTGAGGAAGGACCCACAACTTCTGAAGGCAAAGCTGTTCCACTGCTTAATTGCTCTACCTGCCAGGAAGTGTTGAATTTATATTTTACCGACAAAGAAAGAAAGGGAGACTAGCATAGATCTATTTCACTCTATTTAGCTCTCGTCAGCTAGCTATACCCCTTTCTGGGATTCTGGGAAGTAGCCCGGGTTCGAATCCCAGAAAGAGTATGACTAGCTGATGAGAGCTAAATAGCTTGAGATAGATCTATACTAGTCTCCCTTTCTTTCTTTGTCGGTAAAGTATAAATTCAACACACAAAAAATAGTTTATCATCAAAGCGGCTGCTCCATCCCATATTTAGGTAGACCAGGTTGCCCTGATAGACTGGTCTCACTGGAAAAATGTCAGGAAATTTCTCCTTAGTTGCTTTACTCCTTGATCAGTTTCCATGTCTTGTCCTATCCTTGGGCGCTTTGGAGAATAGACTGGCTCCCCTGTGACACCCAACAAAATTGGAAGATCAAATCATCTTTGTTGCTCTTCTCTGCATTCGTTTTGGACTCTCAGTATCTTGTTTGCATTGTGGTGACCAAAACTGGATGCAAGTATTCTAACTGTGGTGTCACCAGTGCAATATAAAGTGGTACCATCACTTCATGTGACGTATTACTCTATATTCTATGTTCTCCCAAGTGTATCGACGTAGATGGTTAAACCACAGTCACCTGGAGGGTTCCTCTTTTTCTAACACCCTTTCTTTCGCCCAAAAAACACAGCACCAGAAACCAGAACATCTAAGAACCGGGAAACCCTGGTGAGTCATGTTCTCCCACAAGATCTGCTTAGATGTTATATGGATAGATTCAATCTATTTTTGTGACAAAATAAGATTTGGGTGCTTGGAAAGGGAGCTGAGCAATAGGTGCAAAAGCAGAAAGATTTGGCACTATTCCTTAATGGAGGAATGGCTGGTGAAGGTGATGGAAGTTGTTAAGATGGCTAAATTGATTTCTTCAATCACAGAAAAGACATTATCTATGTTTATTGCTAGCTGGAAAGCCCTTATGGACTTTCTGTGTAAAATAGAGGGGAAAATGAACTTACGATGTATGGTTTGGATGATTAGGATACATTATAGAGAGAAGAGTTATGTCGTAACCACAGAATAAGTTTTATAATCGTACTTATAACAGCTGTAAAATAGATCAGAAACTACCTCTTTGAATTTTTTTTCCTATTTTTCTTTTCCCTTTTCTTGCACGTTTAGCTTTCTCTTTGATTTCTTCGTTGCTCTCTTCCTTTTCTCACTTTATATTAGTTTGCATTAGCTTTCGTGTTCTTTCTTTTTAAGAAAAAAAATATTTAATAAAATTACACCCTAAGTAAAAGGAAATAAAGCTGAGCAGGATTTCTGCTATGACATCCTTCCCTGACTATGATGCTAAGCATTTGCTTCTCCCCAGCATTTGCTTCTTCACAGCTCCAGGATGTCTTAAGGCACTCTTGGCCCCTGAGAACCCCCCCCAAATAAGGCCCCAAAGCAGCAAGGGAAAGGAGACTCAGTTCTCTCCCTGGCCCAAGTCCGAAAGCTGTTCCAGGCCCTCCAAAGTTCCACCGATGACAGCTGCCAGGACTCTCCCTGCAGCACAAGGGGCCGAGCAGGAACGCTGGGTGCTAGTCGCTCTTGTTGTTTTCTTCTGGAATCAGCGTGTGGAAGGGACGATCCCAGAATCGGCTGGTAATCCCAAAGCCTGCAGGTTGGGCAGAGGGGAAGAAAGAACATACAGGATGATAATGCAACATACAGCATCACAGAGTTATCTGCTTACAATGTCCTACCAGTCAATGACTACTTCAGCTTCAACTGCAACAATACAAGAACACCCCATAGAGGTGGTGAAGAGGGGAGAGACCACCAGCAGGGTCGAGGAGAGCCGCATCTCTCCTCCTCAGATGGCCATCACTCCCTTTCCCGAAGGCGGTTGCAGCGGTGGTCAGAAATGGCCACCACAAAGAAGAACTCGACCGGAAAAGAATGTGCAGGAGGAAGATAAGAAGTGAAAGTTTTGGCTGACCGGGTTAAATTGTAAAAGCAACAACTAAGGTACCCTGGAATTTAAACTTACAAAAAATAACATCGCTCCCAAAGAACAGTCGGAAGCAGCGAAGGAAAGTGAAAAGGGAAAAGTTTGGCTTTTTTTCCCCTTCTCTCTCCTTCCCTATACTGACAACTAAGAGACTTAAATAAGAAATCGGAAAAATCCGCTTTGACATCAATAGGCAATTAAGCTGAAAATAAAACAAAATGCCAAAGATTTCTGAACATTAAAAACTTTCTTTTTCATAAGCAGGAAGGGAGAGAAAAAGAATAAGGGCAGGATCTGGAAGAGGGAGGAGACTGCCTGGAATTAAAAGAATCTAAAGTAAAACTTTAACAGGACTTCTAAAAGATACATTTTAACTGAAACTTTGCAACTAAATAGTAACCCCAGGAAGAGAAAGTGAAAAAAAAGGAGCAAAAAAGAAACAGCTTGCGTGTATTTGGATTATTTGGTGATCTTTGGATTTTTGGTTATTATATTTGAATGACTAAAATCAATCGGGTGGTTGTTTAAAAATTTATACAATGGCACCACTTCTGGATGAATTGAAAATGGAACTTAAAAAGTACAAAGAAGATGCACAAGAAGGGAAGGGTTCTTTTGGCTTCGTTTTTCAATTCTTAGAAATGGAGATTTGGAACTATGAGAAACAACAAGAAAAGACTGCAAAACAAGAAGACTGGGACAAAGAAGAAGCCATCTTTAATGAACAAGTAATTCTATGTGGGGAAGAAAAGGGAAAGGGGGGAAAGAGAATGGAGAATTTAAGACTTAAAAAAACAACCAAAGAAAAGAAAAATAATTCAAAAAATAAGTATAATACTGGAAAGCAACAGAAAAGGGGAATACAGAAGAGAGAAATAGAGGTAGAGAGACAAGGGGGTAAAAAGGGGAGAGAGAAGAAGAGAGGGAAGAAGGAAAGGAAAAGAAGTTACAAAGGACCGGAGCAAGATATAGAGAAACAGGACCTATTTAGAGATAATGGGTGAAAATCTAACTGAAAAAGGGATTCTGTAAAGGTACATAAGATTGTATTGTTATGTTAGTAATAGAAATAACTTTAGAAAATTGGAAACAACCTATGATTAAAATGAGGGATAAAATAGCTAGTGTAATTTAGTGAAATGTTTGTGAATAAAATAAGTGAAATAAAATAAATGAGAATATTGAATTAGGAAGGAAAATATAACGTGAAGGGGGGGAATTAACTATGGAAAGCTTATAATTGTTCCCATAGAAGTATGATATTTAATTGAAAAGTAATATTAAAGATGTTAAGACTTTAATGAATATTAATATTAATGATAGAATTGAATTGGAATGGAATGTTGTTTTAATTATATACATTTATAATTTTTTTTCTTTTTTTAAGAATACAGTGTGTATTTTAAGAATGTACCAAGCAGAATCCGAATGGAAGTTATGTATTATATTGAATGTTAAAACTTTAGGGAAAAGATATGAAGGCGTCATACTCCAATCAGTAACTACAGGAGAAATTTTGTTTAATGAGAAAAGATAATAGATAATTTAAACAGGACAGACAAATATATAAATACAATGATTTGAATTGAGATGAGATAATTAAAATAAAATTGAGAAAATTAAAAGAGGGGAGAAGCTATGCAGAAAATGTAAAATAGTAATAAGATATGGAATAGAATATAAAAATGAGCATGAACCTGAATTTGTGTCTGTACGAAGAAATGTAACCCGGGATTATGCTGCTTTCAAAAAAGATGTTTTATTTGTATTTTTTTTCTCTTTGTGAAAACTCAATAAAATTTACAAAAAAAAAAAAAAATTCAGCAAGGGGTTCTCTGCCTGGTGGCTGGGTGGGCGTGACCATGGTGGGCGTGGCCTAGTTGGCCTCCTGCATCACGGCAGGGGGAGCAGTTTTGCCCTTCCCGGGCTCCCGAGGCTTTCCTCAAGCCTCCGGGAGAGTGAAAACAGCCTCCCTGGGCTCTGGAGACTCTCTGGAAGCCAGAAACAGGCCCATTTCTGGCCTTCCCAAACTTCCGGGAGGCCCGTTTTTTACCCTCCCTGGGCTCCAAAGGCTTTTCTCGAGCCTCCCGGAGGGCGAAAATGGCCTCCCCGGGCTCCGGAGGCTCTATGGAAGCTGGAAACAGGCCCATATTTAGCCTTCCCGAACTTCCGAGAGGCCCATTTTTTCACTCTTCCCGAGCCTCTGCGTGCAAGGCCTGCACTTACCTGCATCCAAAATGGGCCATTTGGGGACTCCTGGGAGGGGTGGGCGGGCCCAGCCAGGAGTGGGATTTGGGGGTTCTCCGAACTGCACAGAATCTTTGCTAGGGGCTCTCCCGAACCCCTGTGAACCCCTCCCCCCAGCAGCCCACCCCTGCCCCAAAGCCCAGCTGCACCCTTCACCCCCTCACCTGCTTCCTGGTGTTCGAAGTGGTGTTTGATGTGATAGGTCTTCAGACCGTAGAGGTAGGTGCCTTCTTTGGGTGAGCCGTAGTGCAAGTAATAATGCATCATGTCATAAATAACGTAGCCCACGATTCCCCCGCACAGGATGGAGAGCCCAAATTCTCCAGGGAAAACCAGCTGAGCAATAAAGTAGAACACGAAGAAGAGCAGGGAAGCTGGCACAGGTGGGAAGACCAGGCGGGAGCTGTCGAAGGGGGACTGCAAGAGACGACAGGGGACAAAATGAGATCTCCAAGAGAGAGAGGTTGGGGTTCTCAACTTCTGCAACTTTAAGCTGTGTGGACTTCAACTCCCACAATTCTCCTTTGTGGCTCGGTAGAGCTTCCTTCCCACCCATCTCCACCCTCAGTGGTAACAGCGGAGCTGGGGAAATTCCAAAGGCTTTGAACTTCTTCCTGCTTTGAGGATTAAAATGCCAAACAAGGGTGTTGAACCTTGTGGAGAGTTGGGTGGCACGGAATGGCAGAATCGAAACATGCCTAAATGGCAACAAGGCTGGGAAAGTATGGCAGAAGACTGAGTCATAAAGGCAAAGAAGCGCTAGGGATTCGAACCGCCAAACTGCTGACCTTTCTGATCAACGAGCTCAGCGTCTTGGAGACTGAGCCATGGCATCCCTTGAGTCATAAACAGAGATCATTCCTATGATGTGATCTCACAAAACGTTAGGCCTTTGGATAAAATTAGGTGGATGGAAAAGGTGCAACCAGATCCCTCTAGGATGGAAGGGGTCTACCGCAAAGCGTCAGCAGGCCCTGGTAGATCCCTACCTCCAGAGGCCACTCGGTGTATCTTGCTCTCGCCATACAGGTAGAAAGGTAATTAATGGGAACAATGACTCCGCCCTGCTAAATCCAGCCTGGGATCCCTTAAGTAAACTTCAGGATCGGACTGGGAGAAAGCAAGCTGAGGATATTGTGCAGAACTGCCCTATGTCGGGCAGCAACTTAATCGGGCACGGAACACTTCTGTGCCCAATCAAGTCATTGATTTTTGAGTCTCTTGGATGCAGTAGAATAGGGTAATAATAACAACAAACCACGACTTTTTAGTTTTACCTAATAGTTTAAACCAGCCATTTCTGCAACTCCATATCTATCTAGGAGCTTAAACTAGCAATTTCCGCAACACCATATCGATGAGGACCCAGATTGTTGGGGCTGACTCTGTAAACTGCTTTGTGAGGGCTGTAAAGCACTGTGAAGCAATATATAAGTTTGAGTGCTGTTGCTATTGCTTTCTAATCGGTAAAGCCCAAAATCAAAGTTTCATTTTTTTCTAACCTTAAGCACAAAGTCCAGAAGTGGTTTCCAGGTAGAAATAAAGGTATTTGGGTTTTCCCTTCCCTATTTCTCCTTCTTTTTTGCTTTTGTATTTTTTTTGTTTTGTTATTCCAAACTTTTATTGAGTTATAAGATAAAATAAGATACAAAATATGAAAGAAAATAGGAAAATGGTGAGGAGGAAGGGAGGGGAAAGAAAAGTGAGGAAGGATTAGGAAAAAGAAAAAGAAGCATTGACTTCCGACTCTCTCTGTTGCAGTAAAATAAGGCATTAATCACAACTTTCTGTTTTTTTTTTAATAATAATATAAACTAGCCATTTCTATCAGGATCCATCAGTCTAATAATTGGTAAAACCCAAAATCAAATCATTTTTTTGGTATATCATATATTAATAAAATTGTTATAAACGGTAAATATATATATTTATATTTACTTATATTTAAATATATATATTTATAATATATATATTTACCCCAGGCTGGGTCAGGCACAGGAGACAGCAACAAGAGATAAGTCCCCGTTAACCAGTATGACGAAAGCAAAAACAACAGAGCTAATTACCTATTACTGTCCAAGGGCTAAATTGGTTAATGATATCAAAGGCAAAGATCTCTGTAATGGTAGCTTAACACTCTGACGATGTCAGCAGAGGCCACACACACCCACACCCACACACAGAGAACCATCAAGTCAGCCTTGACTTTTCCACGGCTGACAGTTTTGCAATGTTGGCAGTCCCCTTCAATGCGCAAAACTGCTGGGCGAGGCTTTCCTTTGGGCTGCTGTTTGAGCTGGGTGGTGTTGGTGAGACAGGGCCAGATGTTCTCTCTCCCCAAGCTGCCATCACCCCAGTTCCCCAGGACCCCCCTACCTTATGATGCTGGCCGTGCATGAGAAAATGCAAGGTGATCAGGTAGTAGTTGCTGGCTGGAGGGTTCATGTGGAAGATGAAGCGATGGATGAGATACTCCAGCAGGGACCAGATGAATATGCCCAAGGCAAAGAGCAACGGGAAGCAGTTCTTGTGGACAGGAATGGCGTAGGCTACGCAGAGGAAGGAAAAGCGACAATGGGTGAGAACAGAAACGGTCCCCTGGAGCAGAGCACAAGCCAATGTAGGCTTATGCCCAATGACAGCTAGTAAGGAGCTCTCCTGGGAAGTCCAGAAGCAGGACACGAATGGAATGCTCTGCTTGCCCTCAGCCTCGGGTAGTCAGAGGTAGACTGCTCCTAGATAAGGAGGTTCAATTGAGCTACCACGCATCTCAAAGCAGTGGAGAGGCTGCTCTCTTCTTTGGCTCTGCTTCAAATTCCCAGTCACGCTGCCTTCAAGGGGGTCTGGTTGGGCTCTCCTTCAACTTTAGGATTGAGTCCCACTGTGCAGGGGGTCTCCAAGTTGATTTGGCCTTGTTCCATTCCCAGGACGAGAGCCAAGGATAGCAATAGCACTTAGACTTGTATAGTATTTTGCAGGCCTCTCTAAGCAGCTTTCAGAGTTAGCCTTATTGCCCTCAAACAATCCTTGTTTTACCCACCTCGGAAGAATGGAAAGCTGAGTCAACCTTGAGCCGGTCAAGATCGAACTCTTGGAAGTGGGCAGTCAGCCTACAATACTGTATTCTAACTACTGTGCATCATGGATGGATGGATGGACGGACGGATGGATGGATGGATGGATGGATGGATGGATGGGAGGGCAATAACACTTAGACTTCTGTAGCGTTTGGGGTCTTGGGAATCTGAGTCTTCATCAAGCAGCTTCCGAGGCACAAGAGGAAAGGAATGGGGTGTCCCTCCTGGCCCCCCATCTTTTCTCTCCAATGTCTTCCTTTCCCCAATAGGGGAAACAGGACTTTTGCACCTCAATAGGGGAAATCAGCCAGGGCAACACAGAACATAGAATAATGGGGTTGGAAGGGACCTTGGAGGTCTTCTAGTCCAGCCCCCTGCTCAAGCAGGAGAACCGATACCATTCTGGACAAATGTTTGTCCAGCCTCTTCTTGAAAAAACCCCCCGATGGAGCGCCCACCACTTCTGAAGGTACCAATTAATTGTTCTCAGTGTCGGGGAAAGTCTCTTGAGTTCTGGCTAAAGAACGAAACGTCTTTGCACCCTCCTTGTCTCCGCCCTCTGGTGCTTTGGCAGAATGTCGGTCCCCTCTTCTCGGCGACAGCCCTTCCAGTAGGAGGAGGAGACAGCTATCAAACCATCCCGACCTTGAGAAGGTCACTCGGGTCCTTGGGAAATTCACCAAAGCTCTTCACCTCTCCAGTGAAACTGCAACTGTGTGTGTGTGTGTGTGTGGGTGTGCACGCATGCGAAGGATGACCCTTTGCCAATTTTCCCTAGAGACCCAGGCGGGACCCAGGGCTGTCCTTGAGAACAGCTGGAAGGCAGACTCCTGGGCTGGGAGGCTGACAGGGAACACTGGCTTTTCTGCCCCCCAGGGAAGGGCTTCAGCTGGTACAGGGAGCCCAAGGGAAATATTTCAGGGAGAACAAGGGAGAGACGAGGCTGCTGCCCTACGGGGCAGAGAGAGAGAGAGAGGACAAAAAAGGCAGAGGAGCAGGAGACCAGACAGGCTCCCCTCTGTGTCCATCTTTGGGCACCAGAGCCTTGGACAACAGCAATTCTCTCACTCCAGTCCTGGTCGAGACCTACTGACAGCCATTGCCCCCAACCCCCCACCCCGACTAAAAGCCCCCCTGCCATCAGTTGCAAAGGTGTTAAAAGACAGCGGGCAACCTTGGAAACTGGGGGCTTGTGTGTAAAGTCCTACACTTAGGCAAGAAAATGCAAAAGGACACATATAGATTGGGGGAAACCAGCTGAATAGCAGTAACTGTGAGAGGGATCTTGGAGTCTTCGTGGACAACCAGCTAAATAGGAGCCAGCAGTGTGCAGCCGCCGCCAAAAAGAGCCAATGCAATCCTATTAAGTTGCATTAACAGAGGGATACAATCGAGATCAAGGAAGGTTCTAAATACCATTCTATAAAGCCTTAGTAAGACCACACCTAGAGTACAGCATCCAGTTTTGGTCACCACACTATAAAAAAGATGTTGAGACTCTAGAAAAAGTGCAGAGAAGAGCAACCAGGATGATTAGAGGACTGGAGGCTAAAACATATGAAGAACGGTTACAGGAACTGGGCCTGGCTAGTCTAGGGAAGAGAAGGACCAGGGGAAACATGATAGCAGTCTTCCAATATTTGAGGGGCTGCCACAGAGAGGATGGCGGGGAAGGTATTTTCCAAAGCATCAGACAAGGAATAATGGATGGAAACTAATCAAGGAGAGCTTCAACCTGGAAATAAGGAGGAATTTTCTGACAGTGAGCACAATCCACCCATGGAACAGAAGTTGCCTTTGGAAGTGGTGGGAGCTTCATCCCTGGAGGTTTTCAAGAAGAGACTGGACTGCCTCTGTCAGAAATGGTGTAGGGTCTCCTGCTTGGGCGGGGGGGGGGGGGTTGGACTAGATGACCTACAAGGTCCCTTCCAACTCTGATTATCTGTATCTGTAGTGGATGAAGCGATATGGCAAAGAAAGCTTGGCCAGCCCACACCCTTTCCTTGACTGCTTGAATCAGGGCAGGGGAGTATGCGCGCACACACCCACATCCTGCTTTATTTTAGGGCTTGTGCTACATTTTTAATGCACGTTGGCAGGGGGTGAATCTGTCTATTTTCCACTCTTCTGACCATAGGGTCACAAAGCGAGGACTTTTCAGGTCGCAATGCCAGGCTTGGTGAATAGGGAAGAGCGCCACATGCTCAGTAGCCCTCTTACCATAACAAAGAGCTGTCGGTAAAGAGAGCGGCAACATCTGGCTTTGCTCTCACCCTTCTTGCCGGTGACCCTGAGACCGAGAAGCAGAAGGCGAGGCTGGCCTGGCTCTTTGGGTCATGTGTCCTAAATTTATTATTTTTATAAATAGCACAAGGTGACAAACATATCCAACAGTTCTTCCTCCTCCTGGTTTCCCCACAACAATCCTGTGAGATGAGCCGCCTTGAGAGAAAGTGGCTGGCACAAGGTTGCCTAACTGATTTTTCATGCCTAAGGCGGGACTAGAACTCACCGTCTCCTGGTGATTGG
>NW_020716738.1:1254940-1284529 GCF_900518725.1 Notechis scutatus | reverse complement strand
CTCAGCCAGCTTTCATGCCTAAGGCGGGACTAGAACTCACCGTCTCCCAGTTTCTAGTCTGTTGACTTTACCACTAGACCAAGTAGACTAGGCTGCTTGCTGACTCCCAGTTGCATCCACCACCATCAGGCTCCTAGATATTTGCAAACAGGGGTTCCAAAGCTACTGGCTGAAAGTGGTTGGAGTAAGGAGGAGATCCTGTTGAGCTACTTCCCAGGCCCTCTGCTGTCTCCATTCTTGGTTCCCTCAAGTGTGGAGGAAGACTTTTGTGTGAAAACGGTATTGGGCAGCACAGAAGCCTCACCTGATGTGAAGGAGGAAAACAGCTGGGTTTTGCCCTGGGCAAGGGTGGTGTAGCAATGCCAGCCGAGGAAAAACACCACCGGTAGCCAGAATATACAGACAGTGTACCTGGAAATAAAAATACAAGGGTCAGACTGGTTTTTGATTTGCGACGCCTCAAAACCTGGCCTTAGAATGGGGCTGAAGCACCTTGTTCAGATTCTGTGTCAAACTCAAGGCCCACGGGCTGAATCCAGCCCACAGGGTGCTTAGATCTGGCCCGAGGACCCACCCTGGAAACAGCGAAGGACCGGCCTACGGTGCCTCTGCCAGCGAAAGCCAAGCTCGGGAGGGCTGTGCATGGAGCATCCCTGTTAGGAATAACATTGGTTACCTAACTTAGTTTGGGTAAAATAATATATATGTTAGTGAGTTTAAGTGTGTGTATCACTTTAACTGTAAAACATGTATTTTGGGTGCGGTTGTAAAAACACCATAAGAGGGAGCAAGAGAGCTCACTGTTTGCTGGCTTTTACTGGATTGCTGACAATGATGGATTGATGGTGATAACTGCGTGTTTTCCCTGCTATTGCTGAACGAAGAAAAGAGGTTTGATTTTCTTCATATCTCTAACTGCAAAAGAGATATATTACTGGACTGATTATTTGTAAGTTTACTGACCTCTTTTTCGACACTGGAATTTGCAACTGAATAATCCCCGGATGGACTGAACTAGTGTGTGATATATGGACTGTTTGACTATGCTATAACTCTGACTGGAATAAAAACTATTTAACTGGCACAGTGTATCTGTTTTACTGAGTGTAAGCTACAACAACGTTTATCTCACATATCTGCCTGCCTGACTGACTACCGTTGCACGTTCTGCTAGGGTGTATATCCCTAACACTCCCAAGCTCTGTTTTCAGCTGCGACGGCCTCCTGCAGCCCTCTGCCAGCGAAAACAGAGCTTGGGAGGGCCATATGCCCTAAATGAAACTGGGCCTCCCATCCTGAACCAGATCAGGACTAGTCTGTGTGCCGGAAGATGACAACTCTACAATTCATCCCTAATCCATTACTAGGCCCCACTCAGAAACAGCACCTGCAATTCCAACTGTGTGAATACTCCCAAATCTGGGGGTTGGAGGGGAGCAGAGGGCTGGGCTAGGAGCTGCTCTAAAAGACCAGGGGCTTAGCCCTTCTGATCACAGGTATGCAAAGCTTCGGCACCCTGCAGCCTCTCCCACAATTGTCCTGGAACTTGTCACTTTCCATGAGGCACGAAGGGGGTAACTATGCAAAAGATGGGGTGCTCTTATGAGCCACGGTGGCGCAGTGGTTAGAGTGCAGTACTGCAGGCTGCTTCTCTGACTGCCGAATGACTGCAATTTGGCAGTTCGAATCTCACCAGGTTCCAGGTTGACTCAGCCTTCCGTCCTTCCAAAGGCTGAGTCAACCCTGAGCGGGTCAGTATCGAACGCTTGGTAGTGGGCAGAGTCAGCCTGCAATACTGCATTCTAACCATTGTGTCACCACGTCTCTTTATCCTGGCCAGACCTGTTTTCTTGGGACACTCTTTGCAGCCCTGTGCCTTTGGCCTGCCCCCACTGCACACCCCTGCTCCACCTCTGGCCCTTACCATGTTGTCCTGGAGAAGAACTCCACGAGATCTGAATGGAAGAGGCGAATCGGCCGATCCACTGGCTGGTGCACCCATTCATCGTACTTCTCGCGCAGGTGGCCCACTTGCCAAAGCATAGGCTTTCCCCAGTCCACCAGGTCCTGGAAGGAGAGATGCCACAGCAAGATCTTTACAACTGCATGGTCTCAACAGTCAGAGTTATGACATTCTGACAACATAGCATGCCGGAAAATGTGATGAATGGCACTGCAAACAATGAGACTCTAGAAAAAGTGCAGAGAAAAGCAACCAAGATAATTAGAGGACTGGAGGCTAAAACATACAACGAACAGTTGCAGGAACTGGGCCTGGCTAGTCTAGGGAAGAGAAGGACCAGGGGAGACAGGAGAGCAGTCTTCCAATATTTGAGAGGCTGCCCCAGAGAGGAGGAAGGGGTCAAGCTATTTTCCAAGGCCAGAGAAGGAATAATGGATGGAAACTGACCAAGGAGAGATTCAACCTGGAAGTAAGGAGAAATTTTCTCACGGTGAGAGCAATCAACCGATGGAACGGAAGTTGCCTTCAGAAGTTGTGGGAGCGCCATTACTTGAGACCTTCAAGAAGAGACTGGATGCCATCTGTAAGAAATGGTGTAGGGTCTCCTGCTTGGGGTGGGGGGGGGTTGGACTAGATAACATACTAGGTCCCTTCCAACTCTATTAGTCCGTTAAGAAGCAGAATGGTCGGATGCTAAATTCATGTTTCTAAAAATCCCATCTTTGTAGAATGACACAGATTTTCTAACAATTAGGCAATAAAGAGTTGCTTTTTTTCTCTCCCTTTACTTCTTATTTACTTGCTAAATTTATTTGTCCCCATTTCACTCTGGGGCTTCTCTGGGTGGCTTGAATAAGCACTTGAACCCTGAGAGTCTCAGCTTAAGGAAAGTGGATTTTATTTACCTGGGTTTGTGAGCAAATATAAATTGCACAGTCCAGTAATATGTGGCCACTCTCTTTCACTCTCACACACATTTAAATTTACTGCATATAATTAGCTTTGATTAGTATGTGAGAGGGGTGTAGCAATGCCAATTAAAAAAAAATAGCCACGCCAACGTTTTAAGACCTTGAATTGCAAACAACTGATTGTTGTCAAATTGAGTTCTGTTTCCACAATGGGGTGTCTCCAGAGGGCCCAACACCATAATTTTTATTTCATTCTGCCTATAAGTTAAGACAACCCGAAAAGAGAGAGAGCATCCCTTATAGTTTATAATTGTTTGATAAGTGCCTTCAGAATTAAACTAGATCATCCTATTATAGCCCAGAAGGAAACCAACCTATGAATAAACCAGAATGCTTTGGGCTGTACACAGCAAAACCAAAACTATTCTAGATTAGGACTCTCCAACCTTGGCAACGTTAAGCCTGGAGGACTTCAACTCCCAGAATACCCCAGCCAGCTTTAAGCCTGGAGGACTTCAACTCCCAGAATTCCCCAGCCAGTTTTAAGCCTGGAGGACTTCAACTCCCAGAATTCCCCAGCCAGCTTTAAGCCTGGAGGACTTCAACTGGCTGGAGAATTCTGGGAGTTGAAGTCCTCCAGGCTTAAAATTGCCAAGGTTGGAGAGCCCTGTTCTAGGTTATGTATTTGTGCCAGGCAGAAGATTTCACAGGAATCTGTGCTTCAAAAACCTGGATCACCACTGAAGGGCAGCAGAGAGCTGAGGATTTCTTCATCTCTCTTTCTGAATTGTGGATTGCTGAAAGGCGGTGGCCCTCTCCCCTTTGCACCACAATAAAATGGTTAAAATTAACCTCTGCTCCAATACTGGGAAGGGAGACTGTTTACCACATTCATTCTTTCATATTTCAGGAACAAAATTGCCAGAAGTTAGTGTTTACTAAACTTTCCCGTTATCAGATCATATGAACATTGTCATAACATGTACATAAGAAGGAGCTGGGCTTCCGTTGAATAATATTATCTTTACTTTTGCGACCAACCTCCCACAGATGCCTCCTAAAATAATGGACATTTCAAGGCACAGAATTGGCATACAAGGAATCCTGATCCCTGCCAGCTGTCTCTCCTTCGTGGATGAACTGGGCAAACATTTCTGGATATATATATATATATTTTTCCTCTGCAGATCCCAGCCCTTCTTCTTCTCCCTGTTACCTCCTGTGAGAAACAAAAATATAGGCTATTGATCTAAATTTGCAGGTCTAGTGACAGAGATGATCTGCATGGGCCCAGCCCTGGGACACTTGCCAGCTGAATCAGGATTGTTCAGCTGTGTCTTTATTTCCTCACTGTTTATGTACTCTTTCCCCGTGTTTAAATGGTGTGTCATTACTATAAACTTTCTGGTGTGCCCTGCACAATGTATCTTGCGACAGAGTTCTTTTTAAAGAGCAGAGTTCATATGACTGATTGTATACATGGGATGCCGAGTGAGAAAGAGCTGGGAAGATGCATATCTATCCTCATAACATGTCATGCTCAGATAAACCTCCCACTTCATTGGCAGAGAAACCTAACGCAAGACTACCCGGTTTCCCCAAAAATAAGACCCTGTCTTCATTATTTTTGGCACCAAAAAAGGCACCTGGTCTTATTTTCGGGGGATGTTCTCCACTGACTAACCTCACTTGCGCACATTGCCCCCAGCCTCCTTTTCACTGTCAGAAGCCTTCAGGAACTGCTTCTGCGGCTGGCAGGGCTTTCCTGAAGGCCTCCGATCTGGGGCTCTGTTATCAGCTACAGAGGCCTTTAGGAAGCCTTGCCAGCTGCAGAAGAAATGGGCCGGCGAGGCAGGTGTCAGGGTGTGCGAGACCTGGCTACAACTGTCCAAAGGTAAGTAGTAGGGCAGCTCCACCACCCCCCGCCATCCCTTCCCGTAGCTTAATTTTTACCCATGCATTCTGGAGTGGGTGGGATCTTAATTAGGGCTTATTTTGGGAGCAGGGCTTATATTGGGCTCGAATGTAAAATCAAGCTAGGACTTACTTTCAGGGTAGGTCATATTTTCAGGGAAATGGGTAGTTTCTCAATCCAGAGGGATAGAAATTGGTTTCTGCCAGATCACGGCCCTGCTGCTTCTGGGAGAGATGCTGTAAGAACTGCCAAATCAAGAGGCAACTAACTGATGACTAGCTCCCTTGTCAGAAGGGGCATCGTAGAGGGTAAAGTATTTTTTCCCAGTGGGACCAGTCTACCAGTGCAACCTGGTCTACACCAATATGGGATGGGGCATACTGCTTCTGCTTTCACCTTTCAGCCCCACTCCAGGAGCCTTCGCAGGCAGTCGCTTTTGCAACAAACTATTTCGAAATTATGTTTTACCGACAAAGAGTTTCTTTCTTTGTCGGTAAAACAGAAAAATCAATATCACGGAGGGTGATTCACCAAGGCCAGGCATCTTTCAGCTGATTGCAAAAGTTGAACTTCCAAACACCCACTGAGGTGCTTCGAGGCTACAGAAAATACTGCTGCAGTTTCTCAGCTTCTTTTTACTTTAATTAACCCAGATTACTTTAGGTACTTTTCTGCCCAAAACAAAGCAGCAATTGGCCAAACAGAATGAGGAATGAGGGTGTCAAGAATTGCACATTTATTTCTGTATTCATAGGCAGTTACACAGGTAGGGAAAGAGAATGATGGGAAAGGGGTCTCAGAAACCATTTGTAACCCTTTGCTTGAGTTGGGAGGGTTTCCAACTAGGGGCTCCCCCAAAGAAGAGGGAGTCAAGCTATTCTCCAAAGCGCCTGAAGGCAGGACAAGAAGAAAAGGATGGAATCAAGGAGAGATCCAACCTAGAAGTAAAGAGAAATTCCCTGACAGGTAGAACAGTTAATCAGTGGAAAGGCTTGCCGTCAGAAGTTGTGGGTGCTCCCATCACTGGAGGCTTTTAAGAAGAGACTGGAGAGCCGCTTGTCTGAAATAACCTCCAGAGTTCCTTCCAACTCTATTATTCTATTCTATTATTCTTTCTTTGATTGTGTGTATCCATCCCATCAAGCCCAAAGAAAGTCCGGAATGGCATAGGATCCTCTGCCATGGCCAGGGGTGTGTGTGGACTGGAAGCCCCCTCCCAACCCTACTATTCTATGCTCTAGTCAAGTTTCTTTGTGTGGGGTTTACTCCTGGCCCTTGGAAGTAAACATCCTTTTACATGACTTCTTGCCTTGCATCATGACACATTGCCTGCGGAGGTGAATTAAGCATATGCCACACACCGTTGCTAAACCTAAGTGACTTTACCTGGACTTGGAAGCAAAGCAGATTGGTGATTGGTAGATACCAGAGTGGAAGTGGTACAGGTATGTTATGAGGTTGAAAAATACGTTCTGGAAAAAAGCATTGCCATCATGCATCTGTCACTTCCATGAAGCCACCCAGGGGCAGGGTAACCAGATATCTGAACAGATGAAGGAGGACATGGAAAATTGGCCTGGAGGGGGCAAAGGAAGACCAACTAGAGATATTCCTTAACTTATGGCCAATTGCTTATGACAGTGCCTGAAAATGGAATTTACAACCCAGATTCAAAATTCCAATATCTTCTCTCACAGAGTCACACAGCTGCATTTCTGGCATATTTACAACCGTTTGCAACACTCCCTGATCACGTGACCACAATTTATAACACTTTTATTGGAAACTAGTGATAAAATCTGGTTTCCTGCCCAAAACTGCTCCATAACAAAGAATGATGTAAATGAAAGACAGGTAGAGCCTTGGTGATGGTGGAGTCAAAGGTGGAATAAGCCTAGAGTCATTACATATTCACAGTTTAAGTCCAACCGCTCTTGAATTCCATTGATTCTTATCTGGTGTCAATTTAGTGTTCAGCATTGGTTCGGTTACATTCTCGTCTATAGGCGTGAATAATAAATAATGAATTGGAATTTTATGTGTGGTTTTGATTCTTCTGCCTGATAAGAGCTTCAGAATTTGCTTAAACAACCACTCAAAAAAGGTCTTAAAATCAGGTCTGCCCATGTGCTCAGCCATGTTAGGACCGTGACTGAAACTGTGGGCTCAGCCACGGTGTTAAGTCAAGAATTTCCTGTAATTGTTTAATTTTCTTGGCAACCATCACGAACCATAAAGTGGAACAACTGCAAAAAATATATATATACTTGAGGTTCATGTATCTGAAATTTCTTTTTCCAGCCTCAAACCCCCCCCCCCCCCCCCAGTTTTTCAATCTCAGGAATGTGCTAGAGTCCTTAGGAGGTAAAAGCCTTCCAGTGTTACTGATTACAGCTTTGTCAATTTCAGGCAGCACCACAAATCAACTAATTTAAGGTCTAAGGAGCAAAACTTGTTAATTTGCCCTTAGTGCTTATTGGTCAAGCTGTGTCTTGCAAAGAAAAGCTGCTCAGGACGGTTTTTGTTTTGCTAAATATTATTTTGTCAGATATTCAAAAAGCTGCGGAATAATTTTGTCTTCAGTGACATGGGCAGCTTAATTAATTAATTCAAGCAAGCAAGCTGCGCCAGCAGAACAGAAGACTCAAAGAAGTATATGTCCTTCTTTGGTTAAACATCTGCAACTCTACGCAAAGGCTAGCTGATCGGCTGGGTCTCCTTTGGTTGCCCTGCCCAGGAGAACGGAGCTGGAAAGCAGGTTAGTGGGGTGGGGAGGAAATGGAGATTTTGCAGCATCCTTCCCCTGCCACGCCCACCAAGCCACGCCCACAGAACTGGTAGTAAAAAAAATTGAATCCCAGCACTGGGTTGCATTATCCTGGGGTCCTGTGATGGCTACTTGTGTCCTTCACAGGAAGCTTCCAACAACGGGGGAAGGAAGTCTGATTCACTTAAGAACTGTGACATGCTTAATTTAATGACCAGGGTGATTTAATGACCATAAATAAATAAATAAATAAATAAATAAATAAATAAGATTTTAAAAAACCAGGCACAACTCACAATGACTGCATTGTTTACCAGAGAAAGTTCTGTTTCCAATGGCCACCCTAAGTTGTTGAGGATTACCTGTACGAACTGAGTTGTTGTCTAAGTTTGCACAATACTCAGCAAACCAAGCAACCGGATTGTATCTGCATGATAGATTCTTGTATACCAGCTTGAGCAATAACTCTTCTTGACCAGAACTTTACCTATGGTTCTGAGTCTTTGTAACTATGCTAACGTTAATCTTCCAGTTAAGAAGATGTATTGCTCAGACCTATTTACATGAATCTAGCCAACTGACGGTCAGCGCTAAATTGGTGCTAGATAAGAGTTAATGGAACTGAAGGGGAGGCTGGACTGGGATAACTTGTTGGCATATAACGATTGCAGGCTGCTTCCTCTCTTGATTCCAACCCCAGGTTCTGCCTCGTCTTCTCCTACGAGGGTTTGTGACAATTGCAGAGTTCCAGAATCAGGTAATGGTCACTTGCAACCTTCCCACTTGGCTTCCAAAAGCAAAGTCATTGGGGGAAACTGGACTGGCTTACTGACCACGTGTTCAACTTAAACAACCGCAGTGATTTAACAACCATGGCTAAAGAAAGGTCATAAAATCAGGCCTGTTTGTGCAGGTCTAGATTCCAAGTTCAGCACGGCAAGAGTCACTGAGTCACTGAGTCCAACAGGTACACACAGGAAGTCCGGGAAAGCAATCCACAAGTCAAAGAGGTCAGGATACACAGCACATGCACACAAGGCATGGAACCAGGCATGTTGTTCCAGTGACACTCATGTCCTCAGGGCAAGATTAGGAAGGCAATGCCAGTGCAGCTCTTCATGAGAGACAAGATGGCCTCCTTACATGTAGTGTAGCTGACTGGCATTGTGCCAAGATACTCCTTTGGTCTTTTTAGCTGCCTGCAGAAAGGGAGTGGGGGAAAGCAGTGCATTCCTCAAATGCTTCAGATAATCGCCTTGGCAGCCCAAAGCTGTCTGTGCGCAAGATTATTACTGGAGAGCATGATTGATGACTCTTGGCGATGGTGTGTCCCATTGGAGAATATACATCCAGGGGGTGGGAGGAAGACCAGGGTCAAGGGGGAAATGAATGATGATGTACCGTATATACTCGAGTATAAGTCGACCCGAATATAAGCCGAGGCACCTAATTTTACACAAAAAACTGGGAAAACTTATTGACTCGAGTATAAGCCGAGGGTGGGAAATGCAGCAGCTACTGGTAAATTTCAAAAATAAAAATAATTAATTTGGGAAACGATCTCACTATCATGAAAGGTTTAATTGATTCACTAACCCAAAAGAAGAAGATGATGATGACAGCGGGAGGCAGGAGTCACTCTCTTCCCCTCCCTCGGAGGCCCCCTGAGTCAGGAGTCACTACCGCCGGCGCGGCCCCAGTCCCGCCGCCTCGGGAAGGGAAAGGCAAAGCGCTTTTTGCCTTTCCCTTCCCGGCTGGGGCTGTTGGGAGTCGCTGCCGCCGGAGGCCGCGACTCCACACCATTATTTTTTTCAGAGGGGAATCTGACTCGAGTATAAGCCGAGGGGGATTTTTTCAGCACAAAAAATGGGCTGAAAAACTAGGCTTATACTCGAGTATATACAGTATTTTAGTGTCGGCTGCATCCAGCTAACGCCAACATGGCCACTTCTAATAAACCTTTTTTTTTTTTCCTCTGAGAGATACGGCTAGAGATTTATGATTTGAATGGGGGTGGATTTGTTGGAGCCCTGACATGGAATCTGTTTGAAGGTGGCTGCAGAATTCCAAAACTCGCCTCTCCTCCATTCCCCTCCCACAACTGTCTTAAGGTGGCAGATTTTCTGACCACTCTGCCCGGGGGTGGAGGCCCAAATGGATGGGAGGGAAGGCAGGCAGGCTGCAATTTGGTTAAGCAGCCTGCTCTTCCACACTTACTCACTAGCCACAATAATGCGTGGGTGGGGGAAATGACTCCCACTCAGTGCCTTGGCTTTTCTTCACATACACACATACACACACACACACACACACACACACACACACACACCATTCCAAATTGGATAACGTGCAAAATGGAAATGTGTCCTAGGACAAGGGCATAATCTGCATCTTCGTGGACCCACAGCAACTGCTTGAGCATCATGTGCCAACTGGGCCAAAAGACCTGTCAAACCCGAAATTGTCATGTGTAACACCATTTTAGTTTGTCTTTTTCTTATTTTCCCTGTGGTAGTCATGGGGGGGGGAGTTGCGGGCTTGACACATTCCTAACGGGGAAGGAGTGGAGATAAAGAGAGTTGTTTTGGCTAGGTGATTCTTCTTCCCGTGGGAAATGAGCTGTCCGTGCTTAGGGCCCCTTGAGGTGGAGATTTATGACATCAAGCAACGTTGAATTACTTCTATTGGAGAATGTGACTTATGGGGGTTGTTTCTAACTTCTAATATTGTGGGGTAATTCTGGGTTGGGTCAGATCTGGAATTACCATGGACTTTGCCAATTTGATGTTTTCCTAAATAAAAGAAATGTTTTTGAAGATGGTCTTTGTTATTTTTCTTTTAACATGGATTTCACTACTTGGAGACCTGACAAGACCTTTGCCCAGACACATCTTGTGGGCCTTCTGAATTGTCACTCACCCTTTGGTTGTCTCATGCGTGGACTACTATAATGTGTTCTACATGGAACTGCCCTTGAAGCCCACTCAGAAGTTCTGGCTGATCCAGGATGTAATGGCCCAGCAGTTCAGTTATGGGCAGGCCTCATTATGCCCATCTCCACTTGGGGGCTGCAGTAGCTCCCAGTGAGACTTCTTGGTGCACCTAGGTCCTTGTTGTCCTTTAGAGGCCCCTCATGGCAGAGGGCCCAGGCCCTGCCTTTCTCCCCTACTCTTGGCCCATCCTGTTTTATCTACTATAATCCGAGACCCATCAACCAAATAATATTGTCATCTGATGGGAAGCAGACATTTTCTGTTGTCCTTGGTGCTCTCTGAGCTTGTTTGTTTTCTTGAAGACGTTTCACTACCCAAGCTAGGTAACATTATCAGTGCTAGGAGGGAGTGGGATTTGTGGAGGAGGAGGAGGAGGACCAACGAGTCCTTGGTGCTCTCTGAGTTTGCCTGTTTTCTTGAAGATGTTTCATTACCCAAACTAGCCAACATTATCAGTGCTAGTAAAGAGTGATGTCTGCTGTCAGTTTATATTCTATGGCTTGCCCTGTCAATGTTGAGCAAGCCACTAGAATATAAACTGACAGCAAACCACACACTCCTTACTGGCACTGATAATGTTACCTAGTTTGGGTAATGAAACGTCCTCAAGAAAACAGGCAAGAGAGCACCAAGGACCTATCCTTTTGATCCTGAGCTACATATATTCTTCTTTACTGGAAACAGCATTTCCCTGAGATTCATTCGGTTCCTACTCTGACTCTATTTCAAAAAGGCCTTACAATCTCTCCTGTTTAAAGACCTTGGCCTAAATGCTGGTAAAGCTTGTTATATGATTCTTTGTCACTTATTTTCTGACCTATGTTATTTTTCAACTGTCTTTACATTGTTATAGGACTCAGTTATACTGTGTTGAGAGCCCTAATTGAGGATCTAAAGCTCCGTGTTAGGGCAGCAGACAACCATGGAGAAAACCTACCTATGTGGTTGCTAAGAGCTGATCTCGATGTGAAAGCCCATAAATGATCAATGAATCTATCAGTGCAAGACTCAGCATATTCTGGAGAAGTCTATCATGCTGGGGAAGGCAGAAAGAAACAAACATGGCAAGACAAAAAGCAATGGTTGGAAACTAATCAAGGAGAGAAGCAACCTGGAATTTAGGAGAAACTTCCTAATAGTGAGGACAATCAAACAGTGGAACAGAAGTTGCCTCCAAAAGTTGTAGGTGCTTCATCACTGGAGGTTTTTAAGAAGGGACTGGACAGCCACTTGTCTGGAATGGTATAGGGTCTCCTGCTTTAGCAGGGGGCTGGACTAGAAGACCTCCAAGGTCCCTTCCGTTATTCTATTGTGTTCTATTCATCCAAAAGGTTCCTGCCCTTTTGGTGTGGTTATGCACAATTCTCTGTCTCCAGGCATTACCACTTGCAATTCTGTCTAACTTACAGTGATTTCACAAATGATTTCACATGTAGGTTATCTCTTCCTACATGAAGTTGTAATAATCTATTAGCATTTATTTAAAAGAAAACCTAGAGAGCTGAATTATTAAAATTAGAATATTATGGCTTGGTATACCAGCAATAGATCACATTTACGCATCCCTCTAAAAATGCAAAATGAGACAAGTTCAGAGTCAAATGAAAATTAAACACATTTCTCCTCTGTTGGTGAACTTGGCAGGGAAAGATAAGTAGTTCCACCTAATAACAAGACAGATAATTAGACAGCAAGCAGCCTATATTACAGATAAGGGGAAGGAGGCCTCTGCCTCAGTATCAGGGAATTGCTGCCAAATGAAAGGTTTGTAAGGGTTTTTACACTGCGCAACACTTCATAACTTTCCTAATTTCTTTCATCACAAATTCCCCATCTTGACTATTTGAAGTGACATTATTAAAGCAATTTAATAAAGTTTCAATCAGGTCAACTCTACACTACGCTACAGGACTACCTATAGTACAGTACAGTCAGTGGTGGGATTCAAATTTTTTTACTACCAGTTCTGTGGGCGTAGCTTGGTGGGCATGGCAGGGGAAGGATGCTGCAAAATCTCCATTCCCTCCCCACCCCACTAGCCTGCTTTCCAGCTCCGTTCTCCTGTGCAGGGCAACCAAAGAAGACCCAGCCGATCAGCTGGGACTCAATGGGAGGAAGAGATGGGAGCAGAGCCAGTTAGAGGTGGGATTGGCCGGTTCTCCGAACTACTCAAAATTTCTGCTAACGGTTCTCCAGAACTGGTCAGAACCTGATGAATACCACCTCTGAGTACAGTATAGTATACAATAACACAGCATAGCATACTATAGTTAGTTATTGGCTTACTACCAAAATTGTACAGCCAAGATGGCGCCGATGACGGCTGCCTCGGTGAAATGCTCTCTAATGGTTTCTTTATTCCTTATTATTATCTGCAATTCACTATGGATTTCATACTCACAAGACCATCTGCTAAGAATTAGGCAATGTTTCCTTAAGGAGCAGCTTTCTGATTCCTCACCCCCACCTGTCTTTGCAAACGCGGAGGATATTCTAACTAATTTCCTGGTGCTATGGATTACAACAAACCAAGGAGAAAAGCAACAACGCAGAAAAAGGAGATGAGGTAAACTAGTGGGAATTTTAAACAGACTAAGGAATGCTCTCCCTTCAATCTTTCTGACTAATTTACACTCACTTGCTAACAAGATGGATGAAATTAATCTCTTAAATAGATGGAATTCTGATTTCTAAAATTCTGCAGTTCTTTGTTTTACTGAAACCTGGCTTAATCCACAAATTCATGGGGACAACACCATATACATCCTAGGATTTCAGACATTTAGATCAGACAGAATTGAAGAGACATCAGGTAAAACAAAGGGTGGAGGATTATGTTTATATATCAACAACAGCTGGTCTCAGGATATAAATATACTATATAAGTTCTGTGATGAAAAGTTAAGAGTCTTTACACATCAACTGCAAGCCATTTTATTCTCCACGTAAGTTCTCCTCATTTCTCCTAATAGCTGTGTATGTTCTCCACAAGACTGTGTAAACAAGGCATTCCGAATTCTTGCTGATCAAATTATAGAGGCTGAAGCCAAACACCCAGGTTCCCTTCCCATCATTTTAGGAGATTTCAATCAAGCAAATTTAAGGAAAGAGCTCCCAAAATATTTCCGGCATGTAAATTGCCCCACCAGACAGAGGCAAAAATACTTTAGACCACTGCTACGCAACACTAAAAGATGCTTATAGGTCTTTGCCACAAGCAACTGTGGGACACTCTGACCACTGCATGATTCACCTTGTACCTGCCTACAGACAAAGACTTAAAACCATGACACCAACAATTAAATCAGTGAGGACTTGGCCGGATGAGGCAAAGCTAAAATTCCAGGCCTGCCTTGATTGCATTGATTGGAATGTTTTTGAAGATGCCTCTGCAGACCTAGATGAGCTCACAGATACTGTAACATCATATGTTAGCTTCTGCGAAGACTTATGTGTACCAACAAGGAACCTGCAAATATATAGTAACAATAAACCTTGGTTCACAGCTAAACTTAAGCAGCTACGTCGTTTCAAAGAGGAAGCCTACAGAAAAGGTGATAGAATGCTATACAACCAGGCCAGAAACATATTAACAAGAGAGATCAGAGCAGCAAAAAGAAGCTACTCTGAAAAGTTAAGGAATCAGTTCTCAACAAATGAACCAGGAAACATGTGGAAAACTCTTAAAAACATCACTGGCTTCAGCAAACCTCCTTCCCAGGCAGAAGGAAATCAACAACTGGCAGATGACCTGAATGTGTTTTACTGCAGGTTTGAAAAGAAACTACAGTCACCTATCTCCACAACCCATATCTCAAACACACCAACAACAGCCAAGCCTCCTACAACTGGCCCCAATTCATTGGGTTCACAACCTCTGATGATCACAGAAAAAGAAGTGCAAGATCTATTACACAGACAGAAGCCAGGAAAAGCACCAGGGCCAGACAAGATAACTCCTTCTTGCTTAAAAGTCTGTGCTGACCAATTGGCCCCCATCTTCACCCGAATCTTCAATAGATCACTAGAGATGTGCTATGTTCCTTCCTGCTTCAAACGTTCTACCATCATCCCAGTGCCAAAGAAGCCCTCCATCAAGGAACTGAATGACCACAGACCAGTTGCTCTAACATCTGTAGTTATGAAAATCTTTGAAAGGCTTGTGCTGTCCCACCTGAAAACCATCACGATCAGCTGTTAGATCCCACGCAGTTTGCATACCGAGCAAATAGATTGACAGATGATGCTGTTTACATGGTTCTGCATTACATCCTACAACACCTTGAATCTCCAAATACCTACGCAAGGGTCCTCTTTGTAGACTTCAGTTCAGCATTCAATACCATCATTCCAGACACTCTTCTAAGTAAATTAAACCAACTAGCGGTACCTGACCACACTTGTAAGTGGATCATAAGCTTCCCAACAGACAGGAAGCAGCAGGTGAAGCTAGGCGGAATCACATCTGATACCTGTACAATCAGCACAGCCCCCCCCCCAAAGGCTGTGTGTTTTCTCCACTTCTCTTCTCCCTATATACCAATGACTGCATCTCAAACATCCATCTGTTAAAATACTGAAGTTTGCTGATGACACAACAGTGATTGGTCTCATTCGAGACAACAACGAATCCACATACAGACAGGAGATTATACAACTTGCCTCGTGGTGTAACCAGAACAGTCTGGAACTGAACACACTCAAAACCGTAGAAATGGTGGTAGATTTTAGGAAAAACCCTCCCATACTACCACCTCTTACGATACTAGACACAGTATCAACAGTAGAGACCTTTCAATTTCTAGGTTCTACTATATCACATGACCTAAAATGGACACCTAACATCAAAAACATCATCAAAAAAGCACAACAAAGAATGTTCTTTCTGCACCAACTCAGAAAGCTCAAACTGCCCAAGGAGCTGCTAATTCAGTTCTACAGAGGAATTATTGAGTCTATCATCTGCACCTCTATAATTGTCTGGTTTGGTTCTGCAACCCAACAAGGCAGACAAAAACTTCAGAGAATAATTAGGGCTGCAGAAAAAACAATTACTACCAACCTGCCTTCAATCGAGGACTTGTATACTGCACGAGTCAAAAAGAGGGCTGTGAAAATATCTACAGACCCCCTCACATCCCGGACATAAACTGTTTCAACTCCTTCCCTCAAAACGACACTACAGAGCCCTGCACACCAGAACAACTAGACACAAGAACAGTTTTCCCCCGAAAGCCATCACTCTGGTAAACAAATAATTCCCTCAACACTGTTCAACTATTACAAAGTCTGCACTACTATTACTGTTAATCTTCTCATCACTCCTTATCACCCGTCCCCTCCCACTTGTGATTGTAGGACTGTAACTTTGTTGCTTGTATCCTTACGATTTATATTAACTATTCCTAGTATGATTTGATTGCTTATTGTCCCTAATGACTATCATTAAGTGTTGTACATTATGATTCTTGATTCTTAATGTATCTTTTTTTTTGTGTATACTGAGAGTATTTACACCAAGACAAATTCCTTGTGTGTCCAATCACATTTGGCCAATAAAGTATTCTATTATATTCTATTCTATTTGGGTGGTTAAATGAGAAATTTGATAAGTAAGTTTTCCCCATTTTATGAACTTGATTACCACAGTTGTTAAGTGAATCACTGCAGTTGTTAAGTTAGTAACAGGGTTGTGAGCCTGGCTTCTCCACTGACTTTGCTTGTCAGAAGGTTACAAAAAGAGTTCATGTGACCCTGGGACATTGCAGTGGTCGTAAAAATGAAGCAGTTGACAAGTATTCGAATTTTGGTCACAAGTGTAAAAACCAGTCATAAGTCACTTTTTTCAGTGCCATGGTAATTTTGAATGGTCACTTAATGAACTTTTGCAAGTCAAGGATTACCTGTATACTAGTGTATTATATCTAACTAGCTGGATATCCATGCTCTGCTACGAAACTATGTGGTCGGGTTTAGTTTTGGGGGAGGAAAATAAGGGGGGAAAATTCTGCCTCTGCCTACCAGCATCCATCGATATTCATCTGGCTAGCGTCCTGTCAGTGTGTGAGAGAGTTGAGGGCTGTATTTGCTGTGTGAGCAAGGAGACAGCAAGGAGCCTGGGTGTGGCTTAGCTCAACTGTTCTGTACTAAAGCTGCTTGGTGCTGTGAAACTGAAACTCTTCTCCTCTGCTTGTGTTTCGCATTTGGAACAGATTTCTTTTCAGGTGGGGAGTGGGAGTAGAACTCCTTAGCATCAGAGCGTGTTAATAATAATAATAATAATAATAATAATAATAATAATAATAATAATAATAATAATAATAATAGAGGAAATACTAATGCTCTGGTGGTCATTTCGAAAAATCCTTTCTTAGTGAGCACCTAGTAGCCGAGAGGAACATAAGTGTCAAATTTCACGTTTGTAGGCATTACGGTTCTGAGATTTTGTGATGATGCATGAGTAGTATTTTGCTTTTATATATATATATATATAATTACGTATTATATTATGTTATATTCACAGTATAGAGCCTATTTTATTATATTCTAATCTAGAAGACCCTAGAAAGTCTAGAGGGGACCTACAATCTCATTACTTTCAAGGAAATTTGTGCATCTCTGGATACACTAAACTCAGTGGAGCATTCAAGGGAAGAAGGCGGAGCCTCCTTGCTGACAGACCGTAGATCGCGACTCTCTGCGGCTAGGGTCCGTGCTCTTTCGTTGGAGAGCCCCGATCATTATGATTAGGGGCTGAAGCTGCCTTGGAGGGGCGGCGGAGTAAGGGGAAGCCGCAAGCCAGGTTGAGGGGAGCCACATCTCCCCCCCTGGGCTTGGTCTTTCCCCCCCCAAAGATGACTGCAGTGATGGTTTAAAATGGCCACCCCGAAGAGGAGGACTCAGCTGGATTTGTGCAGGAAGGGTTGAGGGTGGAGCTAGCGTCGCGATGATACGGCATGCGATCTTGGAGGTCTGAGATCGCTGCCGATATCTTTACTCCTGGATGGTCCAATCGGATCTAAACCGTCCCGAAGAGACGGTGAATGTAAAGAGCGCATCCTGTCGATCCCAGGGATACCGCAAACTCCCTGGTAGATCCAGGAGAAGCTCTTCTTGCCAGCAGCAAAGAGGCAGCCATTAAAGCTGCTGAAGTTGGGACAGCTCCGAAACGGAAGAGAACAGAAAGAGAAAGTGTGCCGGTTTGGTGAGAACTTTTTCTTTATTTTAAGATTTGAAAGGACACCCTAAGGAAAAGAAAGAATCTGTAAAAGTTTTGACAGAAGTGATTAAGCGGCGATTTTAAACAGGAATGTCAAAGTAATTTTTTTTTTTTTTTCTCATTGCTGGGTTTTCTACACATGATTTTATATTTTGAAACTGGACTGCTTGGGCAGATCACAATCCAATGACAATTAAATGGAAAGGACAAAGAAGAAGATCTAGATGGACGTTAACTAATACTATATTAAAGGAAAATATTTTTGACAGCTAAGCGGGGCTTTGAACCGAGAAAGGAAGAAGCTGGAACTCAAGATTTAACTAAATTGGACTAAAATATTTTGGGAATAAACAGGCATAAAATAAAGCTGGACTTAAGATTGTCAAAAAATAATAATAATAACGTTTACAAATTGGAGACTGGACTGTGCTGGAATATTGAGGTTCGAAAAACCCTAAATAAAAAAATAGGGGGAAAAGGTGAAGACTTAGTATAATGGAGAGTGCCATCTTTTGACAAAAACTTGAGCTCAAGCAAAAAGGAAAGCATCCTGTTTCTGAATGAACTTGTATGGATATAACATTAAAAAAATATTGAAACAAAGTAAGAATCTTAGAAAGTGAAAGCAGAACCAGAATAAAGAAAAAAGCAAGGAAAGACTTTGGGATTGATTGATGGTTTTGGTATAGACCCTCAGCTGGAATAACTGAGAACTTTAGAAAATTGAAAGAAGAAAGAAGGAAAGTAAAAGTGTTTTTTTGTGTGGACTTTAACGATCATAAAATATAAGAATGTGTAATGATAATATCTCTTCGGGAATTAAAAATGGAACTTAAAAATATGAGAGAATTACTACAGGAAAGAGGCACATCACTTTGCTCTGTGTTAGAAAAAATGGAAATGGCGATTGAAGAACAAGAAGAAAGAGCTTCAGAGGAGGAGGAGTCGATTCAAGGAGAAGGCATTTTAAATAGACAATTAACACAAAGAACACCACAAAGAAGTGGGGAAAGAAGGAAGGTTAAAAAGTTGAGATTTAAGAAGGCAATCAAAAGGGGGAATACCTGTGAAGTCAGGAAAGGCAGAAAGACCCAGCAGAAAAGGGGAAAGGAAGACATTAAGAAAGAGAGGGATATAAACTGGAATGAGAAAAGATATGGGGAAAAGAGGGGGAGGAGAAGCAGTAAGAAACAGGTGCATGAAATAAAGAAATACGGAAACAGTAAAATGTTGAAAACAAATTGTTTTTTCAGAGATAATGGTTGATGAATTAAAAAGGGGATTCTGCAGGGTGACAAGGGGTAATAAGAATATTTCTGCAATTAAAAATATTTAGAAAATAGGGTAATATAGATACTGATAACTCTTATTAAAAATCAAAGGGGGAAAATATGCTGCAGAATCCAAGTGAAAAGATGTAATGATTATTATTGTAACTTCTTAAAAATAAGGGTCTATTGGGAAATTAAGATGAGGGAATAAAGGTATATTTTAATCATTGAGGTATCACACTCAAAACAGTAAAAGGGGGGAAACCTATACTTGGGTTTTTTTTAGTGTTAAAATTTGTATCAATCTAGAATTTATAAAAAGAATGTGTAATGGAAAGGGAATATGACAGACTAAAGAACCAACTAAATTAATAAGTTAATATGGACTATTAAAAGCAAGGAGAGACATTGGTAACTTTTTATTATTATTATTATCATTATTATCATTATTATTATTATTAGGCAAACACATATTGTTTTTCTTTATTTTTAAAATAAATATTAAAGGATTATATTTGAAATAATTGAAATGAAACAAAAAGATGTTTCGATTGTGATTAATGGAAGAGGCTAGAATTAATGTGTTTGTTTCTCTCCTTACTGAAAATTTGGAATGGAAAACTTAATAATAGAATTAAGTATGTATATATGAACGTATAATTGCTGTCATGTTTGTATGTAAAGGTGATGACCGGGAAACATGTTGTCCACTAAAAAGAGATTTTTGTTTTTAATGTGAAAAACTGAATAAAGTTCGTTAAAAAAAACAAAAAACAACTCAGTGGAGCATTCTAACTCAACTCCTCACAGCATTTTTTCTATATGCGCCCAATTCCAGCAGATTCTTCTTCTTTCTTCCCCTCCTTCTGTTCTCCACAATATCTTGCCTTCAGAGTCTTGCTTTATTTAGTCATTCCATTTTTATGCTGCCAATGACTGAGCAGCTTACTAGTAAAGTGTTTGTGGCACTTTGTATTGGAGCCAATTAACTATAATTGTGTTGTGTATTTCCATACACAGCCAAACACAGAGGGCCTGGGGCTGGCTTTCCGCCTTCTCCCTAGAGAAGCTTCCAAGAAAGCCGCCCACAAAGAGGAATGCCAGCTCCATCCTACCAGTCCTTGTGTTATTTTGCTGGAGAGATTGAAAGGCGATGGAGCTTCTCCCAAGTAATGACTCACAGTGGGAAGGGAAAATCTCCTCATTTGGCCAGGTCTGGAGATCCTGCTCCTCTTTCTCCACAACTTCCTTTCGTGTAGGCTATGATGTGGTTAGTCTAGGAATCAGAAGGTCTGGGGCCGTGATGGCGAACCTATGGCCCACATGACGGAAGTGGCACATAGAGACATCTCTGCTGGCACACGAGCTGTCACCCCAGATCAGGTCCACACGCATACGCAGCCAGCCAGCTGATTGTTGGGTATTTGCCGCGCATGCGTGATGGGGCGTGGTGCATGGGAGACACAAGTGCATGCATGGGACATGCACAGGGGTGTCGCACACAGGGGTGGGATTCAAATTTTTTAACAATCGGTTCTGTGGGCGTGGCTTGGTGGTCATGTGACTGGGTGGACGTGGCTTGGTGGTCATGTGACTGGCTGGGGGTGGCCAACTCAACATCACTCATATTGAGCCACACATCTCCTCGCCTGGCCTCTCATGACTGTGGGGATGCTGCAACAGTCATAAGTGTGAAAAATGGTCCTAAGTCACTTTTTTCAGTGCCATTGTAACTTTGAATGGTCGCTCCACACAAGCAAAGTACCAGCAAAGGAGGGGGGAAAAACTCCAGAGACGTTCCAGAGACAGGAAGTCTAGTCCTGCGAAGAATGTAATAAGGGTTAACGGAGAGGCAGTTTATGTAAGCAACATCACTGGAGGTCTTTAAGAAGAGACTGGACAGCCACTTGTGTCAAATTGTATAGGGTCTCCTGCTTGAGCAGTGGGGGTTGGACTAGAAGACCTCCACGTTCCCTTCCAACTATATTTTATAAGTAAGGACTTGGCGAGACAGACTAGCTTCAAGGTTTCCAAGCCAAGGGTCCAGCTTTGCCCCATCCATCTTCTCTCCAACAGCCTCCTTGTCAGCTACCCTATTCACCTCTAGTTCCTTTTGTGCAGTGGCTGCCCGGACAGGGGCCACACAGCTGGTTTAACTAGCTGAGATCACAACAGGGTTCAGCAACAATCCAGAAGATCTCAGCCTTGGCTGCACGAAGGAAGGGCAATTAAGCCAAGAGCCACACTGACACAAGGAGCAGGGAGAATAAAATCAGCATCAGACTGGCGGGTGGGGGGGAAACGACCCCAAAATAGAAACAGGGAAGACATGGAAACACTGTTATTGGCCCACTTCTTTCTCCTTTTCCACAGTGCGAATCACCTTAGTCAGCAAGGAAAGTCAGACAGACATCCATAAATCATATCTATACATCTTATTGTAGAGAAAAGTTGCTACGGTTTTACCAGCAGGATCCACAAAGTCAAGTCCCCTGTTCAAAGCCTCACCCCTTTAACCTGTGTTAGAGGTGCCATTTTGATTTTTGGGACACCCACCCTGGAAAATCACTTGCCAAATGGAGTACGGCAGGCGAACTCACTGCTCACTCCAGGAGTTTGATCAAGGTGGACTCAGCTTCCGTCCGTCCGAGGTCGGTAAAATGAGGACCCAGATTGTTGGAGGCAAAAGGCTGACATTTGTAAACTGCTTAGGGCTGTAAAGTATAAGCCTAAGGGCTGTTGCTATTGCTATAAATCCCAAATGTGGTTTTTCAAGAGGCAACTGGACTTTCTGGGTGTTTTTTTTTTTTTTTAAAGACATTTCACTTCTCCTCCAAGAAGCTTCTTCAGCTCTGAAGAAGCATGGATGAAGAAGCTGAAGAAGCTTCTTGGTTGAGAAGCGAAATGTCTTCAAAGAAAAACCAGTAAGTCAGTTCAGCTTCTCCTTCAGTTTCTTCATCCATGAAGCTTCTTCAGAGCTGAAGAAGCTTCTTGGTTGAGAAGCGAAATGTCTTCAAAGAAAAACCAGAAAGTCCAGTTGCCTCCTGAAAAAGGTCCTTTGGGACAACCATGACCTGGAGGACTGAGAATCTCCATAGACATATTGCTATAAATGTTTTCTTACCTTATGGAACACTGCCCTAAACATGAGAGCTTGAGGGAAATCAGCTGAACATCTTTGTCCACCCTAAAATGAGGGTGTCTAACTAAAGGTCCAGGGTAAAACGGCAAAAGCCAGGGAGCCCTTTTAAATCTGACATGGAGGAATGAAGCAGAAAGGAAATTATTGAATCTTTTTTCTCCCTTGCCACTTTAATCTTTCCCACACCCTGAGATCATGTTAACAGGTTTTGCAGCTTGGCTTTCAATTGTCAACAGAATTCCCCTTTGTCTTTCCATCAAGTCTCTTACCTTATCTCCATTGATAGATGCAAATTTAAGTTTCCCGGACATGACAGGACCTGAGGCTTCTGAAGTGGTGGAGTTTGGCGTCTTTGTGCATGTCTGGAAGAAAAAGCGTAGGAGAAATGATTCAGGGGAGACACCTACTTCCTAGGAACCAATTCAATCCATTTTTGTGGCTGGCAACTTCAATCTATGATAGGACAACAGGCTTCCCAGATTCCAGAGCACACAGTTCTATGTATAATGGGTCTCAGAAATAGCCTCGGAGTCCCAAGGATGCTTTTTTCAAGAGGCAGCTGGACTTTCTTTGTTTTTGCTTGAAGACGTTTTGCTTCTCATCCAAGAAGCTTCTTCAGCAGAATTGAAGAAGCTTCTTGGATAAGAACCAAAACGTCTTCAAGGAAAAACAAAAGTCCAGCTGCCTCTTGAAAAAGCACCTTTGGGACAACTGTAACCTGGATGACTGAGAATCTCCATAAACATTTAGCTTTGGAGTCCAGAACTTTTTCTCTTCAGTTGATTCTTTTCAATTCAGTCTTTGTATCTATGAAGAAAGGCTGCAGTTCAATTCAAGTGGGTATCTCAGTTGCATCCAAAAACAAACCAGTCTACCGATTCAAGAACCTAGCAGTTGTATATGGAATAGTTTGCACCGATCCTCAGTTATTTTCTGGAATTCCTAACAAGAACAGTAGTTTGATCATGGTTACCCAAAGTTATACGAAGTGGTAGAAGCCTTCTTCTGTTGATGTTCTACATTCAACCAGAAGGCAGATGTCTATTTATTTGTTGGACAAGCTTTCATTTAGACCAGGGGTCGCCAACCTTTTGGACCTCAGGGACCACCAAACTCATAATTTTAAATCCCGCGGACCCCTAATATGAATTTTGACTGACGGTGGCTTGCTGATGTTGGTGGGAAAGTCGGTCCCATATTCCAGAGCTGCAGTATTCACAGGACTGGCCCTTTGGTCATCCTGGAGCAGCTGCTCCTCCACCCGGGTGCACCGGCCTGCTATGGACTGGAGGAGCTGCTCCGGGATCACCAAAAGGCCACTCCTGTGACTACTGCAGCTCTGGAATATGGGACCGACATTCCCAATCTCAGCAAGCCACCATGGGGCGGATTTCCCTCCCCCGCTGTTGGTCTCACCTTCCAGTTCCACCTCGCGTGGCTCTACTCAAGGTAAGGTTTGTGCTCGGCCGAAGGGTGGGGGCCAGTGGGTGGACGGGCAATGTGGACGGCACAGCCTTGGGTTCCCGCACAGCCTGGGAGTGCTTGGGGAGGGACATTTCACTGCGGACCACCAACATTTTCTCACGGACCACCAG
Organism: Notechis scutatus; assembly: GCF_900518725.1. The sequence continues at coordinate 1,260,753 of NW_020716738.1, read as the reverse complement.
TCCCCCGGCCCACCGGTTGGCGACCCCTGATTTGGACTGCACAATGAGTGCTGCCTCTTTCCATTTTGGAATTCTATCACTCAAGATTTCCATTGTAACCTTAAAAGTCCTCCGTTATTTAAGGTTGTCTCCCTGAGGGACCATGTCTTATTACAAAGTTGCTCAGAGGTGGAGTTCTACAGCAAGAGGCCCTTCTGAAGATACCTTGCAAAGGTCTTCCCTTAGGAGTTGCGATTGGTCCCCAGTCTTTCCAGTTTCAGAGGAGATGCATGCTTTTAATCAAGCTGTAGTGTTATTAGCTTATAACCCAATCAATCAATCAATCAATTTTATTATGGCCTTCCACCAGCAAATTCTGCTTGTAATTACAGCCCTGTGCTATCAATATTTTCATTCTCTTTTCAATGCCTCCCACCCGACAGGCTTACCACCACCACCAAAATTTCAAAAATCTAAATTCCAAGAAAGAAAGAAAAAAAGTGAACTTTTCCAAAAGAAGCACAAGCACAATCGGGTAGCCCTCCACTTACGACCATTTGTTTAATGAATTGCTGAAGTTACAACCCTTTAGACTCGCCTCAGGTTTTAGAGGAGGCGAAAGCCTTAAAGACTGCCAAGGACTGTCAAAAGAAGAAGGGGGCATTCACTCGTTCTCAATCACTTCATCATCCCTCACACTCTTTCCCAAAACGAAGAGATTGCACTGGATTGGTGGACAGACACTGGACAGCGGGTGACCTGGGGGGGGAAAGGGTTTTTTAAAAAACGTTGCAGCTTTTCACACAAAAACTTCAGAATTGGCTTTGCTTTTACTGTCCCTATATGGATGATGATTGTATCCCTCTGTTAATGCAACTTATGATTGTGTGGCTTTTTTGGCTGCCGCCACACACTGTTGGTTCCTATTTAGCTGGTTGTCCACTAAGATTCCGAGATCCCTCTCAGTCACTGCTATTAAGCCTGGTTTCACCCAGTCTATAGGTGTCCTTTTGGTCTTTCTTGCCTAAGTGTAGGACTTTACTTTCCTCTACACTGAATTTCATTTTGTTAGATATGGCCCAGTGTTGAAGTCTGTCAAGATCCATCTGGATCCTGAGCCTATCTTCTAGGTGTTGGCTATTCCTGCCAGCTTAGTATCATCTGCAAATTTGTTAAGTTCCCCTTCTATTCCCTCATCTAAGTCGTTAATGAAGATATTGAAGAGTCCTGGATCTATCAGTAAAGTTAGATTCTTGGTAAAACGATGTCCCGGGAGTTTCCTTTGCTGCATATGCCAATAGGACAGGTGACAAATCCTGTTGCCGGATCTCCATCCCCTCCCCTCTGCTTGCTTCTATATGCATACGGTTATGTCTTCTCCCTCCAGGAAACGGAGATATTGCATATTTAGGACATTAAACCTGCTGCATGCTCTGAGGGTCTGGAACGAAAGGTGACCCAAGGGAATAAAAGAACTGGAGTTCTTTACATTCTGTAACAATATCACCTCTAGAGCCGAAGAAACATCCAGTTCTGGGACTCCCTGGAGGGAGAGATCTTCCTTCTACCCAGCTTCCTGAAGCAACGTCCAAGCCTGAGGCATTATTTCCACAAAGATCTGCAACAGAGCTAAGTGTTTGAAAGGCAGAAGTTGCCCCTGTCCATTCCAGATGTTTGGCATCCTCCCATCACTGCACCAATTGCCAAATCCCTTTGGCAGCCCCTCCCAGTTTGCACCTCAGCATTGATGCTTGATGGGAAGGGGAGACAGGATATCTCTGGGTGTCATCCCAGGCTGGTCCAAATTCTTGCCTGGGTTCTCGGCCACAGGGATTCACCTCTGCAAAGCCAGGTATACCAGGTGGTTCCAAGTCCCATTTTCCCATTTTCAGTAGACTAGGCTTAGAAGCTCTCATGTTGACAATTTAATGCCTGGAGGGATACCCAGGCAGCAAAGGTTGCTGGTCTACATCTGGGAATCCACCCCACCAAGCATTCCTTCTAGGAAGCTGGTCAGAAACCACAATTCCTGGTAGTCCCCTGCTGATCCATTAAAAAAAAAAAGATTCAAGATCCACAGCTGCAAAGTATGACAGAAGGTACCAGCTTTGGAGTCCTCCAAAACTGTTCATCAGGTTGGATTTGAAATTCTGCTCTGGATCACATGGCCAGGAAGGAAGAGGTGGGGTTGGGGGGAGGGGGTCACAGACTGGAGAACTCGATCTGTTTTCCAAGGCACCTGAAGGCCAGACAAGGAATAATGGATGGAAACTGAACAAAGAGAGATTCAACCTGGAAATAAGGAGGAATTTTCTGACAGGGAGAACAATCCACCCATGGAACAGAAGCTGCTTTCGGAAGTTGTAGAAGTTTCCTCCCTGGAGGCTTTCAAGAAGAGACTGGACTGCCATCTGTCAGAAATGGTGTAGGGTCTCCTGCTTGGGTGGAGAGTTGGGCTAGATGACCTACAAGGTCCTTTCCAACTCTGTTAATTTGTTAAGATTAGGGGACTGGAGACTAAAACATATGATGAACCATGAACGGTTGCAGGAACTGAGCATGGCTAGTCTAGTGAAGAGAAGGACCAGGGGAGACAGGAGAGCAGTCTTCCAATATTTGAGGGGCTGCCACAGAGAGGAGGAAGGGGTCAGGCTATTTTCTAAAGCAACTGAAGGCCAGACAAGGAATAATGGATGGAAACTGAACAAAGATTCAACCTGGAAATAAGGAGAAAACTTTTTGACAGTGAGAACAATCAACTGATGGAACAGAAGTTTCCTTCAGAAGTTGTGGGAGCTTCATCCCTGGAGGCTTTCAAGAAGAGACTGGACTGCCATTGGTCAGAAATTGGTGTAGGGTCTCCTGTTTGGGCAGGGGGTACAAGGTCCCTTCCAACTCTGATTATCTGTATCTACATTTCCAGCACTGGCTCAGTTCCCTTTCTCATTGGGGTGCAATGTCTTGATTTTTGCCTTCTTGGCAGCTGTGGTTGGATGGGGCCCACTTTTAAAGTTCACCTGCCTGCTTCTCCCCATAGAGATAATTTAGAACACAGAATAACAGCCTTGGAAGGTCTTCCAGTGTTCTCGTCCAACCTCCTGCTCAAGCAGGCGACCCTAGACCATTCCAGACCAGTGGCTGTCCAGTCTCTTCTTAAAAGCCTCCAGTGATGGAGCCCCCACAACTTCTGCAAGTAAGCCATTCCACTGGTTAATGGTTCTCACTGTCAAGAAATTCCTCCTTAATTCCAGGTTGCTTCTCTCCATGATTAGTTTTCATCCATTGTTTCTTGTCCTGCCTTCAGGGGCTTTGGACAATAGGTTGACCCCATCTTCTTTGTGGCAGCCCCTCAGAGATTGGCTATCACGTCACCCCGCGTCCTGGTCTGTTTAATTTAATTAATTAATAATTAGTTAATTTAATTTAATTTAGTCCTTGTCTGTTCAATTTTAGAAGCATTATCCTGTTGACAGCCAGCCAGCATTCTGAGCCCTTTCACACAACTGCTTTACAATATTTGGAATATTGTTGGGGGGAAAAATACTAAGAAGAGGATGGGGAAGCAAGAAGGTCCAAAAACAGCCAAGATGTCTCCAGCTAATAGTGCAAGAAAAAGTGCAAGAAAAACAGAAAAGAAAAAACACAACAAAGTATCTTTTGGTCTTCTTTACAGCGGTTATAAATACAATTATAAATTTATCTGTTACTTTATTGTTACAATATAACTCTTTTTTCTGTGATCTATCCTGTCTATTCATCAAGCCATAAATCATAAGTTCTCCCCCCCCCCCCCCCATTTTATATAAAAAGTCCAAAAGTTGTTTCCAGTCAGCAGTAAAACGTATTGTCTTGTTCCTAACCCAACAGGTCAATTTCCTCTGCCTAGTAAGTTCCAGCATCTTCACCAACTATATTTCTGGTCTCAGTTATATACAAATCTTTAAACTCCACTGTATCAGGGCGTGCATTTGAATCCAGAATTTTATTTATTTTTTTACAAGTCCAGCAAATGTGATAACGTGACCTTCCTTATTTACATTTCATTGCTCACCCCAATGAGTGTGTGTGTGTGTGTGTCAAGTTACACCTGGAATTTATGGGCTTGCCTTCCTTCTGTGTCTTGGGCAAAGTTCATAAGAAATGAGCTCAGGAGCAAGCAGAACTAGCCGTCTTTCTACCCAGAGACCGACAAATATTTTGGGGTGGTATAGAAAGGTCTGGATGACCTCCAAGGTCCCTTCCAACTCTGTTGTTCTATGTTTTGTGCGCAGTTGCCTCTTTTCAACCACAGGAAGAGGGATTTTCAAAAGTTCAATCAATGAATCAATCAATCAATCAATCAGAATAGAGCTGGAAGGGACCTTGGAGGTCTTCTAATCCAGTCCAACCCCCTGGCTCAAGCACCATTTCGGACAAGCGGCTGTCCAGTCTCTTCTTTAAAACCTCCAGGGATGAAGCACCCACCACTTCTGAAGGCAACTTCCGTTCTGCTGGTTAAGGGTTCTTACTCAATCTGACTACGGGCTGAGATAGAGGAAGCTGCTCCAGACACACACACACACACACACACACACACACACACACACACAAGGTGAATCCAGCCGCGCCGGGGGGGGGGGGGCGTAGTGGATCAAAGAGCATTTCAGACAGCCGGAGGCAGCAGAAAATGAGGGCTGGCGTCGTAATCTCCTCCCAGCCCTACATCACCTAGCGGGGCTGAGCGCAGAGCAGGACAGAGGAAGCCCGCAGGGCTTCTCACACAGGAAGGGGCCAGGCCTTCCCTTGATTGCCTGCCCTGGAGCAGGTTCCATTGAAGAGCCATCCAGACCCTGCCGTTTGCCCGACCCGACCCCCTTCGGGGCTGTGATTCCTCCTGAGCATCGCCTCCATCTTAGCATCATCCCAGGCTCTTCTCTCCTTGGCCAGCCCCTGCTTAGAGGACGGAGCCTTCCAAAGGCATGTCCCTCTTCAATGTTGTGGGAAATCCATCAGGATAGAGCTGGCGGGGACCTAGAAGGTCTTCTAGTCCAACTCCCTGCTCAAACAGGAGAGCCTAGACCAAGTCCAAGCCTCTCCTTGAAAAACTCCGGTGATGAAGCGCCCACAACGTCTGAAGACAAAGCTGTTCCACTGGTTAATGGTCCTCACTGTTTGGAAGGTTCTCCTTCATTCCAAATTGCTTCTCTCCTTGATTAGTTTCCATTTGTTATTTCTTGTCTTCACTAGTCTAGGGAAGAGAAGGACCAGGGGAGACATGACAGCAGTTTTCCAATATTTGAGGGGCTGCCACAGAGAGGAGGAGGGGGGTCAAGCTATTCTCCAAAGCACCTGAAGGCCAGACAAGGAATCATGGATGGAAACTGGTCAAGGAGAGATTCAACCTAGAAATAAGAACTTTTCTGTCATAAGAACAATCAACCAATGGAACAAAAGTTGCCTTCAGAAGTTGTGGGAGCTACATCACTGGAGGCTTTCAAGAAGAGACTGGACTGCCATCGGTCAGAAATGGTGTAGGGTCTCCTGCTTGGGTGGGGGGTTGGACTAGATGACCTACAAGGTCCCTTCCGACTCTGTTAAATGTTTAAAAAATGTCTTGCCTTCTGTGGCTTTGCAAAATAAACTGACCCCCTCCTCTTTGTGGCAGCCCCTCAAATACTGGAATTACTGCTATCATGTCACCCCAGTCCTTCTTTTCTCCAGTAGTGTTAAAGTTTGAAGCAGGGGTGTCCAACCTTGGCAACTTTAAGACTTGTGGACTTCAACTCCCAGAATTCCTCAGCCAGCTTTGCTGGCTGAGGAATTCTGGGAGTTGAAGTCCACAAGTCTTAAAGTTG
>NW_020716738.1:1213105-1225667 GCF_900518725.1 Notechis scutatus | reverse complement strand
AGATAGATAGATAGATAGATAGATAGATAGATAGATAGATAGATAGACAGACAGACAGATAGATAGATAGATCTAGATAAATGATAATGATAGACAATAGAGATGGAGAGATAAAGAGATGGAGATACGAATAGATGCAGATAGATAGATAGATAGATAGATAGATAGATAGATATAGATAGATAGAGATAGATAGATAGAGATAGATAGATAGATAGATAGATAGATAGATAGATAGATAGATAGATGATAGATAGATAGATAGATAGATAGATAGATAGATAGATAGATAGATAGATAGATATAGATGGTAGATAGATAGATAGGTAGGTAGGTAGGTAGATATAGATGGTAGATAGATAGATAGATAGATAGATAGATAGATAGATAGATAGATAGATAGATAGATATAGATAGATAGAATGGATAGATATAATAGATGACAGAAGATAGAAGATAGATAGGCAGATAGATGAAAGACAGACAGACAGAAAGATATCCTTTATTGTCATTAAAGTGGGCACTCTGGCACACATTAAAAATGAAATTCTATTGCGTGCTCTCAAAAGTGCACACATACATTAACAAACATTAACGGAGAGGCAGTTTCTGTAAGCAATATGCTATAGACATTCATATGTAGTGTATATACCTACACCCTAACATATAAATACATATAAATATTCATCACTGTCCCTTTTCGAATACATAGCAGAAAGAAGAAACCTGAGAGTTCAGAAGGTTGATACTATATGGAACAAAACTGGGACTGAATCTAGTGGTTCTGCTTCGGATACCACGAAGCCCCCTCCTCCCAGAAGGTAACCAAGGAAAGCAGGTCATGGAGAGGATGTGTAAGGAAGCCAGATCCACTTAACAACCGTATTACTAACTTAACAGCCACCGTGATTCATTTAACAACCATGCCAAGAAAAGGCCGTAAGCTCACTTTAAAAACCGTCTCGCTTAGCCACGGAAACTTTGGAGTCAATTGCGGTCATAAGCCGAGGACTTCCTGTAGCTGCTGGGTTCATGAATCACTTCCATTTTTTGTCTTGCGTGCCCCACATTCAAAAGAGGGGAGATGTTTTCATCAGAAGGACAAACCGCTTTCCTGTTTCGCACGACTGCAGCACAAGAACCTGATAGCCCATTATCCCCACTTCGGCCTGACGTCTTGTTAACAGAGCATCTCCGTCACCGGAGCCTTTGTCAAGGCATGAATAAGCCATGCGCCGAGAGGATCTTCTTCAGTCCCAAGTTCGATTGCTGACATACCGCCTGTCTGCGGCTAGATTTGCTCTGGGAAGAGATTCCTCTCCAAGCACCTGAGCTCCCCTCCAGCAGTGGCTTTCCAGGATTTCTGCCTTTAAAAAAAAAAAACTTTATTAATTTTCTATTAGTTACATTTCTTACTGCTTAATAAGCATCGTGTTTCTGTGTATTTAACTTGCTTAACAATACAGATTCCATTTTTGCTCTCCATCCCTTTTTTCCAGCCACTTGTAGAATAAATTCCATGTTTGATAATATTCTGTGCCTTCCTTCCTTCTGTTTGATTTTCAGTGTAAATCTATCCATTTCTGCACAATCTAATATCTTCTTAATTATGTCTTCGTCTTGCGGTGTTTCTTCATTTTTCCAGCATAGTGCGAAGATAACCCTCGCTGCTGTTAAGACATGTAATACTGAATACATACTTTTCTTATCAAATTTTTCTGATATCATCCCTAATAAAAATAGCTCAGATTTAAAATCTATATGGTTCCCTATTATCTTTTCTAGCCATCTGTGTATTTTTGCCACATTTTTTTTGTTTTAGCTCAAGTCCACCACGTGTAATAAAATGTGCCCAGTTTTTTTTTATTACATTTCCAACATTTGCTAGACATATTTTCAAACATTTTAGCTAACCTAAGGTAAAAGTAAAGGTTCTCCTCACACATGAACATGCTAGTTTCCAGCACTTCCAGTCAGGGGTGGGATTCAAATTTTTTAACAACTGGTTCTGTGGGCATGGCTTAGTTGGTGGGCATAGCTTGGTAGTCATATGACTGGCTGGGCGTGGCCATCTCAACATCACTCACATCAAGGCACACATCTCCTCACCTGGCTCTCATGACTGTGGGGATGCTGCAACAGTCGTAAGCGTGAAAAACAGTCATAAGTCACTTTTTTCAGTGCCATTGTAACTTTGAATGGTCACTCCACACAAGCAAAGTACCAGCAAAGGAGGGGAAAAAAAACTCCAGAGGAGTTCCTGAGACAGGAAGTCTAGTCCTGCCAAGAATGTAATAAGGGTTAACGGAGAGGCAGTTTCTGTAAGCAACACCAGAATGTTTCCTTCCTGCCTTCCTTACAGGATTAGCCCTGTAATTTCTTCTAACAACCGGTTCTCCGAACTGCTTAGAATGTTAACAACCAGTTCTAGCGAATGGGTGCGAACCGGTAGAATCCCACCCCTGGGGCTGGGGCTCATCTCCGTGACAAAGCCAAAGAGCCAGCGCTGTCCAAAGACATCTCCGTGGTCATGTGGCTGGCACGACTAAAGTTGTAAAATGTGGCAAAACTCACTTAAACTATGTTTTATTTAGCAACATAAATGTTGAGCTCCATTGTGGTTGTAACTTGAGGACTTCCTATATCGCCCCAGGCAATTTGAATGTGATAAATGGGAGAGGAAAAAAGAGCTCACCTATAACATTGTCAGCTTTGGAAGCCGTATAAGCACCGGAAGCTTCCACGCTACCACATTCTTGAGCCTGAGAAGATGGGAGGGGGGGACTGCATGGAGCGCATGTGGTTAGACATAATAGCATTCTTCTTTAGAGTCAAGGTCATGTTGTTCCTGCACCTGGCTGAGGAGGAGTAGAGGGGATGTCTCAAGTTGGGACAGATGGTGATCGGGGAATGTGACGGAATGATGGGGGCAGGGGGTGGATTTGTCCTATTTTACTTATTGGAGGGAAACCCGGAACTTTCAGATTCGGGATTTCCCAGATGTGCCAGTTTACTACTCTCTAATAAAAGGGAACTTTGTCTGGTTCGATTTTTATTGGGAATTTTACCTGAAGGCGACAATAGAGAATTGACATACTTCATTATTAATGTTTAAACTGCAGCTAGAATTGTATTTGCTGTGGAGGTCTCAGAAAGCTGGTGGTGGGCATGGCAGCCCAGAATGGAGGCATAAACTGGGAAGTCACCCTCGCACAGGAGTGGAATGCTACTGGTTCGGACTGGTTCAGCAGAACTGGTAGTAAAAAAAAAAAAAGAGGCTCCAACGATCATCTGAGAGGATAAAGAGAAAAGCGCAGGATCGGCCCTCTCACTTTTCTCTTTTTGCGCTTTTCTCTTCTTTTATCCTCTCAGTTGATTGACACTGCAGGCCTCAGCTCGTGTGGGGAAAGCTGCGCATCATCAATCCAATCAATCAATCCATCAATGCCATCAACCCATGGAACAGAAGTTGCCTTCGGAAGTTGTGGGAGCTTCATCATCACTGGAGGTTTTCAAAAAGAGACTGGACTGCCCTCTGTCAGAAATGGTGTAGGGTCTAGATGACCTCCAAGGTCCCTCCCAACTCTGTTCATCCGTTAATCTAAGAAAGGGAAACCAGATGGACACATCTTCCCCCTTCTCTTAACGGTAGAACTTCCAGTTCAGAAGTTCCCGCACCAAAACAAACAAACAAACCAGTAATGCTTTGTATGACACATAACTAACTACGTTTGGATGCGGAGCTTAGGACTGAAAATGGCTGCCTCTCTTACAGCTTCGTTCTCTCTCTTCTCGTGTCAGCCCGAAAGACCCCCTTGCCTGCCAGGTTGCTTCGATTTGATTAAATATGGAAGGCCATCATTAATTCATATTCCCTTCCCTCCCCCTTCCTGAGTAATCTGAGCCAGCCTAGGCGGCCAAAGGCCCATCTTGCAGAAACCTGATAAAGGAAGAAATCACCTGGAACATGAGAGGGGAAGGGAGGGAGGGAGGGAGGGAGGGAGGGAAGGCAGCAGGGCAGAGCAGTTAGGTCCTCTCTGGATCTGTTGCACAGTGTTGGCGTGAGCCTATAAATTGGGACAGCTGATTCTCTCAAGGCTTCAACTGTCAACCAACCAACCAACCAACCCACCCACCCTTCAGATCTCTCCTGCTACAAGGAAAAATGGCCACATTTGTTCCAGTAAGAAACTACTTTTTCCTCTACCTCTTTCTGTATTGCATTTCTTATCCATGTTTCTCCATCAGTGGAATGTGATCAAATGTTTCTGCCATTTGTCTTCTAGCTAGGTTATGTTACCTGTTTGCAACCTTCCCCCCTTTCCTTTAAAATGCACCCTGAGAGCCCTTCAAGATTTGGGGACCTGCGTATTCTTTTCTCGTGGCTAGGATCCAAGAATTTGGTCGATGCACGCAGACAAACAAATGTCCATTGAAATGTATAAATGTGTACCCAACCCTCCATTTGCATGGAAGTGCAAAATTGCAGGTGATAGGTCTAATGAACTTTGAAAATATTAAGTTTTTCACAATCCTAATATGGACAATGAATGAAAACCCTCCAACTTCAATTGGATGTTGTTCATTTTTTTAAAATCAAAGTTAGGAAGGCTGCAAGGGAAACTGGAAGGCACTTAGGAGAGGCTGTCGGAAAAATACAGATACAGATAATCAGAGTTGGAAAGGACCTTGTAGGTCATCTAGTCCAACCCCCCGCCCAAGTGGGAAACCCTACACCATTTCTGACAAATGGCGGTCCAATCTCTTCTTGAAAGTCTCAAATGATGGTGCTCCCACAACTTCCGAGGGCAAAGCTGTTCCATTGGTTGATTGTTCTCACTGTCAGAAAGTTTCTCCTTATTTCCAGGTTGAATCTCTCCTTGTTCAGTTTCCATCCATTATTCCTTGTCTGGCCTTCAGGAAAATAGCTTGATCCCTTCCTCCTCCCTGTGGCAGCCCCTCAAATATTGGAAGACTGCTATTGTGTCTCCCCTGGTCCTTCTCCTCACTAGACTAGCCAAGCCCAGTTCCTGCAACCGTTCGTTGTATGTTTTAGCCTCCGGTCCCCTAATCATCCTGGTTGCTCTTCTCTGCACTTTTTCTAGAGTCTCAACATCTTTTTTATAATGTGGTGACCAAAACTGGATGCAGTACTCTAGGTGTGGTCTTACTAAGGCTTTATAGAGTGGTATTAGTACTTCCCTTGTTCTTGACTGTATCCCTCTGTTAATACAACTTAGGATTGCATTGGCTTTTTGGGCTGCTGCTGCACACTGCTGGCTCCTATTTAGCTGGTTGTCCACTAAGATCCCTCTCACAGTTACTGCTATTGAGCCTGGTTTCACCCAGTCTATATGTGTATATGTAAAAAGACTTTGGAGCTTGGCTCAGAGCAAGGATCTTAGAATCATAGAGCTTGAAGGGGCCCCCAAGCTGTTCTAGTCCAACCCCCTGCTCAAGGCCATCCCGGACAAAACTTCTGCAACACAGCTGCTTTTCGTGGCTCTGGGTAGTGCAGCCTTCCCAATCCAGTTGGGACTGCAGCTCCTTGGATCCTCCAGAGTCTAGACAATGCCCTGTTGTTCTCCAAGGAGCTAACTTATTGGAGAAAGATTAAAGGGAGGGCGGTTTTGCAGACTCTCCCCCCCCCCCCAAGTGGTCTCCTGGTGCTGAGAATTAGGGAAAAGGCATGAATAAAAGATGCAACAACGTCCAGCTATGCTCTTTTGATTTTGAGTAGGTCCTTGGCTGCTCTAACTAGGGAGTTCATCTGGTTCCCGTCTGACTACAAACATAGCTAATTCTGCATTTCAAACTCACTATCATGCCCCTATTGGAGACTGACTCCGAGGGAGAGGAGGAACAGCCGACAGGGAGTGGAGGTGTGGCTCCGGAGGTTGTGGAGGAGGCTGGGGAAGGGCAGAGGCCGGCTGGGCAGTCAGAGGAGGACCCAGGCCCATCCCTTCTCCATCCTAGGGCACGCAGGCAGGAGAGGATAAGGGAGAGACGTGAATGGCATGGTCTGTGGAGGGGAGGAAAGTGCCTTGATCCTCTTCATGGGCTGCAGCTGTGAGAACTGGTTAAAAGGACGGACATGCATATGGGCCAGTGCTGGAAACAAAGCATGGAAATATCTCTAGTCTGTCATTCCTCTCTGAGTTTGGTCTCCTTCCCAGTGTGTGTTCCGATATCTGTGGACGTCTTCAAGCCCTTATCTTGCCTGGTTCCCTTAATTGCTTCAGTGTGGTTTGTGTTGTTTTTACTCTTTATAATTTATAGGCATTTTTATTTTAAATGGCATTTCCTCATTTTCGTAACTGCTCGTGGGGGAGTTTTTTGTCTCCAGTCAAGGATATTTGGAGCTTTGAAGCAAAGTGAAGGAATAAAAGGGGCTTCACCTGTTTTCGTGACTGTGTTTATTTTGTATCCCGCCCTGGGTCATCACACTTAACACACAAAGCATGAAATATGCAGGTCCTAAATTCTGTGATGTACTTTCAGTGCAGGTAGTCCTTGACTTATGACCACAACTGAGGCCAAAACCTATGTTGCTGAGTAAGAGTATTGTTAGGTGAGTTTTGTCCCAATTTATGACCTGTTTTTGCCACAGTCGTTAAGTGAATCATTGCAGTTGTTAAGTTAGTTAAATTAATCTGGCTTACCCATTGACTTTGCTTGTCAGATGGTCACAAAAGGGATCACATGACCCCGGGAAGACTTCAACTGTCATAAATGTGAGTCAATTGTTATGCATCCAAATGTAAATCACATGACCACGGGGGGATGCTCCAATGGTCATAAGTGTGAAAAACGGTCATAACTCAGTTTTTTTCAGTGCCATTGTAACTTTGAACTGTTGTAAGTTGAGGACTACCTGCATAGTTTAAATGTGTTCTTAGGAGGAAAAAGATTCCCTTAGACTTTTAGATATAGTTATTTGCAAAAACCGTATATTGCGTAAAAGTGCAAAAATCCTTGTTTGGAGTTGCATGCCTCGAATTTAAAAGAAAATCTGATGCTCCCATAGAAATGAGGCATGGAAAAGCAAGACTTTGCAATACACAAATGTGAATTAGAGGCAAAAAGAAACAGACGGTCCTAACCCCTTAAACTCCTCTGACTTTCTCCTGTGGTGCCCAGTATGCCTCCTGCTACAAGAACAAGCAAGCCGTGCAGCTTCTGGGCCGAAACAGCTACTTCTCCCTCTTCGCCAATCCTCCTTGCCTGATCAGCCAGCGGCAGCGGCTGGCGTGCCAGGCTCCAGAAATGACACTACGGCAGATCAACCAGCTGATTCGCATCTTAAGGCAGCTGAACCTGCGGGATGCCAAGAGGAAGCAACTTCCCGGTCAACAAAGGTGAGGGCCATCCCCTCAAAAAAAATTGACCATTGCATCCTGAGGGGGAGCATAGCAGTGGTGGTATTCTACTGGTTCAGCCCGGTTCAGCTGAACTGATAGCTCCAAAGATCATCTGTGAGTGAACCAGTTTGCTCCGACGATCAGCTGCTGAGCCGTTTAACCCACCCCAGCTTTATACTGACCCTTGTTTCCTGCTTTTCCACCTCAGTTGCTTCGCGTGGCACAAAGGGTTGCTGCACACCGGCTGGTTTACACACAGGGCTTGCAGCCGAAGGTGAGTGGCAAACGCTGCACACGCAGCGAACTCGTAGGAAAAAGTTTTGAAACCCACCACTGGAGCGTAGGCCGTCTCTGCCCCAAATGGGACAACTGGCCATGATCAACTTGCCACAGCCAATTCACCATAGCCAATTCGCGGCAGGACAACTCATCATGGCCAACTCAGAGTGGGGCAAGTCACTGCAGGACAATTCAACAATTCAATTTCATTCTTTAAATTAAAATAAAAAAAAATATTCTAGTTTTTGTCATTCACAGTTCCTTCTGCCTCTCCTTTTGCACCCTTTCTTTCGTGATTCCATCCCACCTTTTCTTTGATATTACACAACTCTTGTTCCGTGGCGAGTTGGCCGAGGCGAGTTGTCCTAGACCCTGTGGTGGGATTCAAATTGTTTTACCACTGGTTCAGTAGGCGTGGCTTGGTGGGCGTGCTTTGCACACGCACGTGCCCCTTGCGTATGTGCTGGCAAACACGCGCTTTGCACATGTGCAGAGGCTTCCCTGCTGACCTTCTCCTGTGCTCCTGCATTCTCCCTGTTTCTTCAACAGCTGACGCACGGCAATCCACTATGCCACGCAATGCAGCTTAGCATCAAAAGCAGAAAATAAAGATCAATATGGAGCCAGGTGGGCCCAGCAGTTGATCGTCAGAGCAAACCGGTTTGCTCCCAGATGGTTTTTGGAGCTGAACCGGGCTGGACTGGTAGAATCCCACCACTGCGGAGACCCATCTCTGCTATCCAACCCATGAGGAGGAGCAAAATAGGGAAACAGTAGCCCAAAGGAGTAGGATTTATGCATCTGGGAGACGGGGGTGGTAGAGGTTCTTACTCCACTTTGGGCCACTGGGAGAGGAAGCCCCTGAACTGCAATTCCTTCGCCTGGTCTCTGTTCCGTAGTAGTAGAGGAGTTACAAAGGGTTGCGTTTAGGTGTGAAACCATCAAGACCCGATTTTCCCTAGAGCAGGATTGGAGCAGATGGAACCTGCCCAGCTAACATTGGTCGTTGGGCTCCGAGACAAGGGTGGCAACCCAAGAATCTTACTAGAGCAGCAGCATATTCAATGGGTTTCTGCCTTGCATTATGCACAGGTTAAACAAAGTGTGACTAAACCGCCATAGCTTAGATTAGCCCAAATATTATTACAGATTATTACAAATTAACAGAGTTGGAAGCAGGGGTGGGTTTCTACCGGTTCTGTCCACCTCTGTAGAACCGGTAGCTCTGAAGAGCAGCAGACAGAGAACCGGTTCTATGTCTGCTGATGTTTTGGCCCACCCACCCACCTGGGCTCTTACCTGATCTTTATTTCCTGATTTTTCAAATTCAGCTGCCAAACGAGGCACAGCTGCAGTTGAAAAACCAAGAACAGAGGGCTGTTTCAAAGGCTGCTTCTTGGCAGCAGCGGAGTGCTAATGACTTGCTAATGACAACTGACAGGCGCGCGACTCACAGCGGGCAGAGAAGCTCATAAATCCCGAACCGTTAACCCTGGTCGTATCCAACTCCTGGTTGGAAGGGACCTTGCAGGTAATCTAATCAACTCCCCCTGCCCAAGCAGGAGACCCTACACCAGTTCTGACAGGTGGCAATCCAGTCTCTTCTTGAAAGTCTCCATTGATGAAGCTCCCACAACTTCTGAAGGCAACTTCCGTTCCATTAGTTGATTGTTCTGACTGTCAGAAAATCCCTCCTTATTTCCAGGTTGAATCTCTCCTAGTTCAGTTTCCATCCATTATTCCTTGTCTGGCCTTCGGGGGCCTTGGAGAATAGCTTGACCCCCCTCCTCCTCTCTGTGGCAGCCCCTCAAATATTAGAAGACTGCTATCCTGTCTCTCCTGGTCCTTCTCTTCAATAGACTACCCCAAATATGCTAAGCCATTTGAAACCAATCACGATAGCTTAATGCAATGCTTCTCAGTCTTGGCAGCTTTAAGGTGTGTGGGCCTCAACAAGAGAACCCCAAAATTCTGGGAGTTGAAGTCCAGGCCTGCTGGCTGGGGAATTCTGGGAATTGAAGTCTGTACGTCTTAACTCTGCATATCTTAACTGCTAAGGAATACAAACCCTTCCCTTCTCCACCACCCAGCCAGAACCGAAGGAGCTTCTGGGATGAGAAGTGACACATTTTCAAGGGGAAAAAAAAACAAGAAAGTCCAGTTGCCTTTTGGAAAACACTTTTGGAATGTGAGAAGTACATAAAAATGAATCAACAGACTTTTGATAATCTGATCCATAGGATGCTTATTAAGGAAAATACTGCAGTATGGACCCCTTGACTCAAAATCCACGTTTAGGAGAAAAGGGGACACTCCCATTTAGTGAATACAGCTTATATAGGTTTATCAAATCACATGGTTTCATAACACTTCCTGTTTCCCATATATGGACGTTATACAACGTTTTCATAAGAAAATTCCAACCTTCCATGGAAAACTCCCAACCCTGTCAATTCATAGATGAGGAAGATCAGTGTGCCCAGGAAGAAGTGGGTTTCACATAATTTTGTTGTACTCCTTCACTAAGGGTTCCTGCTTCCATATATCTGGAGCAGAGGTGATATTCAGCAGGTTCTGACCAATTCCGGAGAACTGGTAGCGGAAATGTTGAGTAGTTCGGAGAACCGGCAAATCCCACCTCTGAGTGGCCCCGCCAACTCCATCTCTTCTCTGCCTCCCATTGAGTCCCAGCTGATCGGCTGGGTCTCCTTTGGTTGCCCTGCACAGGAGAACGGAGCTGGAAAGCAGGTTAGTGGGGTGGGGAGGGAAGGGGGATTTTGCAGTAACCTTCCCCTGCCACGTCCACCAAGACACGCCCACAGAACTGGTAGTAAAAAAAAATTAAATCCCACCACTGAGCTGGTGATGTGGCTCAAGATGAGGAGCCAGCAAGCAGGAGTAGATTTTATGCAGCTGCTTATGATCCTCATGGTATCACTTAGTCTAGCATCAATCTTGCTAGCTTGGCAGCTATTAAGCCAAATGGGGGAGCAGTATTCAGCTGTGGAATAGACCAACCCTAGTGCTGATATTCTATGAGTAGAGGCTCAGCTCCCCATCTTGATCCTCTTAGTTTCTGGAGTAAGTTGTTCCTGGTATTTATTTTAGTGGACATGTTCTCTAGGTGTTTCTTATAGGAGAGAATCAGGGGTGAGATTCTACACGTTCGCACCTATTCAATAGAACTGGTTGTTAACATTCTAAGCAGTCCGGAGAACCGGTTGTTAGAAGAAATGACTGGCCTAATCCTGTAAGGAAGGCAGGAAGGAAACATTCTGGTGTTGCTTACAGAAACTGCCTCTCCGTTAACCCTTATTACATTCTTGGCAGGACTGGACTTCCTGTCTCAGAAACTTCTCTGGAGTTTTTTCCCCCCTCCTTTGCTGGTACTTTGCTTGTATGGAGTGACCATTCAAAGTGACAATGGCACTGAAAAAAGTGACTTATGACCCTTTTTCACACTTACGACTGTTGCAGCATCCCCACAGTCATGAGAGGCCAGGCGAGGAGATGTGTGCCTCGATGTGAGTGATGTTGAGTTGGCCACACCCAGCCAGTCACATGACCACTAAGCCACGCCCACCAACTAAGCCACACCCACAGAACTGGTTGTAAAAAATTTGAATCCCACCCCTGGAGAGAATCTAATCCAAAGTTACCCCGATGTATTTGGGGTGAGGATCATAAGGGAGAAGGTTGTTTTTCAGGTAGGCCTTTGGGCAGAATAGGGTGATTTCCCCGCTTCTTGTCTTTGACAGCTCTTGAAATATTGGAAGACTACTACAATTTTGAGAAGCGGTGGCTCAGTGGCTAAGACTTGTCGATGAAAAAGATTGGCAGGTCAGCAGTTCGAATCCCTAGCGCCGCATCACGGAATGAGCTGCTGTTACTTGTTCCAGCTTCTGCTAACTGAGCAGTTTGAAAGCATGTAAAAAATGCAAGTAGAAAAATAGGGACTCCTTTGGTGGGAAGGGAACAGCGTTCCGTGCGCCTTCGAAGGCGTTTAGTCCTGCCGGCCACATGACCATGGAGACGTCTTCGGACACCACTGGCTCTTCGGCTTTGAAACGGAGATGAGCACCACCTTTTGGAGTCAGAAATGAGTAGCACGTAGGTGCGAGGGGAACCTTTACTTTTACCTTTTAACGACAATTTCACTTCTAGTCCTTCTCTTCATTAAACTAGCCATACTCAGTTCCTGCAACCATTCTTCAAATGGTTGCAGGAATCTAATCCAGAACTAAGGAGGAATTTCCTGACAATTAGAAAAATTAATCAGCGATTGTGGTTGCTTCATCACTGGAAGACGTCCAAGGCCCCTTCCAACTCTATTATAATTCTAAATTCCCTTCCTAAAGACATGTTGCAGCATACCAGGTTTCCGTTTGGGATGGAGAAAGGTTTGTAACGCAAGTAAGTCACGTTTCTTACTGATAAGAGATTGTCTCATTATCTGATGACTTATCTTGGCGCCCCTCCCTCTCCCCTCATACCTTCTAGGAGCCGTTCCAGCAGTTCTTCCACAGAATCCCAGTCTTCGGACCAGCACTGCCTCTCCTGCTTCCAGCTGAAACGTACTCCTGACCCTCCCTGCGTGGCATAAAGCTCCCGAAAACCAAGGGGCCCAGCAGGAAGAGCTTAGCCTGGCCCCCGTTCCCTCTTTTGGGCTCCCTCCGATTCCCCTCCCACCGTTTCAGGGAAGCAAACCCTGGCTTGGCTCCTAACCAGAGATGGGCAGAATTCCTCACAATTCAGGAAAAGGCCTCGATATCAGCGCTGCCAATTCCCCAACTGGGCGCCCTCCAAATGTAGAGGGGGATTAGGGAAGCTGAAGTCTTAGAACAGGGGCCTCCAACTTTGGCAACTTTAAGCCTGAAGCCTGGAGGACTTCAACTCCCAGAATTCCCCAGCCAGCTTTAAGC
>NW_020716738.1:1179778-1198105 GCF_900518725.1 Notechis scutatus | reverse complement strand
GCGCACACACACACTCCCCTCACCGCGAGGCCGCTTCTACCGGCCGATCGAAGTGGCTGATGACTGCACTTGGGGAGCTTCCATCGCCCAAAAGAGACTGCCTAAAGGCGAGTGGACATGGGCAGCCACGCCACGCCCTGAAGCAGCTGGGGACACTGCCTTCGGGGAGCTTTCGTCGGCCGATAGAAGTGGCCTCGCAGCGAGGTATGTGCGTATGGGCCGCTCTAGGTGGGGGAGGAAATTAAGTCACCCCCAAAGAGATGGCCTAGCCGTTTTTTCAGGGGTCAAAAAAAAATAAGACCCGGCCTTATTTTGTGAGAAACACGGTAGTGTCTGCAGTGAATTCTGCGGCTGCGACCAACTTAGGAATATCCTGATGAATTCGCACGTCAGATGCAGGGACACAGTCCTGCAATTGGCGAAGCCACCGTAGAGAGGATCTTGTGAAAAAGGAGGCAGCTGAAGCCGCCTTAACTGTCCAAGCGGCTGCCAGGTGAGTGCGTTGGAAGGATTGCTCGATCCTCTTATCTTCAGCTTGTAGTGCCTCTTCAGGATCTCCCAGATTGGATGAGGCAGAGATCATAGCCGCGACCAGTGCATCAACTGTAGGCACTGCAGAGAGCTGGTTAGCTTGGGCCCCATGGTCAAGAAATGCCTCTCGTTGGCCGACAGCGATGAGAAAGTACCAGGGGCTTCCATCTGCTTTTGTATAATATTGAAGAATAATCTAGGGACAGGCTCCATTTCTGGTCTTACAGCTGGTTCATCGAAAAGTTGATCCGGTGGCACCATGCCATCACCCTCTGTTTCACCAACATCAGCCCCAGGCCTCAACTTTGCAGTTTTCTTGGCTTTGAATAATAAAGCCCTGAGCTTCTGTGCATCAAAAATGCCAGTAAAGGACGGTCTCTCCGGGGCCATATCCTCATCCTCTGAGAAATCAGGTTCTTTCTTCTCTTCTTCAAGGGCTCTGCCAGCAATGCTGGGTAACGAAGGCACCGGTGAACCTCTGTCTCTGAGGGAATAGGTTTCTCTAGCATAAAAAGACCTGTCTGGATCTGATTGATCTGAGGCCTGAGAGATATTTTCTTTGGACGCTCAAAGAGCCTCTACCACTCCCCTTCTGATAGCCTTAGCAATAATGGCTTCCAAATGGGCTGGAGCAGCCTCTTCCTCTTCCTCAGAATTGTAAGGTTCAGCAACAGGTCTGGCCCTTTTAGGGGGAGGAGGAAGCAAGTCCTCCACAATTGAAGGCTCCCTCTTAAGGTCTCCCAAGGGAGTTGGATCCCCAACTGCAGAAGAATTATCAGGGGACCAAATCCCAGGGCGAGGAAGCCCAGTAAAGGCAGAAGGCCCTACACTTCCAGTTGTAAAACTGGGGGTTGTGCAGACTGATCTGAACCAACATCAGGAGGAGGAGATCTCAGACCTTTTTCCAGAAGCTTTTGTTTCCTTCTGGACCTCTGGTTCAGCTCTGGTTTCAGGGGCCTTCTTCTTCTGTCTGCTTCGGGACTTTCCTTTGGAAGTAGAAGGGCTTGGTTCCCTTTCTTGCTCTTTATCAGCCATCTCACCTGGAGAATGAATTCATTCACAAGAAAGAGGCAGGGCAGGGAGGGGACCTGGTAAGCCGGCTTAGCAAGTCTGTGAGGGCAACTGCTGCAGCCACACCCTGCCAGTCACACACCAGGTTTTGGACCTGCAAGCAGGTCAGAACAGCACCCACGCGATTTCCTCAGTGCTGGAGACTCCCTGACGTTGGTCTGCAACCCAGCACTGGCAACGTGGCCGATAGCGCCTTTTAGCTGGGGGTAATCCCTGCCAGCTGGGATTGGGGCGATGCCTCATCAAGCAGCTACTTTGCTTCCTCCAAACATTCAGCAAAGCTTTCTGTGGCTTCTCCCAGATCTTCAAGCCGGTGCTGCAAGCTGCTGCAAGCTGCTGCGCTGAGCGTTTTGCAGCCAAGGCAATCAATACAGCAAGCCAGAAAGCGAAAGAGAAACCTCAAGCGGTTTCTGTTGCTGCCGCGCCAATCAGCTGGCTGCCCTTATCAGGCCGATTGCCCAGGAGCCATCCCACGTGGTCTAGGCTCCCCACGCTGAGTCTGAAGCCCTTCGCGCTGTTTCCAAGTTCCTGGAGCTAAAATTAGCTCACTCACCAGTCTCCAGCAGATTCCAAGCCTCAAAGGTCCGTTTAAAACTTTCTGTCCCTTTTTACAATCAGGCTCCAATTACAGCTACATTGGAGCCTTGTAAAACACATGGAGTCCTGGCTAAGACTGAGTCGAAAACTGGGGAGTGGCCACAGCAAAGGGGCGGAGCTTGAATTTGAGCAGACTCAGTCCTATTGGTTTAAGCTGAGATAACTCATCCTATCTGGACTCACGTAACGATAGACAGGAAAATAGCTTGACCCCTTCCTCCTCTCTGGGGCAGCCCCTCAAATATTGGAAGCCTGTCTCCTGGTCCTTCTCTTCCCTAGACTAGCCAGGCCCAGTTCCTGCAATTGTTCACTGTATGTTTTAGCCTGCAGTCCCCTAATCATCCTGGTTGCTCTTCTCTGCGCTTTTTCTAGAGTCTCAACATTATTTTAATAGCGTGGTGACCAAAACTGGATGCAGTATCCTAGGTGTGGCCTTACTAAGTTCACACGGGAGATATAACAGTTTGCAGATTTGTGCTTTAGCCTGGCAAGATTCTTGTCTGCAGGCAAAAAGCAAGAAAGAAGCTACCCTGACATACCTCTTCATCTAGCTCCCTTGAGACTGACACTGTCTTATTGGAATGGCTCCCTCCCTAAGCATCCCTGTTCAGCGGAGAGTCCAAAGGGGAGGAGACAAGAGAGCAGAACCGGAACTTCTGGGGCCTTCTTTCCCCTTTAGGAGGGCAGGTCCTTCCGGGGGGAGACGGGACAAGACCCTTCAACAGAAGAGGACGATCTACTGGAGACCCAGAGGATGAGACTCACCAATTCCCTTATGAGGCTCGGGGGGGCAGGAAACGAACTTGAGGACTTCGGCTCGTTTCTCTCGCAGGCCCCAGCGATACAGGATCTCTCCGTAGCACTTTTTAAAGTCGTCAAACTGTTGGGTGTTGGCAGGATCCAGAAGCCTGGAGGACGAGATCCACAAACGGGCCTTTAGGTCCCTGATGGGGTTTCTAAGGTTTCTACTCTTGCCTGGTTATAGTTTTCTCTTTGCCCGGTTTCTGTCCTTCTGCACGAGAGAAGGAGCTTTAGCAGTGTCCTTTCCTACGGACTTGCTTATACAGTTAGTCCTCGACTTACAACAAAAGCAGTAGCCCTTAGACTTATATACAACTTCGTAGTACTTTACAGCTCTCTCTAAGCGGTTTGCAGAGTCAGCCTCTTGCCCCCAACAATCTGGGTCCTCATTTTACCCGCCTCGGAGGGACAGAAGGCTGAGTCAACCTTGAGCCTGGTGAGATTTGAACTGCCAAATTGCAGTCAGCTAGCAGTCAACGGAAGCAGCCTGCAATACTGCATTCTAACCACTGCACCACCACGGCTCATAACAGTTCATTTATTGACCGTTCTAAGTTACAACGGCACTGGAAAAAGTGACTTATGACCGTCTTTCACAGTTACCACCTTTGCGGCATCCCTATCATGCTTCTGGTGGAGACTGACTCTGAGGGAGAGGAGGAACAGCTGACAGGGAGTGGAAGTGTGGCTCCAGAGGTTGTGGAGGAGGCTGGGGAAGGGTAGAGGCTGGCTGGGCAGTCAGAGGAGGACCCAGGCCCATCCCCTCTCCATCCTAGGGCACGCAGGGAGGAGAGGATAAGGGAGAGATGTGGTCTACTCGAGAGGAGAGGGCCTTGATCCTCTTCATGGGCTGCAGCTGTGACAACTGGATGAGAGGACAGGCATGTTTACGGGCAAGCGCTGAAAATAAAGAATGGAAATATCTCTAGTTTGTGGTTCCTCTCTGAGTTTGGTGTCCTTCCCAGTGTGTGTTCTGTTATCTGTGGACGTCCTCCAGCCCTTATCTTGCCTGGCTTGTGTTGCTTTTTCCCTTCTTCTTGTAACTGTTTGTGGGGGAGTTTTTTGGCTTCCATCAAGAATATTTGGCGCTTGGAAGGAAAGTGAAGGAATAAAAGGGGCTTCACCTGTTTTCTGTGACTGTGTTTGTTTTGTATCCCACCCTGGGTCATCACAACCCCCCTGCTCATGTGATGAAAACCCAGAAGCTTGGCAATCGGGTCATACTTATGACCGCTGCTGTGTGCCAAGCTTAGGTGATGCCCTTTTGTGATCTTCTGACAAGTCAATGGGGAAGCCTGATTCGCTTAGCAACCAGGTTTCTAACTTATCAACTGCAGTGATTCACTAAACAACGGTGGCAAGAAAGGTCGTAGAATGGGGCAAAATTCAAACTTAACAAAGAGTCCTCAAACCATATTTGAAACTGCTGCTCTTGGCAACATCCCAAAGAGGCTGGGGGGGGGAGGGGAGGGAAGGGCTCTCCATCATGGCCCCTGGTCTCCACCCAGCCAGGAAGTGGTTGGTGACTGGCCTCGCCCACCTTTTGTTCCTGTCGTGCTGGTCTCTCTCTCGGTCCCGCGGATCAGCATACGCCAAGTTCCCAAGGCGAAAGTCGTCAGGCGAAGATTCGGCCCAGCCTATGGTGTGTTCCATGTCTTTGCTGGCTACAAAAGTCAAAAGCTGATTAGCTGATCCCAGTGAGGGTGGGACCTGCAAGAGAATCCCCCTCCCAGCCCAGCAGCAAACACGCGCCTGGCCCAAAAGTCATGGCCCTGCCCTTTTAGCATTTAGCGACGACGGAAGTCCAAATAAAGGACTGGCTCTGCCTTAAGGCAGGACAGGTTTTCTGTGAAAACGTAGAATCCTAGGGCTGGAAGGGACCTCGGGGGTCTTCTAGTCCAGCCCCCTGTTCAAGCAGGAGACCCTATACCATTTCAGACAAGTGGCTGTCCAGTCTCTTCTTTAAAAACCCCAATGTTGGATCACGCACACCTTCTGAAGGCAAGCCGTTCCACTGGTTCATTGTCCTCCCTGTTTGGCAGTTTCTCCTTAAATCCAGGTTGCTTTTCTCCTTGATTAATTTCCATCCATTCTTTCTTTTCCTGCCCTTCGGGTGCTTTGGAGAATATTCTGATCCCCTCTTCTTTGTGGCAGCCCCTTAAATACTGGAACACTACTATCATATCACTCCTATTCTTCTCTAGACTAGCCACACCCAGTCCCAGCAACCGTTCTTCGTATGTTTCAATCTTCATGCCTCTTAGTTGCTGCTCTTCTCTGCGCTTCTTCCAAAGTCTCAACATTTTTTTTGTAAAGTGGTGACCAAAACTGGATGGAGTTGTTTGCAAGAAAATGTTTCTAAGCAATTGTGGATTGCATTTGAGGCAATCCACAGGTGATCCCTACCTTCCGTAACTCAGCAGGGGGCTTTTTAAAAAAGTATTTCTTGAGAGCAGCAAACATTTCTTCCAAAGAACCTTTCTTGCTTCCAGGATGGTACCTACGAAGTGGCACAAGCGCCTTACCCCAAATCATCTTTGCACTTTGGCAACCATGGGCAGATGCCCCCAATCAATTAATTGCTCATGGGACTAATAGTCCGTAGAGACTCTCAGCCCTCCAGGTCATGGTTGCCCCAAAGGTGCTTTCTCAGGAGGCAACTGGACTTTCTGGTTTTTTTCTTTTGAAGACGTTTCGCTTCTCCTCCAAGAAGCTTCTTCAGCTCTGACTGGGTGGTGGGGAAGGGAAGGATTTATACTCCTTGCAGACAGCTGGTCATTTGCATCCTTTTAGTGAGTCCTTGAAATCACTTGGAGGTTTGTCTGTGTCCTCAGGGTCACCTGAGTGGTGCAAATGGTTCCTGTAGTCTCATTTCCCCCCCCCCCCCGCCCCCGAAATCCATTCCCTATTCCCATACCATTCAAAGAGTGTTCATCCCAAATTGTATAGCTAAAAGTCTGTAGAGATTCTCAGCCATCCAGATCATGGTTGCCCCAAAGGTGCTTTTTCAGGAGGCAACTGGACTTTCTGGTTTTTCTTGGAAGAAGTTTTGCTTCTCATCCAAGAAGCTTCTTCAGCTCTGACTGGATGGTGAAGAATGGAAGGATTTCTATTCCTTGCAGACAGCTAGTCATTTGCATCCTTTTAGAGAATCCTTGAGATCTCTTGGAGGTTTGTCTGTGTCCTCAGGGTCACCTGAGTGGTGCAAATGGTTCCTGTAGTCTGGAAATCCATCCCTTATTCCCACACGATTCCAAGGGTGTTCATCCCAAATTGTATAGCTAAAAGTCTGTAGAGACTCTCAGTCTTCCAGGTCATGGCTGCCCCAAAAGGTGCTTTTCTTCATTTTACTTTTTTCCAGTTGCTTCCTGAAAAAGCACCTTTGGGATAATGGGACTAATGAGTCCTTTAGCTAAATGAATCTGGAATGTCTTTAGCAAAATGCCACCTCTCCTTTTCAAAAATGCCAAACCTAGTAAAAGACAACAGAGATATTCCAAGAAGCTTATACCCCTTCCCCCAATTGTGAAAGCCTACACAGAGGGTTGTGAATCTTTCTGATGCCAAAAATCAGAAAGGTGAAGCCTCCAGGTACTGCCAAGGTAACAGAGGTGTGCATACCTGTGTTCCAACTGCTGGTGCTCAGTCCAGGGTCTGACATGCTGGAACAAGAGCCAGAGGAGGTAAAGCTGGGCTGTCAAGGGGAAAACAAGAGGGAATCACATCAGGATCTCTCCCCAAAGGGTGCAGGGGGAGGGAAAAGAGCAGGAACGCAAATCAGCTCATACGTATCGACTGTGGCTGGAGGGGTGCTGAGGAGCCAGGCCTGCGGGGTTTGGGATTCCCTGCGGTCTGGACTGGGTCTCAAAGACGCTGCACAGCATAGCCAAGGTCTGCACATCGTGGAGCTGGCAATAGTGTGCCAACCTACAGAGGGAAAGAAGAAGAAGAAGAAAATAGCCCTCAGCTATTTACAGATTAAAATTTGGAACAGAGAGGCTGGATTTTGTAACATGCTGATGCCAAAAGCAAACACAACTGCTCAATGTAACAGCGGAGAATACTGCACAGCAGCTCACACAGCAGCTTTCTGCCTGTAATTTACTATATTTCAGCTCATATTCAGGGCAGGCAGGAAGATGGATCTAACTTGTTCGCTCCCCAGAAGAGGAAGGCTTGATATCTAAATCTATCTATATCTATCTATCTATCTATCTATCTATCTATCTATCTATCTATCTATCTATTGTCTGTCCATCCATCCATCCATCCATCCATCCACCCATCTCTCTCTCTCTCTCTCTCTCTCTCTCTCATTTATTTGCTGCCCATCTTGCTGTGGGGCTACTCTGTAAAACCGGGGGGGTGGGGGGGAGTAAACGTAACACTAGTAATTGCTTCTACTACCACATTTCTCAGTGAATCTAAGCCTGGCCTCTTAGTTTAAGAGGACAATATTGTGGGGAAGAAAGGAAACAGGTGTTCTCCTGTTATTACTAGTTAGCATTATTACTATAATAATCAGAATTCTTGTCCATTATTATCACTCACTGCACTTGGAAATTTTTTACCTCTTTTTAAAAGCTTGGAACACAAAGAGTTGCAAGAAGCTAAATTTCTATGCCTAACAGCAGTTTTGTTCTACAATTTTCTCCACAAAACGGACCAAAGCTAAGTATTTTCTAAGTACGGCAAGGTATGCCTCAGGTGCAAAGCGTCAGGTTAAAGAGCCTGGGAGGACACAGGTCAAAACATGAAGAAAAATGCCCAGAAAATCCAGTTTTCCTGCTTGTCCAGAGGCCAGGCTCTAAAGGGGAGCTGTGATGAAATTGTGTGGTATGGAGAGGGGAGGCTGGGATGCATGTTTGTAGGAGTTCTGTGAGAGACTAAAACAAGGTTCACTTCAATGCAGCCAATCTTCTATCATGAGGTCTGCCTCTTAATCTATGACATACGTATACAGGTAGTCCTTGATTTATGACAACAATTGAGCCCAACATTTCTGTTGTTAAATGAGACATTTGTTAAGTGAGTTTTGCCCCATTTTATGATCTTTCTTACCACAACAGTTAAGTTGAATGGCTGCAGTTGCTAATTTATAACAAGTTTGTTAAGTGATCAAATGAGTGATCACTTGGTCTTCCGGTTTGAAGGGCTTCGGCGACAGACAGAAATCCGCGATCGTGCGTGGTTTCTGCCTGGGCTCGCTGCTGGAGCGCCCCGAGCCGGCTGGTTTCGGGGCTAAGCCACCCCGTAGAGGTGGTGAAGAGGGGGGAGACCACCAGCAGGGTCGAGGAGAGCCGCATCTCTCCTCCTCAGCTGGCCATTACTCCTTTTCCCGAAGGCAGTTGCAGCGGTGGTCAGAAATGGCCACCATAAAGAAGAACTCGACCGGAAAAGAATATGCAGGAGGAAGATAAGAAGTGAAAGTTTTGGCTGACCGGGTTAAATTGTAAAAGCAACAACTAAGGTACCCTGGAATTTAAACTTACAAAAAATAACATCGCTCCCAAAGAAGAGTCGGAAGCAGCGAAGGAAAGTGAAAAGGGAAAGGTTTGGTTTTTTTTTTCCTTCTCTCTCCTTCCCTATACTGACAACTAAGAGACTTAAATAAGAAATCGGAAAAATCCGCTTTGACATCAATAGGCAATTAAGCTGAAAATAAAACAAAATGCCAAAGGGATAATAAAGATTTCTGGACATTAAAAACTTTCTTTTTCATAAGCAGGAAGGGAGAGAAAAAGAATAAGGGCAGGATCTGGAAGAGGGAGGAGACTGTCTGGAATTAAAAAGAATCTAAAGTAAAACTTCAACAAGACTTCTAAAAGATACATTTTAACTGAAACTTTGCAACTAAATAGTAACCCCAGGAAGAGAAAGTGAAAAAAAGAGCAAAAAAAGAAACAGCTTGCGTGTATTTGGATTATTTGGTGATCTTTGGATTCTTGGTTATTATATTTGAATGACTAAAATCAATCGGGTGGTTGTTTAAAAATTTATACAATGGCACCACTTCTGGATGAATTGAAAACGGAACTTAAAAAGTACAAAGAAGATGCACAAGAAGGGAAGGGTTCTTTTGGACTAGATGACCTACAAGGTCCCTTCCAACTCTGACTATCTGTGATCTGTTAGTGAATCTGGCTTCCCCATTGTCTTTGCTCGTCAGAAGGTCGCAAAAAGGGGATCGTGTGACCCTGGGATGCTGTAACCGTCAGAAATACGAATCAGTTGCCAAGCATCTGAAGTCAGATCACGTGACCCTGGGGACGCTTCAAGTGTGAGAAACAGTCACGGGTCACTTTTTTCAGTGCCACTGTAACTTCGAATGGTCACTAAATGAACAGTTGCCAAGTCAAGAACCACCTGTATTAATTAACATGTATCACTGCCTGAAAAAGTTTGGAAACCCCTCCGCTAAGACTTCTCAGAAAACAACTGAATGAAAAACTGCTGGTGACCTTCTCCCGCTGCACCATAGAGAGTATCTTAACTTACTGCCCCTCTGTAGGGTTTGCACAGTGGCAGAGAGGACAGCCCTCCAGAGCAGGGGTAGGGAAACTTGGCTCTTCTATCACTCCCACAATTCCTGAGTGAGCCATAAAAGGTTCCCCATCCCTGGCCTACTGGTTTTTCATTTGTGAGGGAAATCAATTTTTGACTTGAACGGGACTGTTTAATATACAAATGTAGGACATATAAATAAGAATATGTCCTACATTTGTATATTAAACAGTCTCATTCAAGTCAAAAATTGATTTCCCTCACAACTGAAAAACCAGTAGGCCAGAGATGGGGAACCTTTTATGGAACCTTTTATACTTCAACTTCTGGGAGTTGAAGTCCATAAGTGATAAAAGAGCCAAGTTTCCCTACCCCTGCTCCAGAGGGTTAACATCATTGCCCAGAGGATCATGAGTTGCCCTCTTCCCTTCCTTGGAAGAGCTTTATAGCTCCCGCTGCCTTAAGAAAGTTCAAAATGATTTCCGGTCTGCAGCGCTTCGGGGCAGGCAGGAATCCGCGACTGTGCGCGGTTTCTGCCTGCGCTCGCTGCCGGAGTGCCCTGAGCCATCTGGCTTCAGGGCTAGCCACCTCCGTAGAAGGTGGCGAAGACAGGGGGGATCTGGCAGGGTCGAGAGATATCACACCTCTCTTCTCTAGCCAGCTAAACCCCCTTTTCTGAAGGCAGCTGAGCGGCGGTCAGAAATGGCCGCCACATAGAAGCGCTCAGCTGGGAAAAGAAAGTGCAGGAGGAGTTGAGAAGAAGTGAAAGTCTTTTTGCTGACTGGGACAAAGTAACAGTGAAAGTACCCTGGAAATTAAAAACTTGTGGAAGATACATCATTTCCAAGGATTTACAAGCGGCGAATGGAAATTAAAAGGGGAAAAAAAGTGTTTTTTTCACTCTCTTTCCTAACGTGACAGCGAATAGAAAAGCAAGAGAAAGCAAGAGAAATCCGAAAAACCCGCATTGGCACTAACAGGTAATTAAATGCTAAAGGGATAAGGATTTCTGAATATCTAAAAAAAATAAAAATCTTTTTTGCTGTAAGTGGGAAGGGAGAGGAAGAGAATTGGAGCAGTATTTGGAAGTAAGGAGGAGACTGCCTAGAATCTTAAAGAATTATTAAATATTAACAAGACTTCTAAAAGATACATTTTAATTGGAACTTTGTAACTAAACAGTAACCCCAGAAAGAGAAAGTGAAGAAAGAAGAAAGTGCCAAAAGAAACAGCCTATTTGGATTGTTTGGTGACTTTGGGACTTTTGGGAATTATTTTTGACTAAAAACACTTGGGTGGTTGTTTTGGAAAAACTTTTTCTCTCTACAATGGCATCACTCGTGGATGAATTGAAAATTGAATACCAAAAATATAAAGAAGAAGAACAAGAAGGGAAAGACTCTCTTGGCACTCTTTTTCAATTTCTAGAAATGGTGATTTGCACTTATGAGAAACTGACTGCGCAACAAGATGATTGGGATAAAGAAGAAGCCATCTTTGATGAACAAGTAACATTATTTGAGGAAGAAAGGGAGAAAGAGGAAAAGAAAAAGGGGACTTTAAGACTTGAAAAAACAACCAAAAAAGAGAAAAATAAGGTGAAAAGTGGATATAATGTTAGAAAGCAACAGAAAGGGGGAAAGCAGAAGAAGAAAAGGGAGGTGGAGAGACAAGGGGGTAAAAAGGGCAGGGAGAAGAACAAGCAAGGGAGGAAGGAAGGGATGAGAAGCCTTAATGGTGGGGAGCAAGATGTAAAGAAACAAGATTCATTTAGAGATAATGGGTAAACTTAATTGAAAAAAGGATTCTGCAAAGGTACACAAGATTGTATTTTTATATTTGTACTTAGAAATAGTGTTAGAAAATTGGAAACAACATGTGATCAAAAATGGGATAAAATATTTAGTGTAACTTAGTGAAATTTTTTGTGAATAAAAAGAAGGCAATGAAATAAATGAGAGAATTGAAGTAGGAGGAAATGGGAACATTTTAATGATACAATGATTTATGAAATAACTATGGAAAGTATAAGTGTCCCCATAAAAGTATGATACTCAATGGAAAAGTAATGTGTAAGATATAAATGAATATTAATATTAATGATTAGATCTGTATTGGCATTGATAGTTGTTTTAATTATATTATATACTTATAAATTTTTTCTTTTTATAAAATATAATGTGTAATTCTAGAATGTACTAAACAGAATCCCAATGGAAGTCATGTATTATATTAAGTATTATAAATTTAGGGGAAAGAGTCAAAGGCATCACACTCCAATCAGTGTACAGGAGTTATCTAAAGAGAAAAGAGAAATAGACAGCTGGAAACAGAACAGACAAAGAATAATAAGTATTATGATCTGAACTGAGATGAGACAAATAAAATAAAACTAAGAAAGGTGAAAGAGGTGAGAAGCTATATAGAAAATGGAAAATGGTAATAAGATATGGAATGGTATATAAAATGAATATGAATTTGAATTTGTGTCTGTACGAAGAGATGTAACCCGGGATCAAGCAGCTTTCAGAAAAGATGTTTTATGTTTTTATGTTCTATGTTTTGTTTGTTTGTGTATTGTCTTTGAAAATCAATAAAATTTGTTTTTTTTTTTAAAAAAGAAGAAAGTTCAAAACAGCCTCAAAGATCCATCTCAACCTGGGCACCCTTTTTTTGAACTATTACCATCTGGCAGACGGTACAGGATAATAAAAACAAGGACAAATAGGCTGAAAAACAGATTTTATCCCAGGGCAGTAGCTCTGTTGAATTCTACTGTTTAGTGCAATATGAATGCAATATCAGGGGTTTTCCATTCAATGTGTGGAGTGTGAAGGATGTGTGTTTGTGTTTATTTTCATGGTCATGATGTGCGCTGAAGATGGTGTTTGATTTCATTGTATCAAGTGCAATGACAATAAAGTAAACTAAGTAACTAACCGTAAAGAATCCCAATAGGGTTTCACATTAATAAAAGGCCACAGCTTGGCCTTTCCAAATAGGTTAATACGGCTCCAGTTGCACCACCTCCGAATGCCAGAGCAAAAGGGATTCCCCCCCCCTTTTTTGCCTCCTTCAATGCGAGTGCCCACCCAAACTTCCTAGGCAGCGGCCCAAGAAACTAACAGCCTCCACAACAAGCAAGCAGGGCAGCCTCTGCCCAGCCCCCTCCAATGTTTCCCTTCTCAATGCCTCCTTACAGAGACTCCAGGAGCTGGCGGCCGAAAGGGTGCTGGGCCCAGGGGGTCTCCAAGTCTGGGTCAACGTTGGGATCCAGGCAGAGATCGGTCGCCACCGTGGCCAGGGACCAAACCTGGAAGAGAAGGCTGGGTCAGAGACATGCTGTTGTAGGCGAGAACCTCAGGCGGCTTACAGCAGATACGATTCGCCAGCCAATAGCAGCCGCCCTTAGACTTACATGCCACTTCACAATGCTTTACAGTGTCCTCTCCAAGCAGTTGACAAATGTCAGCCTCTTGCCCCCAACAATCTGGGTCCACATTTTACCCACTTCGAAAGGATGGAAGGCTGAGTCAACCTCGAGCTGGTAAGGATCAAACTGCTGGTAGTGGGCAGAGTTTAGCCTGCAATACTGCATTCTAACTACTGGGAGGGAGGGAGGGAAGGAAGGAAGATAGCAATAGCCCTTAGACTTATATACCGCTTTGCAGTGCTTTTACAGCCCTCTCTAAGTGGTTTACAGGGTCAGCCTCTTGCCCCCAACAATCTGGCTCCTCATTTTACCTACTTCAGAAGGATGGAAGGCTGAGTCAACCTGGAGCCAGTGAGAATCGAACTCAGGGCAGTGGGCAGAGTTAGCCTGCAATGCTGCATTCTAACCACTGTGCATCATGGATGGATGGACGGACGGATGGAAGGAAGGAAAGCGGGAAGGGCAATAGCAATAGACTTATATATTGCTTCACAGTGCTTTTACAGCCCTCTCTAAGCAGTTTACAGAGTCAGCCTCTTGCCCCCAACAATCTGGCTCCTCATTTTACCCATCTCGGAAGGACGGAAGGCTGAGTCAACCTTGAGCTGGTAAGGATCAAAGGTAGTGGTCAGAGTTTAGCCTGCAATATTGCATTCTAACCACTGGGAGGGAGGGAGGGAAGGAAGGAAGATAGCAATAGCCCTTAGACTTATATACCGCTTTGCAGTGCTTTTACAGCCCTCTCTAAGCGGTTTACAGGGTCAGCCTCTTGCCCCCAACAATCTGGGTCCTCAATTCACCCACCTCAGAAGGATGGAAAGCTGAGTCAACCTTGAGCCTAGTAGGATTTGAACTGCCAAACTGCAGTCAGCCGGCAGTCAGCAGAAGTAGTTTGCAGTACTGCACTCTAACCACTGCGCCACCAAGGCTCTTCTGATGATGGGTGAGCCTTTGTTGTTTGGGGGTTGGGTGATACAAGGCAGTCCTTGAATTACAACCATTCATTTAGCAATTGTTCCAAGTTAAAATCAGTCCTCACGCTTGCAACCGTTGCAATGTTGCCAGTCCCCGGGGGGGGGGGGGGGGGGGGGGAGATTGGCAATCTGCAGGTGTTTACAATTGTAACATCCTGAGGTCCCAGGATCACCACTTGTGACCATCCTGGCAGTCAATGGGGGAAGCTGGATTCACTTAATGACTGCATGGTTCACTGAATGATTGCAGTGTTTCACTTAAGAACCACGGTCGGCAGGGGGGGGGGAGGAAGTAAATGTTCCATCCATCTCTATCCTCAAAATCCCTGAATCAGACAAGACCCTTGCAAAAGGAAGGTGAGGCAGGGCACCCCGAGAAGAGCAAGAAACCCAGCAGGAGAGGGCTGTCTGTGGGAGACAGGAGGGAAAGGTGAGGGGGAAGGGGCTTTTCTTTCAAGCCAGGCTCTCCTCTTTCGGTGACACTCCCCCCTCTCAGCTCAAGAGGGTCTCCAGACAGTCCTGTAGAGCAGTGGCCCCCCAACCTCTCTGGCTTTGCAGACTGGCAGAGAGGTGGGGAGAGGAAACGGTTCCGTATGAGGGACATATCTGTGTGCTCGGAGCTCCATTTTTGGTGAGCAATGGGAACTCGTGTGCATATGTGAAGCTCCATTTGAGGAGCTTCACGTGCGTGTGCAACTTCCCGCCACTCGTGAAAATGGAGCTGCGAGTGCTCACGCCTGCTTCTTGCATGGCCCGGTTCCAGGGGTGGGATACGATAGGGTTAACTACCGGTTTGGGATTTACGAGCTTCCCTGCAGGCTGCGAGCCGCGTGCCTGTCAATCGTCACCAGCATGCCGCGTGCCGAGAAGCAGCCTTTGAAACAGCCCTCTTTTCCTGCTTTTTTAACTGCAGCTGTGCCTCGTTTGGCAGCTGAAGTTGAAAAATCAGGAAATAAAAGTCAGGTAAGAGCCCGGTGGGCAAAAACAGAGCTACCGGTTCTACAGAGGTGGACAGAACTGGTAGAAACCCACCCCTGCCCGGTTCCGAATGGGCTTCAGCCCGGCAGTTGGGGTCCCCAGCTGTAGAGTGAGGGAGAAGGAGCAGCACCTGCAAGAGGTCTCGGCGTCCCACTGTCAAAGCTGAGGCGGCATTCTTCTGGCAGGTCTCCTGAATATCCACCACGTTTAGTCTGAAAGAGGAGAGGGGTGGCTGAGGGATGCACAGCCTGTTCTCCTCCGCAGAACCCCCAGCTGCCAGGGGGAGAACTTTCATTTCCCAGCACCTAGTCTATTGGAAACCAAAACCAAAACCAACCTAGGGGAGTGCTTGCTTCAGGGGTTCCCAACGATATGCAAGACGATATTCCAGGGGGTGCGAAAACTTGGGTTTAGAAGTTTCAAAATTATAGTGCGTAATGTATCATTATATGCATATAATTATTATTATTTTTAAAGGGGTGCGGGAATATATCAGGAGCATTCTAGGGACGTGGGGTATAGAAAAAGTTGGGAACCCTTGCCTTACATTAAGCAAGGTGCTGAAAATTGGGCAAACAACCAGATTCACATGTGTAGAAGTTAACTATTTATTTATTTATTGAATTTATATTGCCGCCTATTCCCCCCATGGTGACTCGAGGCAGCTTTAGTGAATGTAAAACCATATTTAAAATAAAAAAAAAAAACAATAAAAACTAACAAAAAGAATCAAATAAATTAATAAAAGTACAATGGAACAAAATCTGGAAAAAAACAAATAAAAAATTACCCCCAGCCCCGACAACAGCAGATAACTACTACCGTGTTTCTCATATAATAAGGCCGGGTCTTCTTTTTTTTTGAGCCCCGAAAAAATGGCTAGGCCGTCTTTTCGGGGGTGACTTAATTCCCCCCCCCTTGCATCTTTGGGTGGGCGGGCGGCGATGGCTTGGATGTTGACCTCGGTGTGGGTGAGGCACTTAGTATCGGGGTCAACGCAGGCAGCACCATATCCGGGTGTGCAACAAAAGTACTTCTTAACGGCAAGCCCCCCCCACCATTCCCCCCCCCCCATTTCACATGTTTTAATATAGGCCTTAATTTGGGGGGAGGGGCTTAATTTCATTTCATGCCTATAAAACATGCTGGGACTTCCTATTGGGGGAGGCCGTATTGTTGGAGAAACAGGGTAATAAGTACTAATAACTACTTTGTTATAGTCCGATTATTATAGGGAATGTCCCCAGTTTGGCAGGCTTCTCTCAGGAACACTTTTGGATAAGGTTCCAAGGAACAGGGAGGGAAGGGTCAGTTCTGGATCTCCTGCAACTGGGCAAGGCCTCAAGACTAAATTCTCAGCTTGAGACCCCTCTTCCTTCCCTGGCTGGTATGGTGCATTCCACATGGCATAACCGAACGTATTCGGTGGATTTACATAGCAGGATGGCCCATTAATATTTTAGGGTTTTGGCTTAACAAGGCTGCTTGAAACCAGTCAATGCGGTTTATACATAGCCTGGGAGGATTTGTTCCCAGCCAGTCCAGCCAATTCTGGTTTATGCAAAGTACGTTATGGCTTACACCATGTGCACACCCTTTTCAGTAACATCAGGAACTACCAGGCAAGCCGTTACTTGAACATTTATAATAAGATGAAAAAGGGAGAGGATTTCTAGAAGGATGGGCAACATATGCCAATCCAAGAAGGGAGCATTCTGGGGAACTCGGTTGCGTTCTGTTCTTCACGGGGCCTTCGCTTTCTGGGGGCTATGAGGTGCTTTAAGAAGTCAATCTTTTGAGCAAAAGCCAAATGCTTTGTCTTCAGGTAGATAAATTCTTGGCACCCCTAAATTTCAGAGTAAAATCCTCTTGTGATTCCCCTCTTTTCCCCACTAGGATGAGGTGGCTGGGCCTGCCTCTCTCCAAAGGTACCAACAGTAATAGCCATACCACTTATATACGGCTTCGTAGTGCTTCCCAGCCCTCTCTAAGCAGTTGACAGAGTCAACCTCTGGCCCCTCATTTTACCCACCTCGGAAGGATGGAAGGCTGAGTCCACCTTGAGCCAGTCAGGATTGAACTCCTGGCAGGGAGCAGAGTCAGACTGCAATACTGCATTCAAACCACCGTGCAGGGGTGGGATTCAAATTTTTTAACAACTGGTTCTGTGGGTGTGGCTTAGGTGGTGGGCGTGGCTTGGTGGTCATGTGACTGGCTGGGTGTGGCCAACTCAACATCACTCACATCGAGGCACGCATCTCCTCGCCTGGCCTCTCATGACTGTGGGGATGCGGCAACAGTCATAAGTATGAAAAACGGTCATGTCACTTTTTTCAGTGTCACTTTGAATGGTCACTCCACACAAGCAAAGTACCAGCAAAGGAGGGGGAAAAAACTCCAGAGACAGGAAGTCTAGTCCTGCCAAGAATGTAATAAGGGTTAATGGAGAGGCAGTTTCTGTAAGCAACACCAGAATGTTTCCTTCCTGCCTTTCTTACAGGATTAGCCCTGTAATTTCTTCTAACAACCAGTTCTTCGAACTGCTTAGAATGTTAACAACCGGTTCTAGCGAATAAGTGCGAACCTGTAGAATCTCACCCCTGCCACCATGGTACGAGCAGGAGTGGCCTTCAAAATTTTTAGCAACGGGTTCTCTGCCCAGTTGCTGGGCGGGAGTGGCCATGGTGGGCATGGTCTAGTTGGCCTCCTGCACCATGTCAGGGAGGGGGCCGTTTTTGCCATCCCCGGGCTCTGGAGGCTTTCCTTGAGCCTCCGGAAGGGTGAAAACAGCCTCCCTGGGCTCCAAAGGCTCTCTTGAAGCCAGAAACGGACCCATTTCCGGCCTTCCTGAACTTCCGGGAAGCCTGTTTTTCGCCCTCCCTGAGCATCTGCGCGCACCCTGCACTTACCTGCATCCAAATCGGGCCACGTGGGGATTCCTGGGAGGGGTGGGGAGGGGTGGGCGGGGCCAGCCAGGAATGGGATTTGGGGGTTCTCTGAATTGCACAGAATCTTAGCTAGGGGCTCTCCTGAACCCCCACGAACCTCCAGCAGCCCCACCCCTGGGTACGAGGCAAACCGTACAGCTACTCACATATACATCTCCCCTAATGATTTATGGACGGGGAGCAGGCAGGAGATGTCTTGAATGATGACTTTGCCAGCTGCTTTGATGGGCCGGCTGCTGGCCTCGGTCCCCTCGCGTTTGCTCTTCCATCTCCTGGACTTCTGCAGGGGGAGAGATGTCCGTCAGGGGTGGGGACGGTGGAGAGCAGCCCAAAACCTTCAAGGACGAGAGAGCTTTGGGAACCAAAGGATCTCTCCAGACTCTGCCCTACTTAGCCACAAAAGAGCAGCTACTACACTGAGGCTTCGGGAAAGGCGGTCACAACAAAGAGCAACAACAGAGGGAAGGGCTGTGTTATTTTTTTGGGGGGG
>NW_020716738.1:1161988-1177078 GCF_900518725.1 Notechis scutatus | reverse complement strand
CATACATGTATATATATATACATGTATGTACACTATATACACATATATATACACTATGTACATGTGTATATATGTACATAGTGTATATGTACATATATATAGTGTATATACATATATATACACTATATATATACATATATATACACTATGTACATGTATATATATATATACATGTATATATATAACGACTCTGTAGTTTCTTCCCCAAACCCCAAAAACTTTAACCTTAGACTGTCTACTATTGACCTCACCCCTTTCCTAAGAGGTCTGTAGGGGGCGTGCATAAGCGCACCAATGTGCCTACCGTCCCTGTCCTATTGTTTCTCTTATTCTTCTTTTATTTTTCTTATATGTACCCATTTCATGTATTCACAACTATGTATACACTTATACTTATTATCTTGTAAACAATTGGCAAATCAAATAAATAAATAAATAAATATCCAAACTAGACTGTATTGTTTCTCTGTGTGGGTATATGCATAATTTTGTATTTATTTATTTTATCATGTTCATGTAGTGTATATTGAGACCTGTATGCAATGAAATTTCATTTTAATATATGCTGTTTAGTGTACATTCAAAGTGACAAGTAATTATTCTATTCTATTCTATTCTATTCTATTCTATTCTATTCTATTCTATTCTATTCTATTCTATTCTATTCTCCTCCCTCCCCCTCCTACTCTACTCTACTCTACTCTACTCTACTCTACTCTACTCTACTGTATTTTATTCTATTGTATTCTAATTTCATATTCTATTCTATCCTATCCTATCCATAATTTTGCCAGGGACTCGTCAGGGAAGTTAATGGGCCAACCCAGGAAGTTAAAAACAACGACTCTGAAATATAGCAACAATAAGCCATGTTCCCAACCTTCTGCCATGAAAATCGCTTGGGCACATCCGGGAGTCAAGCATAATTTGAATGTATCTTTTACAAGACAGCCACTCTGAAGTAGTGGTTAGGGTGCTGGACTAGAGACTAGGAGACGATGAGTTCTAGTGCCTTCTTAGGCAGGAAAATTAGCTGGGTGACTTTGGGCCAATCACCAGGAGACTGGGAGTTCCAGTCCCGCCTTAGATATGCAAGCCAGCTGGATGACTTTGAACCCAGCTCAACCCACCTCACAGGGTTGTTGTTGTAGGGAAAACAGGAGGAGGGAGAAGAATTGGGCATGTTTGTAGCCTTGAGTTATTTATAAAAATAGCAAAGACTAAATTAGAAAATGTAATAAATAAATACATGCATTTTAATCTTGGGCAGCGATGATCAAAGTTCCATCTTTTTTAAAAAAAAAAAATATGCATGTGGAGTCCAAAGATTTCCCACTCCACCCTAAAATGAATGGATCATTTACCACCACCCCTTACCCCAGCCCCCCACAGACACTAGGACTCACTTTCCTCCTCTCCGTGGGTGAAGTTCTGCTGGGCCTCTGACTCTTGGACTGGCAGGGCCTTGTCTGCCTCGGGCAGGAGGGAAATCCCACCAATCAGCTCCTCCACCCCCTCCAAGAGGTCACTGGAGCATAACTGGAACAAGAGGCAATGAAGGTAAGCGCAGTGCAGCCAAGCCGAGCCAAAGCTAAGCCAACACCAGGTGAGCGAACAAGGGAGGGGGAAACGGCAGGTCCCAGTCTGGAAGGAAGGGCAGGTCCTGGGGCTTATGGTAGAGTTTGTTCAGTGACGGTTCGAAGTTACAGTATCACCGAAAAAGGGACTTATGACCCTTTTTCACACTTATGGCCGTTGCAGCATCTCCGAGGGTCATGTGATCAAAATTCAGGATGCTTGGAAACTGATCTGTATTTATGACGGTGGCTGTGTCCCAGGGTCATGTGATTCTCTTTTGAGACCTTCTCGCAATCATGTTCCCAATTTAACAAGGGCAGTGATTCACTTAGCAACGCCTTGAAAAGTTGTAAAATGGGGCAAAACTCGCTTAACGGGAATTTTGGCCTCGATTGTGGTCGTAAGTCTAGGACAGGGGTCCCCATCTTGGCAACTTTAAGACTTGTGGACTTCAACTCCCAGAATTCTCCAGCCAGCATAACATCGCTGGCTGAGGAATTCTGGGAGTTGAAGTCCACAAGTCTTAAAGTTGCCAAGTTTGGAGGCCTTTGGTCTAGGACTCCCTGTACTCTCACCCCTTTGAGTCGATCCAGAACAGGAAACAGACTTGACGAGAAGTCTAAAACTAAGTTTTGAGACAGGCTCAGGATCTTTGCAAGTCTGCTTCTTTTTTCCTCCCCTCCTGATGTACCCCAGTCAGGAGCGATGCGGCCTGATCTCTGCTCCTATCTCCTTTCCCAGCCCTCCAGCCTTGCTTCTGTGTAACAGCCTCTGAATATCTTCCCCCAAGGTGATCTCTAGGGCTGCCTCTTTCTACTGCTCTACTGAGATGAAGCTGCATCTACCTCTTTGTCAGCTGATGAATTGCTCCGCAGCATCACAATACTGATTTAGTTTAGTTTAGTTTAGTTTAGTTTATTGTCATTGTACATCGTACAACAAAATTAAATACCTCCAGTGTACTATACAGTAGGATTCAATATGGTTACTGCCCTGGGACAAAAGCTGTTTTTCAGCCTATTTGTCCTTGTTTTTATTATTCTGTACTGTCCGCCAGATGGTAATAGTTCAAAAAAAGGGGGTTCCCAGGATGAGATGGATCTTTGAGGATGTTTTGAACTTTTTTAAGCCAGCGAGAGCTGTAAAGCTCTTCCAAAGAGGGGAGAGGGCAACCAATGATCCTCTGGGCAATGACATTCACCCTCTGGAGTGCTTTCCTATCTGCCCCTGTGCAATTGGCAAACCATACAGAGGTGCAGTAAGTTAAGATACTCTCTATGGTGCAGCGGTAGGAGGTCACCAGCACTTTTTCATTCAGTTGTTGTTTTCTGAGAAGCCTCAGGTAATATAATCTCTGCTGGGCCCTTTTTGACCAGGGCTGCAATGTGGGCACCCCAGGTCAGGTCCTCTTTTTGGGTAACACCCAGAAACTTAAAACTGGCCACTTGCTCCAAAGGTTCCATTTGTTGGCTGCCTCCTTTCTCATTTGCCTGTCTTTCAGATTAATGACCACAGTTGCCTATCTAATGTTCTCAAAACCTTCGCGCTAAGTTTGGCCATCAATTTGTCCTCCTCACTGTGACCAGGACGCAAAGCCAACACACTACAGAGGAGGATAAGGACTTTGCCCAACAACGCTATACAGCAGGGGTGTCAAACTCGATTTCATTGAGGGCTGCATCAGGGTTGTGTTTGACCTCGAGAGGTGTGGGGGGGACGACGGGGATGTGGCAAGGGTGAGGGTGGCCAGCTCAACGTCACTCAATCAGGCTCCATTTTCGCTGGCAGACAAACCACAGGCCAGTTCTTCGCTGTTTTCAGGGCGGGCCAGCAGGCCAGGTCTAAGCACCCCGGCTTGAGTTTGACACCCCTGCTATACAGCCACCTTCCACAGGTGCCTTCCTTTCATTCTCTTCCAGAATGATAAAAGAGTTTTCCACTGCAAAGGTCTGGCCCTCCCCAGTTACTGGTCCCTGAATCCGCCGTAAATCAA
The DNA here is from genome assembly GCF_900518725.1 of Notechis scutatus. Next base: position 1,173,507 of record NW_020716738.1, on the reverse strand, counting down.
CCGTAGGGAAAACACATTTATGGAAATATATAGGAAACCCCAAGAAGTAACCTGCCAGACCTACAGTGGGAAAGAGGAGCCCAGGCAGTTGCATGGACAGGGCTCTTATAATTTCAAGCCGGGGCCAGGAAAGAATTCCGAATCCTTAAGACTTACCCGCTGTAGCTGACAATCCACTCGCCACATCCGAAGGGTCTGGTCTCGAGACCAGGTGACCAGCTGATAGTCCTTTGACCCTTAAAGGAAAAGAGGAAATGCCTGTCATACACTATGTAGGCCTGCTTTTGAATTCAAAGGCAGGAAAAAGTCAGAATCTATGGAAAATGAACCAGGAAAAAAGAGTCAGCAATATATTTGTGTACATAATGTTGCACAAATCTCCCACCTTTTAGCCTTGGAGTGAAGGAACCTACACAGGAAGGGCCTTTCAATCTGCCCTAAACCTCAGAGAGAAAAGGACTGGCTAACAGCAGTACCAAAAGTACTTAGCCTTATATACCGCTTCCCAGTGCTTCCCAGCCCTCTCTAAGTGGTTTACAGAGTCAGCCTATTGCTCCCAACAGTCTGGGTCCTCATTTTACCCACCTCAGAAGGATAGAAGGCTGAGTCAACCTCGCTGCATTCTAACCACTGTGCCACTATGACAGGAAGGAAAAGGAAGGAAGGAAGGAAGGAAGGAAGGAAGGAAGGAAGGAAGGAAGGAATAGCAATAGCACTTAGGTTTATATACTGCTTCAAAGTGCTTTCCAGATCTCTCTAAGTGGTTTACAGAGTCAGCCTCTGGCCCCCAACAATCTGGGTCCTCATTTTACCGACCTTAGAAGGATGGAAGGCTGAGTCAACCTTGAGCCAGTCAGGATTGAACTGCTGGCAGTCAGCAGAATTAGCTTGCAATCCTGCATTGTAACTACTGTGCCACTGTGGCTCCAAAGGACATCCTTATGTTTTCTTGATTTAAGTGGAAACAAAGCTGGGTTGCACTGAGGGTCTGTTCCTTAAACAACACGAAAACTTTTAATTGGACATTGACTGATAACAGGGCTTGGCCAGAGGAGAAAGGGAAAGGTGATTGTATCCTTTGCGCGCCAGACTGGCAGATTTGGCTTTGCTACTTCTGTAACCACTTTTGTTTTCAGCAAAAACAATGGAAAATAATGGGCCAGGAGCCTTTCTTCACTAACTAACTCAAGTGGGATGGGTCACATTGAATAAAAACAATGTGGGATGAAAATAACTATATACAGCAGCAAGAATTGCACTCGCACAATCTTGGAAAATGGCCACTATACCGACAGATTGTTTAGTAATCTGTAAAAATTTTGATTGTGCAGAAATGGACAAACTTACTGTAGAATTAAACAATAAGGAAGACTCGGAATATTATTCAACTTGGGATAACTGGTATCAATGGACAGATAGCAGGAATATGAAACAGATAGATTAGAATAAGATATAAACTTTGTGTCTGTGTGTGTATGTATATATATATATATATGTGTGTGTGTGTGTGTGTGTGTGTAATTGTCTGAAAATGTATAAATATAGTTAAGATTTTTGTACTGTCAAAGATTGATGGTGAATTGTACAAACCTATTTTTTATAGATTTGTTTTTTAATGTTTAAATTTCAATAAAGGTTTAAAATTAAAAAAAGAAAAGAAAATAACTATATATAAAGTGGGAATCTGTTCAGCTGAGTTCACTGTTCCAATAATAAGGAGAGAAGACGCCCTCCCCCCGCCATCCCCAGTTACACACCTTCCTTCTGTTTCCTCCATTGGAATTCTAGCACAACATCGTCATGCCCCACAAAGGTGTGGACTGGTGTGTTGAGATCGCACACATCCCAAAGGAGGAGGCTGTTCTCTCTTCGAAGCTGCGGCACCATCACCGTCACCAGCCCATTGCTAAAAGGCTAGGAAGGGGAAAGAAGGGAGGTTAATGGTTCGCCTCCTTCTCGTTTTTCCAGGAGGTCTGCAGTTGTACAGGACCGCTGGGGAGAATAGCGTTGTAGGCGAATATCCAGGCCCAGGAAAATGTTGCAGGATCCAATTTGAGGCTTTGTCTTCCGAACTTTCAGACACATGCTAGAGCCCATCCACAGGGAACTTACCTGGGTGCTTAGTGGCATAGCACACACAGAACAGCACAAAGCACGCAGAGAAGTTCCTTGAGGATGGGCTTCAGCACGAGTCCTCTGGTCCTGCTGACCGACACAGATTGGATCCTGCAGAACGATGTGTGTTTACAAGCTTCCTAACCTCTCACAGTAAGTGGGCAGTAATTAAAGCAGCCTATGGGTTTCCTCCACAATTCTTTCCTTTGCGTCCTCAATCTCCTTCTCCGTAGCTGGGTGTTGTGGTTCGCCTGCAGCAGGTGCCGACGGCTGAGGCCTCGGAGAGCGAGGACTCGGATGAGGGGCCTGTGTGTGATGCAGGGATGGGGCCAGGACCATCAGGCAGTGGAGTGCTGCCTTCGGAGATGGTGGGGGCTGGAAGCAGCGATGAGGAGGTTCCCGAGGAGCCTGTGCCAAGTTCGCATGTGCGCAGGATTGCTCATAGGAAAGAGCAGCTACAACAGCACGGGCGACTCGGGAGTAAGGCTGCAAGGTAATGGCCCCTCCCTTAAGACAGAAAAGCCAGCTGAGAAACAGGAGTTCTTTGCAGGAAGCAAAGAAATTTTTGCATTCAAACCTTGTAGACGTTTGGAATATTTTGGTTGACGTTTGGAGTCTCTTTCTGTTTGAAATATTTCTTAGTAACTTTATCTGGTGTTCTTGGCAGCCTTGCACAACCTTGGCAAGGCTCGTTCTTATTAAAGACAATTAGTTTAAAACAGCCTTTTTACCGGGAAGGAACGGAATTCGTAAAGAATCATTAAAAGGTTTTGCTGTTACCTCTGTTTGGTGTTTGTTTCCTTGGAACAAAGTTTGGGTCAGAACACTGGGAGTGTCCCTGAGTTACGATTCTACCTTTGGTTTTAGTAGGCAGAGGTTGAAGATTATAAAGTTTAAGGCAAAAAATGTGTGTAGAGTAATGGTGAACATAATAGCAAGCAACACTGGAGATCACATTAGTGGGCATCTCTTATCACCATGATGTACCTCTTGTAGACCTTCCTTGCCCAGAGGAACACAAAGAAGAGACACGGTCCCAGAAGACAACGCTACTATATTTAAGGCTTCCCCTGCCCAGCATTGCCAGCTTATCCCAGCCAAGGAATAGTGGAAGCAGCCACCGTGCCAATCAAATATTTCGGTTTGTTTAGCTTGGCACTGTCTGTGCAAGCCTTTAAAGTACTATCTCCCAGATCTGGACTGCAGCTTTCTTCTCCAGAGCAACCAAGGATGACAGGAATTGCAGTTAAACACACAGTTGGAGGCACATCAACTGACAACAGGTTTCGGGCCAAACTGTTGTCTTTCCCAACCTTGCCAGGAGAATGAACTCCCGGTGTTGGGTATGGGAAGGATTGTGTGAATGTGGGTGTTCTACTGTGAGCTGCCATCTTTCCCCACAAGCAAAGAGTAGGCAATGGGAACCACCTGGGAACACAGGTAACTCTTTGCAGCTCCTAGAACATGCCACAGATCACACCACCAAAATTTAATAGAAGCCACCCGAAGGCAACTGTGAGTAGTTTTTTTGAAAAAAAAAGTCTACAAATAAAGTAAATGCCACTAGCAGCCTCAAAAAACTTAATTTAAAAAAAAAACCCCCCCCCCCCCCCCCAATCAAACACCTCAAAAGTAAAACAGATGGAGCCCAAACCTGAAAGCAAAGATGAAAACCTCCTAGAATGCATATGGGTCAACATAAAAGAAAAAAAGAATGACATGGCCATAGGTGTATATTATAGGCCACCCAATCAAGCAGAAAAAATAGATGTCCTTTTTGCCAGCCAACTAACAAACATATGCAGGAAACACACAACAACAGTAATAGGAGACTTCAATTATCCTGATATCAATTGGAAAACTAATTCTGCACCAAGTGAGAAATCAAATACGTTCCTAACTAACCTAGCTGACAACTTTGTTGTCCAAAAGTTTGAGGGTGAAACTAGAGGGACAGCCATACTGGACTTAATTCTTACAAACGGAGAAGTGATAGAGGGAGTTGAAACTGCAGGAACCTTGGGTGAGAGTGACCGTGTCATACTAGAATTCAACAGAACACACAAACAAGCAACAGAACATAATGACACCAGAGTCTTGGATTTTAAAAGAGCTGATTTCAATAAACGCAGAGAGAACTTGGGAAAGATTCCATGGATGAAAATCCTAAAGGGGAAAACAACTCAAGAATCTTGGGAAACTCTAAAAAGTATGATCATAGAAGCCCAGACCAGCACAATACCACTGAGAAAGAAAAACAAGAAATGCAAGAAGAAACCAGCATGGCTGCACAAAGATCTTTCTGGCAAATTGAAAGAAAAAAAGGACAAGTACAAAAAATGGAAAGAAGGACATACAACTAAGGCAGAATATCAGCAGATAGCCAAAATCTGCAATGACAAAGTCAGGATAGCAAAGGCTCAGAACGAACAAAGACTTGCAACAAAAGTCAAAGATAATAAAAAAAAGTTTCAGCCAACATATAAATAATAAGAAAAAATTAAGGAAACAGTCGGTCCACTAAAGAGAGAAGATGGCAAGGAAGTAACAGGCAACAGAGAGAAAGCAGAACTGCTTAACTCATTCTTTGCATCTGTCTTCACGCAAAAAGAAACTATAGCTCAATCCACCAAAAACATCTGTAAAAGACAGACCAGAAATAAAAGTTAAAATAAGTTAAAAAATAGTAAGAGAACACCTGTCTGATCTTGAAGAAAACAAATCACAGTGGCCTGATGGATTACATCCCAGAGTTTTAAAGGAGCTGGCAGAACCACTGCACCATATCTTTCAAAAATCCTGGAGCACCAGGGAACTACCAGAGGACTGGAAAAGAGCTGATGTGGTTCCCATCTTCAAAAAAAAAAAAGGGGGGGGGGAGAAATAGACTCAGGAAACTACAGACCAACCAGCCTAACATCAATACCCGGGAAGATACTGGAAAAGATAATAAAAAAACAGATCTGCCAACATCTAGAAACAAGTAAAGTAATAACTAGCAGTCAGCACGGGTTTGTTAAGAACAGATCATGACAAACCAATCTTATTTCATTCTTCAACACAGTGACTAAATTAGTAGACCAGCAAAATACTGTGGACATAATATATTTAGATTTCAGCAAGGCATTTGACAAAGTAGACCACAACCTATTTCCTAGTAAGCTAGAAAAAAGTGGAATAGATAGCACCACCACTAGATGGACTCGCAACTAGCTGGCAAACCGTACTCAACGAGTAGTCCTTAATGGGTCTAAGTCTACATGGAGGGAAGTAAGCAGTGGGGTGCCACAAGGTTCTGTCTTACGCCCAGTAATCTTCAATATCTTCATTAATGACTTAGATGAGGGAATAGAAGGGGAACTTACCAAATTTACAGATGATACTAAGTTGGCAGGAATAGCTAACACCCAAGAAGATAGGCTCAAGATCCAGATGGATCTTGACAGACTTGAACACTGGGCTGTATCTAACAAAATGAAATTCAATGTAGAGAAAAGTAAAGTCCTACACTTAGGCAAGAAAAACCAAAAGTACACATATAGACTGGGGGAAACCAGGCTCAATAGCAGTAACTGTGAGAGGGATCTTGGAGTCTTAATGGACAACCAGCTAAATATGAGCCAGCAGTGTGCAGCAGCAGCCAAAAAAGCCAATGCAGTCCTAAGTTGCATTAACAGAGGGATACAATCAAGATCAAGGGAAGTATTAATACCATTCTATAAAGCCTTAGTAAGACCACATCTAGAGTACTGCATCCAGTTTTGGTCACCACATTATAAAAAAGATGTTGAGACTCTAGAAAAACTGCAGAGAAGAGCAACCAGGATGATTAGGGGACTGGAGGCTAAAACATACAACGAACAGTTGCAGGAACTGGGCCTGTCTAGTCTTGTGAAGAGAAGGACCAGGGGAGACATGATAGCGGTCTTCCAATATTTGAGGGGCTGCCACAGAGAGGAGGAGGGGGTCAAGGTATTTTCTAAAGCGCCTGTTGGCCAGACAAGGAATAATGGATGGAAACTGAACCAGGAGAAATTCAACCTGGAAATAAGGAGGAATTTTCTGACCGTGAGAACAATCAACCAATGGAACAGCTTGCCCTCGGAAGTTGTGGGAGCGCCATCATTTGAGACTTTCAAGAAGAGACTGGACTGCCATTTGTCAGAAATGGTGTAGGGTCTCCTGCTTGGGCGGGGGGTTGGACTAGATAACCTACAAAGTCCCTTCCAACTCTGATTATCTGTACCTCCACCCTTCCCCTTCCAGTGAAGTCACCATGTAATTGCTAACTCCCCCACAGCAAAAGTAGCTCCTGGCCAAAAAACATGTAGCGATAGCACTTAGACTTATATACCACTTTACAATGCTTTTACAGCCCTCTCTAAGTGGTTTACAGAGTCAGCCTGTTGCCCCCAACAATTTGGGTCCCCATTTACCCACCTTGGAAGGATAAAAGGCTGAGTCAACCTTAAGCGGGTCAGGATCGAACTGCTGGCAGTCAGCAGAATTAGCCTGCAATACTACATTCTAACCACTGCCCCACTGCGGTTCATGTAGTTGTTCTCTTCAGTCCTGGCCACTGGCCATCAGTCCCTCCAGCGCCCCATGGGCGAGCAAGAGGTGCAGCCAGCCTTTCTGCTCAGCTGGGCTCCACGGAGGCTCTGCTTACCGTATATCTGGCTTTCCAGACTGGAACTTGACAGGCCAAAATGTTGAGGTATTTTCGGGGTTGTCGGTAGTCCCAGAACTTCAACAAGAGACAGAAAAGGCCACTCAGGTGAAAGATGTTTAAGCGGTGTAACAGAAGAAAACCACCACCGTATAAAAAAAAATTATTAAATTAAAAGGCCCTAAAAGATTTGTGAATGGAGAATTCCAGCAGCTGTTGTTGGGTGTGTGTGTGTGTGTGTGTGAGGATTGAAGGCTCCTGAAAATCTTTGGCTTTCCATTTGCGGGATCAGATATCAAAGGATTCCACAGAGCAAAACCTCCCGTTAATCATCGGAAGATACAGATCATCTACTCCGGGCCTTGGAATGCCAATCAATCAATCAATCATTCATTTTTTTCGATCACAGGAAGGAGAGGAATGAAAAACTGACTTTCTGCATTGGTGTTCAACAGAACAGCATTTTTTCCTTCTATTGGCAGTTATTTGCCTGTAGAGATCATTTCCTGCATACCTCCAGCATTCCTCATTTTAATGAGTAGATGATTTCTCCTTTCAGGGCTATGACATGGCTTAGAAATTCTGATAATCTTTGATTTATGACCCAGATTGCGGTTGGAATGTCTGTCGCTTAGCAATATGGTTATTCAAGCGAGTAGCATTTGATTTTTTGACCACCTCTTTTGCAGTTGTCATTAAGCAGATCACACAGTTGTTAGGTGAATCCAGCTTTCCCCATTGATTTTGTTTCTGGAAACGTTCCCTCTGGAAATCATAAATAGTGACCATGTGACCCTGGATACTGCAATCATTGTAAATATATGCTAGTTCCCAGGTGCCCAAATTTTTATCGCACAATCACAGGGACACTACAACAGTCCTAAATGTGACGACTTGCTGTGTGTCACTTTTTTCAGTGCCATCATAACTGCAAATGACCATTAAATGAAATGGTCATAAGTTGAGGATGAACTGTGTTTTCAGGATAACTATTCATGTCAGCTTGCAACTTTTTAAAAAAAAAAACACCAATTGTACTTAAGAATACTTACAATGGCAGCAAACATTACAATGACATCTTTACTTGTAAGAATATTACAAATTATCATTGCATTAGTGGACTTTCCAGGATTTGATGAACAAAAAAACTCAATTAAATGCTGATAAATGAATGCACATGTAAGACAAATTTAAAGATCGCTAGACTGCAATGGCCTGATGCTTTTGCCTACAGCATAGGTGTCATACCCTTGTCAGAATTTGTTTCGGAGGGGGAGGCCGAGCAGCTGACAGGGAGTGGGCGAAGGGCAAAGTCTGGCTGGGCAGAGCAGGGCAGAGGTAGAGCAAGGCAGAGGGAGTTCAGAGGAAGACCCAGGCCCACTCCCTCTTCATCCTAGGGCACACAGGGAGGAACGGAGAAGGGAGCAACATGAGTTGCATGGCTTACAGGGAAGGAAAGGGCCCTGATTCCCTTCATTAGCTGCAGCTGGGAACAAAGTGTTTAAAAAGGGAAGTTGCGCACAGCAAACTGTTGAAAGCAAATCGTGAATTATCTGGGATTGTCGAGGCTTATCTGGGTTTCTGGTGTCTTCCCAACTGTGTGTGTTTTGTTGGCCTTTGAAGTCTGCAATTTCTTATCCTGCCCTGTCCAGTTAATTGCTGCAGTATGCTTTGTGTGGCTTTTTATTTACAGTTTGTATGTACTTTTTTTTCGGACTGAATTTCTTCCACTTAAAGACTGTTCTTGGGAGAGTTTTTATTCCAGCCGAAGGTAACTGGACATTGGGAGCAAAGTTAGAGGTATTAAAGGGACTTTTCTGATTTATGTGACTGTGTTGCCTTTGTGCCACGCCCCTTTGGGTCATCACAATAAGTGTGTTGCTGAAACACCACCACAACAAATTCAGGCAAGGATCCAGAGAAAACAGACCCCTCATTCACCAGGGATACCCACCCACCTCCGGTCATTCAAGTCAGGAAACAGGATTCAGTCTCACTGCACTCTTTATTCATTTTCTGGTGGTCCTCATGACAAGTGAAGGCCAGTAGAGACTGACACTGCTGGGGGTCCCATGGATTTTCTGTCCAGCCCCAAACAAGCATCCAACCTAACCAATGACTTCCACTCTTCCAGGATATCCCTTGCGAACGCCAGATGCTAGCCCAGCCAACCCAGCCCCCTAACTTACCCTGACTGAATTGTCCTGACTGGAGGTGGCCAGAATGTTTTCATTGTCTGGGTGCCAATCCAGCCCGTGGATTTTAGAGAGATGTGCCGCCAGATATTCCACAGCAGTGCTTGGTTTCTGAAAGCAGAGAGAAAGATTTAGTTTGGAAAGTTTCCGGAAGAGGCCACAGCAATCCCACTGGGATGTCACAGGCTGCCCTCGGGAAGCATCTTGGCTTCTCTTTGGCAGCAAATTCCAGGCCGCGGAGCCACAGGACACTGTTCTGTTCTCTGCCGTGTGTTAATGGAAAGCAAAACTCACAAAGCATATACCGTGTTTCCCCAAAAAGAAGACTGGGTCCTATTTTCTTTTGACACACCCCAAAAACGGCTAGGGCTTCTTTTTGGGTGGATCTAATTATTGACTTACCTCGCCACCAGAGCAACACAGGAGCCCACGGCTGGCCCACTTTTGCAGACGCTTGCTGCTGCTCGCATGCGTCGCCCCCAGCCTCCATTTCACTGTCACACCCTTCCGGAAAGCCCTCTGCAGTTGATAACAGCTAATATCGGCTGCAGAGGGCTTTCCGGAAGGCTCCGATGGCAAAACGGAGGCCGGGGGCGAAGCGCAGGTCAATCCGGACTTTGTTTCTGGGTTGCAGGTAGCTTTCCAGAAGGCCTCTAATGGAGAAATGCAGGCTGTGGGATGCCATGCGAGTCAATCTGGAGCCCATTTCTCAGCTGCAGAGGGCTTTCTGGAAGGCTCTGGTGGGAAAACAGAGGCGGGGGAGGCGACGTGTGCGAGCGGCTGCAGAAGTGGGCCGCAGGAGGTGAGGCAGGTGTCGGGGTACACAAGGCCTGGTAAGTAGGTCGCTCCATCCCCTCATCCCCACCATGCTTAATTTTTACTTTGCCCCACCCCCTGCATGCTGGGGTGGGTGGGGTCTTAATTAGGGCTAATTCTGGTGGTAGGGTTTAATTTGAGCACATGCGTTCAAAAACAGGATAGGGCTTTTTTTCGAGGTGGGTCTTGTTTTAGGGGAAACATGGTCAAGGCCTTTCAAGAGAGATTCTCAGTAAAAATACCTACGCAGGAGGAAATTATTAAGAAAATCATGGACTGTGCCAAAATGAGTAAATTGACATTTGAAATTAGAGAACAAGAAGATAAACAATGTTATATGATATGGGATTTATTTTATCAGTGGTTAGATAAAAAGACATGGCAAAGAAATAGATTAGCAAGCTTTACAATAAAAGTTAATAGATTTGATATAGAATACAATACAAAACATATAACCATTGGATGAATGTGTAAGATTAAACCATAATGAAATTTAGAATATCTTGTATAGAATGATGGAAAAATAGTTTAGTCAAATGAATGGTTAATAATTGATATTACATAAGCACAAGTTAGATTGATAAGGTGAGAATTTATACAACTTGTGAGTAATGGTAAAAAAAAAAGGATAGCACAAAAGATTGTAACCAACTGACACACTGTATGTATATAATTGAACGATGGTTTTATGTTTTTATGTTTTGTCTGTATGTTCGTTGTAAAAAATAAAAACTTTACAAACACCAGACTTGAAATTCTAAAACTAGAAAACCTTGAATTACGCCGTCTTCGGTCTGACTTAAGCATGGTATATAAAATCATACATTGCAATGTCCTACCTGTCAATGAATACTTCAGCTTCAACCATAACAACACAAGAGCACACAATAGATACAAACTCAAAGTAAACCGCACCAAACTTGATTGCAGGAAATACGACTTCAGCAATAGAGTGGTCAATGTCTGGAATACTCTACCCGACTCTATAGTCTCTTCCCCAAACCCCAAAAACTTTAACCTTAGACTGTCTACTATTGACCTCACCCCTTTCCTAAGAGGTTTGTAGGGGGCGCGCATAAGCGCACCATCGTGCCTACCGTCCCTGTCCTATTGTTTCTCTTATTCTTTTATTTTTCTTATATGTACCCATTTCATGTATTCACAACTATGTATACACTTATACTTATTATCTTGTAAACAATTGGCAAATCAAATAAATAAATAAATAAAATTAAATTAAATTAAAAGAAGAGCAAAGGGACTTGGTTTAAGTAAACGTAAGCTGCTTAGAAGTAGAGAAAGTTCTTGACAGGCTACAAGTTCACTTCCTCTCACTGTGTCTCTTGCACAATAATAGACAGCCATGTCCTCTGCTTTCAGATTGTTCATCTGCAGATACAGCTGGCTTTTGGCATCATCCCTGGAGATGGTGAAACGGCCCTTGACTTTGTCTGAGTAATAAGTGGAAGGATTTGAGCCTGTACGTATGTAGGCTACCCATTCCAGTCCTTTCCCTGGAGCCTGTCTCACCCAGTTCATCCAGTAGCCGCTGAAGGTGAACCCGGAGGCTTGGCAGGAGAGACGGATGGACTCTTCAGGTCTTCTCACACCCCCTCCAGACTCCACCAACTGGACTTGGGATTTGACACCTAAAAAGAAAGATGCTTCAATGAGATCTCCTATATACAGGAATAGCAAAGGGAAGGAAACTTGACAGAGAATGA
>NW_020716738.1:1111996-1154077 GCF_900518725.1 Notechis scutatus | reverse complement strand
CAGCTATGCTGACTGGAGAATTCTGGGAGTTGAAGTCCACAAGTCTTAAAGTTGCCAAGTTTGGAGACCTCTGCTGCAGGAGAACAGTCATGCCTGTACCTGCATAAAACCAGACGCCAGAAGGATGAACATGGTTCTAGGTACCCCACCCCACTCTGGCTCTTTAGTTCCACATCACCTTGAGGCACAACCTCTCCCATCTCCCCATCAACAACTATTAAAGGAGGAGGCTAACTCACATCATCCCCCACTCTTAATCCTCACTTGAGGCCCAGAAAAATATAATGATATATTTTGATATAAACATTATCAATATCTGCTGAAAAATCAAGGAGCAGAAGGATGGATGCACCATCACTCCCATGCTGGATCTGCCAAAGATCATTGACAGATACAATAAGTTTTAAAATGTTTATTTCATAGAAGCAAGAAAAATATTCTCGTCACCCATATAGAGCTCCTACAGCAAATAAAAATAAATACTGGCATATTTAAAAGATTGAGTTATTCTTTTTCGGCTCTCAATTTTGCAAAATGTATAGGAACCATATAGAGGACATTTTCTTAAATTTCTATATAAGTCTCAAGCGGGCAGGCGCATCCTTCTCCCTATAGATCTATAGGCATGGAAACAAGAGTTCTCTCTCTTGTCTTCAGTATCAGACAGCAGCCAGGCAATCAAAAAGACTGGCATCCTTGCATATTTCACCATAATGACCAACTTGCAAGAGAGCAATCAATGGGCCAGCAACTCCTCCTCACCCTTTATTAGAAAATTTACTTGTCACACATCCTATTTTCCCACAAGGTTATCTCAATGCTGAACTTTAAAATACATTTGGGAGGAGAGTCTGTCTTTTTTTAAATGCTCCCAGTTTGGGAAAGGAATCCATTTATACAATTGTAATATTCTCAAACAAGGAATATCTGTGTTGGTAATAATATAATTCCAACAAGGTTCCTGGGTGGGGGTCTGTGCAAAAAGCAGTAAACAAAAATAAACTAGTAAACATTATTTTAAAAGTGGACTCTTACTTATATGCATGAATCTTAGAAACCATCTCAACCTGATGGGATTAGCCTGCCCCACCTGTGCTGGTAGAAGAGTCATGCTGTGAACCCTGTCAATCAAGGAATTCCAGCTGGCATGGGGGGGGGGGGTTTGCAGGAGAGCCTGCTCTGCCATGGTGTGGGCTCTCTGGAACATCCTGTTCCCTTCCCCCCCAGTTCAGATTCACATCCTTGAACACCTGGCTCTGCCAACTAGCCCAGGGCCACAATAGGGAAGTGAAACCCGGGGGATGGTTAATGGATTAGATAGATCCCCACCTATTCCCCTTATGCATTTTGCAACTGAATTTTAACTAAATTTGAAATGCATGGTCTTTGTTTCTTGTTCCAATGTTTTATATGGTATTTTTACTGAATAAACTGTAAACCACCTAGAATTGCCTTGGTGAGATGGGTGACATAGTAATACGTAGTAGTACTTTATAGCCAATTTGCATAAACATATAATATATATTAAATAAACTAGGTTCATGCAAATTGACTATAAAGTACTACTACGTATTACTTCCCAATTTATTTAGGAAATCTTAATTTCTCATAGCTCTATAACGTACAGTATTTAAGAAGCATTGGCTCTTATAGAGCTACCAAAATATGATTTTTCTCCCTGTTCAGAAGGGGAAAGCTCTCAGAATAGAGACCTCTTTACCTAACAACAAAACAACATCTGATTGCTAAACATAAGATCAGAGCTAGTATTTCTCCCAAGGGCACTGCCATGGGATTGATGAAATAGTAGCTAGATTTACATATACCGTGTTTCTCATATAATAAGGCTGGGTCTTATTTTTTTTTGAGCCCCGAAAAAATGGCTAGGCCGTCTTTTCGGGGGTGGCTTAATTCCCGCCCCCCTTGCATCTTCGGGCGGGCGGGCGGCGACGGCTTGGATGTTGACCTCGGCGTTGGTGGGGCATTTCATATCGGGGTCAACGGAAGCATCACCATATCCGGGTGTGCAACAAAAGTACTTCCTAACGGCAAGCCGCCCCCCACCATTCCCCCCCATTTCGCATGTTTTAATATAGGCCTTAATTTGGGGGGAGGGGCTTAATTTCATTTCTTGCCTATAAAACATGCTGGGACTTCCTATTGGGGGAGGCCGTATTGTTGGAGAAACAGGGTAGTTAAGTTGGTTATTAAACACACCCATTTTCTTGATCTGCATAAACCATAAATGAGCAGACTGCATTCAAAACTAATCAGGCTTAGTATAGTTTGCACACATATTACAATTACTAAGTCTTGTCTCTCATACTTATGTCATTATCAGCAAGAAAACTGGAAAATAAAGGATTTATCAAACTGAATACATCCAGTTGTAATAATGTACAGATTCCATCTGCCCAGAATAATTGGTAGTGTTATTCTTTCTTATGGGTTTCTGGTTGGTAGGAGCAAAGTTTCAGCAGTGATGAAATTCTCCTTTTTAGAACATTTACTTCTCAACTTCCCCTTGCAATTATCATTTGATGCCACTAGCACTCAGCATTCAAAGACCCTTAAAGAGAGAGTTCATATCTCATGCCTCAGTATATTCTCAAAGAAACAGTATAGAAACCTAATTCACATACCATGCTAAATCATATTTTTATTTATTTCCCTGTGGAAGCTTGTAAACAATAGAACATACAGCTTAGCATAACTGTGAATTCAGCCCATGTATGTTCACACATCACATTATATGACAATTTGTTCACTAAGCCAGAATTGGCTAGGTTTCTTCATTGCACTAAACCATAAAATGTTATTTTATTAACAAGAAAAGTTGGTTTATGTGAAATGCAAAAAGCCAGGTGCAATGTTCAAATCCAGCCAATAAATATCTTCCTGATTTATAGGTGTGCGTTTATGAAGATATACATCTAGAAATCTGTGTGCATTAGTATGGATTATTTTAACTATTAACCTTATTCAGCAGTGACAAACACTAGCTGTTAAAGACTTCACAGCACAAATTTGTTTTGTAGACAAGACCACAGTTCATAAGATATTGCAACATTAACATAATTGGGTAGGAAAAAATGTACCATACAGGAGAAAGAATATAAAAAACAATAAAAAATACTTTAAAGCATTTGGTATGTACATGTTGGAATCAATCAACTGACAATCCAATTAACCCAGATCGGACCTACAAAATGTCTGCTGTACCAATCTTGCCAAAATTCAAAAATGTCCAATTTATAACAGAACAGCCTAACAAGGCAACTTTCTAACATGGGTCAGTTCTTAAACTTTTTGCTGTAGCTAAAGAATCAAGGGGAGGCTAGAGCTTCAAGAAAATGGGAGAAAGCAAATGATAATCTCAGAAGAAATCTGCCCCAATTTAACTGCCCCAGGTTGTTGCAGAAGCCCCCGGAGCACTGTTCTTAAAGTGTTTAACACAATTACAGGTAGACCTTGGCTTACCACCACTATTGACCTCAAAATTTCTGTTGCGAAGCATGACAGTTTAGTGAGTTTTGCTCCATTTTTACCACCTTTCTTTCCACAGTTGTTAAGCAAATCACTGCAGTTGTTAAGTTAATAAAACAGGCTTCCCCATTGCTTGTCAGAAGGCTGCAAATAAGACTTTTTTTTCAATGCTGTTATAACTTTGAAGTGGTTGTAATTCGAGGACTACCTGCATTCCTTTTCCTTTTCAATAATGTTGTTAAACCATTCAAGATTTTGTTTTACACAAGTGTCACAACAGCAGCTGCCCCCAACTGGAGCCTCTACATCAAAAGCAGCAATTAAAACTACCCACCTTCCTCACAGAGGCTCCATTACCTGCAGGATATACTCTAGAGCAGAGGCCTCCAACCATTTGGGCACAGGTTCCCTGGAGAGATGTTTCCCTCACCCACCCCCGGAATGGAGGGGGTGTGGTTTTGCATGCTGCCTGCATCCCCACAGATGGGGCTTTGCTTGTTTGCACAGCCAGGTTGCTGGCATGCTAGGGACCAATGCAAGTCCACAGACAGGAGGTTGGGGACCCCTGGTGTAAATACCCCAGGTCTTATATGGCTGTTTTTTAAGTAAGCTTTGCTTACGAATGTTTACACTGCTTGCTTCCCAAGCTTCTTGGGAAGAGGGGAGGATTCCTTAGAATAATGTTCAGAATATAAGTAATTCTGATTATAATGCCAGGATATCCTGTCAGAGCTGAAGAAGCTTCTTGGGTGAGAAGTGAAACGTCTTCAAGGAAAAAAACAAGAAAGTCCAGTTGCCTCCTGAAAAAAAAAGCACCTTTGGGATAAATCTAAGTGCTATTGCTCTTCCTTCCTTTCTTCTCCATTACTTCTTTCCTCCCTCCCTCCGCCTTCCATCCTTCCCAGGTGGGTAAAAATAAGGACCCAGATTGTTGGGGGCAATAAACTGACTCTATAAACCAAGGGTCTTCAAACTTGGCAAGTTTAAGACTTGTGGACTTCAACTCCCAGAATTCCTGAGCTAACATGGCTGGAGGAGAAATTCTGGGAGTTGGAGTCCACTTAAAACGGTCCAGTTTGAAGAGTCCTGCTATGTAAAGCACTACGAAGCGGTATATAGCCTAAGCGCTGTTGCTATTGCTTCTCCTCTCCTGCTGTTGGGGATGATGGGAGCCGTAGTCCAGGGCGCCCGAAGAGTGCTGGGGCGAACCCCAGGCCAGTCGGCGCCGGGCAGCGGCCCTTCGTGCGACGCCAGGCACCCCTCCCATCCCCTCAGCGGCACCCCGCATCTCCCAAGGGGGAGGCGCGGCAGGAATGCCTCCCACCCCCGAGTGCCAAGGAATGGGGAGGGATGAGAGGGAGCTCTGCCAGCAGGCAGGTCGCCCGGGGAAAGGCGACCGCGCGACCCCGAAAACGGCCCCGGCTACCTGAGAGTCCCGGAATTCCACCACCACATTCTCGCTACTCCAGCGCGCCGCCATCTTGGCTGCCCTGGAGGCGGCTGGGCGACGGCGGCCAGGAAGTCGTCGCTCTCGGAGCGCAGGGCCTGCCGGGAGACGTAGTCCTCGGCGCTCAAAGGAACCGGAGCCACGTAAGAGCCTGGCCTAAGTTTCTTCCATCAGGGTTGGACTACAACTCCCAGACTCTCCCCTCGCCTGGAGTCGTGGTCCAACGTCGGTTTGTTTTGATCTTTCTTTAAGGCAGCGTGCCTCCCACTTGCGCCCCCACCCCCTCTTTTCTTTTTTCTTTCCTTGCATACCTTTGTCATTGGATTTGCACAACAGGCTAAGGCACACACGCACACGCACAATTCCCTCTCTTATGAGCTCAGACACTGTATTTTTGCCCCAGTTATGCAACTGTGTATGAACATAATGTCTGAAGGAGGTGGCGGTTAGAGGACTGCAAAGTGTCTGTTTTCTTAATCTGTATCACTGTTTATTTTATTTTATTTATTTATTTGATTTGCCAATTGTTTACAAGATAATAAGTATAAGTGTATACATAGTTGTGAATACATGAAATGGGTACATATAAGAAAAATAAAAGAATAAGAGAAACAATAGGACAGGGACGGTAGGCACGTTGGTGCGCTTATGCACGCCCCGTATACATATACGTTTAGTATATGTATATTTACTAATAGGTATTTACATTATAGAGACTGGACAGGGGGTTAATGTCATTGCCTAGAGGATTATGGGTTGCCCTCTCCCCTCTTTGAAAGAGCTTTATAGCACCCGCTGCCTTAAGAAAGTTCAAGACACCCTCAAAGATCCATCTCATCTTGGGCACCCCTTTTTTTGAACTATTACCATCTGGCAGACGGTACAGGACAATAAAAACAAGGACAAATTGGCTGAAAAACAGCTTCTATCCCAGGGCAGTAATTTTTTTTTGAATTCTGCTGTATAGTGCAGTGTTGGTGTGGTGTCGGGGGTTTCTGGTTCAATGTGTGAAGGGTGAAGGATGTGTGCTTCTGTTTATTTTAATGGTCATGGTCATGATGTGCACTGGAGATGGTGTTTGATTTCGTTGTACGAGGTGCAATGACAATAAAGTAAACTAAAATATAGAGCAGGGGTTGGTATTGGTATAGAGCAGCTGGCTGGAGAATTCTGGGAGTTGGAAGTCCACAAGTCTTAAAGTTGCCAAGTTTGGAGACCTCTGGTATAGGATCTCCTGCTTGAACAGGGGTTGGACTAGAAGACCTCTAGGGTCTTTTCCAACTCTTAGTATTCTATGTTCTATGTTTTCACCCGTTCCCCACCTCAAAACACCAGGAACCATGTCATCCATTTTCTGCCGTTATAGCCAGAGGGTTTTAAGACCAAGGATTCTGAGGCTGTTCTTTATCCCACTTGTGTAATTGCCAATGCTGTCCCATGGACCTACAACTCCTCACCTGCTTTGCCTTTTTTTGAACTATTACCATCTGGCAGACGGTACAGAATAATAAAAACAAGGACAAATAGTTGAAAAACAGCTTCCACCCCAGGGCAGGAGCTCTGTTGAATTCTGCTGTATAGTGCAGTGTCGGGGATTTTCAGTTCAATGTGTGGAGGGTGAAGGATATGTGTTTGTGTTTATTTTCATGGTCATGATGTGCACTGAAGATGTTTGATTTTGTTGTACAAGGTGCAATGACAATAAAGTAAACTAAAACTATGGAACAATCTCTCCCCTCCATCCAAGGGCCCTGACCCCAAGATGTTGCTGTTCTCCCAGGCACTGAGCCAGGATGTTAGTTAAGCCCAGTAGGGGTGTACATGTGCTATGAGTTTGTTATGGTGTCTTGGCTGTCGCAATATAGTTATTTTGACTGTTTTGCATTTTGTAACAGAGATTTTAGTATGTTTTTTCTCCTTTTTTTTATCAATCACTGTATAAAAGATGAGGAGCAATTCTGTAAACAGACTCCAAATCAATCCATCAAGCAATCCAAAATAGACATTGGAGCCAGAAAGTCACCTGGATCTCCTTTGACTTATAGAAGTGGATCTGAATTAAGCTATATCAACTGTGCTGTTTCCATCTCTGGAAGGAATTTATCCACGCCACTCCTGTGTTTTGACACGATTCTTCTGGATATGTTTCCTAGTGATGATGATGCATATCTCTAACTCATGCAAAAACACAATAGGCTGGGAAGGGATCTGTCAACCCTCTATTCAAGTTTAGAATAGGGATTTTAGTCAATCTTTACCTATGTGAGATACAAATCTTTCCATTCCTGATTAGAACACAATATAACTTTGGCTGAAACTTCACAATCACCATTTTAATTACATCACACAAGTTAATGGCACGAAACATGAGGGGTGTTGTAAATGACATGTCACCAGGCGCTTCATTCCAAACAAATATATCTGGACCTCCTTCTAAATAAAATCATGTTCTTACAAGCTGGGACAAAACTCTTTCTGTCTGTTCACCAGCAAGTCAACAAGGAGTTCCTGGGATTGTACCATCAGGTTTCAAAAGCTCTTATGTCTCAAATTGTCTGAAAGAATACAAATAAAATGGTCAGAAGCATATTCTCTTCTTGGCTGACAGTGCTCAGCAGAATTTTAGCAGAACCTCTTACCTGAAATTGGTGAAAAAGCCTGTGCGGCCCACTGTAAAAAAACTGGTTGAAAACTGGTTGTATTCTACTTTTTGTCCATTTTTCTCTTTCTTTTACAATCCCAGAGAACTCTCCCGATTGTATTGTCAAAATCTGACTTGGTAGCAAACCCTCAAAATGTGGAAGTGTGGTTTATCTTGATAGTATTTTTTTTTAAAGAATGTAAAATAATTACATCAATGAATTAACTTATACTAGCCTGGTGTAAAATTTAGAAAATAGAACCTAGAATAAGAATTGTTGTCTTATATTCTTGTATGGACTGCACTGGTAGAGGCTAAATCAATTTTGTTGTATACATGATGTACAATGACAATAAAGGCGCTGAACCTTTTTTCAAAAGTAGGGAATGATGGCTACCTGTCCAGAAGATTCAGAACACCAAACAGAATGCAAAGTACCTGGATTCAAGCCAGGATTCATTATGCACAAATGTTTCCACTTCAAACACTCTTGGGCAAGGGAAGAGATCCCTTTAGGTGTTATCCATCAACAAGCAACATAGCTCAATTTTGGAATGGAGCTGGAAGGGACCTTGGAGGTCTGCTAATCCAGGGGTCGCCAAACTTTTGGACCTTAGGGACCACCAAACTCATAATTTTAAATCCCGCGGACCAGAGACCCTGGGAAAATCCCCCAAAAAGTCTGCAGGAAAATTCCCCACCCCGTCGTTTTCCTACCGATCGATCATTCTTTATTTGGGATCGCAGGATACCGTCTCTAGCTCCATTCTCGGGGAGAGAGAGAGAGAGAGAGAGACACTTTTGGCTTCATGCAAGGAAAACAGCAGAAGCAGCAGAAGTTTTTCTCTCTCTCCCCCAAACTCCGCCAGAATGGCACAGCCTCTTGGGACAGGATGCCTTGCAGGGTCCCAAATACTCATTTCTAGCGGAGTTTGGGGGAGAGAAAGAAAGACTTACTGCTTTCTTTGTGTGCAGCCAAAAGCAGAAGAAGCGGAAAGAAGCAGCCCGGTGGCCAGGCGAGGCATGTTGGGCAAGTGGGGCAAGTTCCCCTCTCCACCCTTTCCCCGCTCCCCTCACTACCTCGTGTTGTTCGCAATGCAAGCAACGTAAGCCTTGGGTTCCCGTGGTCCATGTGGGCGGCACAGCCTTGTGTTCCTGCGTAGCCTGGGGAGACATTTCTCTGCGGATCACCAAAATTTTCTCGCGGACTACCAGTGATCCCTGGCCCACTGGTTGGCGACCACTGTTCTAGTCCAGGGGTCTCTAACCTTGGCAACTTTAAGCCTGGCGGACTTCAACTCCCAGAAGCAAAGCTGGCTGGGGAATTCTGGGAGTTGAAGTCCACCAGGCTTAAAGGGTTGGAGACTCCTGTTCTAGTCCAACCCCCTGCTAAAGCAGGGGACCCTGTACCATTTCAGGCAAGTAGCTGTACAGCCTCTTCTTTAAAGACCTCCAGATTTTGCAGGCTCTTCTTCTGTTTCTGCCTGCCAGTAAATCTTGTGCACCAATAGATTATATCTGCTTCTTTAGCCTGTCTCTCATTCCCCCACCCCCATGGATCCTTGACAGTTGTCTCTGGAAACATATGCACTCAATCACAGTAAGATTCATGCATCAGGAGACAGCAAAATTTTTAAGATGAGATTTTAACTGATGATAAAAAATGAAACAAGAGGCGGTTTATATTTTGTGCCACATCAAAATATGTGCTGACCATGGTTTAATTAAACTACAAATGGCAAGTCATGCTAAGTTTTACACTATGGTTTGTAAGCTATCCTGATGGAATTGATAAATCATACAAGCTACGAAGCAGAAAACCCGACTGTGGGTGACACTTGTAATTATGGTTTGTCCTCTCCAAAAATTTATCTCCTGAGGTTGTTGCAAAGATAAAATCAAGAGTGAGATGAAGAAATATTGTTCTTCGCAGCAGAACATAAATGTGCTAAAGGCAAAAATGTAACCGCAACTGTTTTCAAGGTTATTCAATACATCTTTGGTCCAAAACTAACTTTCACCATGTTTTATTAAGGCTTTATTATCTGATGCATCCTGTAATGGAGGCTGTATGTAGTCCTCGACTTACAACCACAATTGAGCCCCAAATTGTTATCGCTAAGTGAAACATTTCAGCGAATTTTGCCCCATTTTACAGCCTTCCCTGCCACAGTTGTTAAGTGAATCACGGCGATTGTTAAATTAGTAGCCCAGTTGTTAAGTGAATCTGGCTTCCCCGTTGACTTTGCTTGTCCGAAGGTTGCCAAAAGGGATCACATGGTCCCCAGACACTGCAACCGTCGTAAGTATGAGTCCATTGCCAAGCATCTGAATTTTGATCATGCCACCCTGGGGATGTTAAGTGTGAAAAACAGTCATAATAAAATCCCTTTTTTAGTGCCCTGGTAACTTTGAATGGTCCCTGAATGAACTGTAGCAAGTTGCGGCCATATTGGAGGGCACAACCTGCTAACCCATAAACCACCATAAGCCAAGGGGCCTGCATGCCCCCCCCCTCCAGCCCCAAACAGACCCTAGTTTCCACCACACAAGCCAGGATGTGCCATCCCTGCAGTGACCAGGCCAACCGGGCTTCCACCAGCCCTCGGCAAGCTCTAAGTCGGGGCTGCAGAACCTTCAGGCTGCCGCGTTAACGGACAATGCCGGAGACCGTCGGTTAAAGGCCCAACGCCGCCTCAGGGTTCCGCGGCTGGGCAAGCTCGGCAACGGCCGGGGCGGACTGGCCAGCGCGCTCTGCGGGCACAGTAGCCTGGCTGCCGGCCCGGGCGGGGGACACAGGCGCGGCCTCCCTCCCTCCCTCCCGCTCAGCCTCGCTCCATCCCGAGGCGGCAGCGAAGGCGGGCGGAGGGTGGACGTGGGGGTGGGCGGAGAGGAGGAGACGGGGAAGCCGCGGCGCAGGCGCTGTGCGCGGCTCTATTGTCTGGGCTCCGGGCGCCCTCGGGAAGCCCGGCTGGGGACGACGACGCGCCAGCAGCACCAGCCGCGGAGCCTGCCAGGCGGCCCCCGACCGACGCCCGAGCCTCCTCCTCCTCCTCCCCCCGCGGCCGCTCGGCTTGGCCCGGAGGCCGCCGCCGCCTCCCCCGCCGCCTCCTGCCCGGCGCTCGCATGCGGAGCGGCGCCCGGGGAGCCGCGCTCTTCCTCCTCCTCCTCCTCCTCCTCCTTCCGTAGGGCGGGACCCCCGGCTGCCCCCCGCCGTGGATGAGCCCGGGAGGCGCGGCGGGCCGCCCGTTGGGGCGCGGCGGCGGCGGCGGCGCCTGCTGCTGCTCGGAGAGGCGGAGGAGAAGAAGGGGAGCGGGGCCGCTGCCGTTGCTGGCCGCCGCACGATGCCCGGCGCCGCCGGAGGTGGCCTGAGCGCCTAGTGGCCCCGGCGCCCTCGCTTCCTCGCGGGCTGGCATGGGCGGCAAGCAGAGCACGGCGGGCGCCACGGCCGCGGGGCGCTCGCGCGGAGGAGGAGGCGGCGGAGGCGGAGGCCCCTTGGCCGGCGTGGCCAGCGACGACAGTGCGGTGGGGGCGCCGCCGCCGCCGCCCGGGGGAGCCCCGCACTTCGGGCATTACCGCGGCGGGGGCGGCAACGGGGGAAGCGGCGGCGGCGGGAGCTCGGCGATGGGGCTGCGCAGCCGCTCCGTCAGCTCCGTGGCCGGCGTGGGCGTGGGGATGGGCGGCGTGGAGCCGGCCGGCGCTGGCAGCGTCCCTTTCGGCCTGTACGCGGCGGCGGCCTCGGCGGCTAGCAGTGCCACCACCGCCGCTTCGACGGCAACGGCGGCGGCGGCTTCGGGCGACTCGGAGCGGGGTCCAGGCGCGGACTCCACCCCTTACGGCCATGGCAACGGTTACCAGGAGACGGGAGGTGGTCACCACAGAGACGGGATGCTGTACCTGGGCTCCAGGGCCTCGCTGGCCGATGCACTACCTCTGCACCTCGGACCCCGGTGGTTCAGTTCACACAGCGGTGAGTGAATGGCCGGGACTTGGGGGCGCTCTGGGGAGCCTAAAAGTCCAGCCAGGGTTCTGGGTTCGGGTCAGGAGCCAAAGGCCAGGCGGGTGGGGAAGAAACAGCCTTTGACCTCGCAGGAGGCCGGGTAAAATTGCTGGTCAAGGTGTGTAGTGTGGGGGTTAAAAGGCCCTAGTAGCTTCCTTCACACGTGCCAAGGTCGTCCCTGTTCATCTGGGACAGGCTTCTGGGTGCCCACGATGAAGAAAGTTGGGTGAAACCAACCTTTTTCAGTCTTCAGGACATTGTGCATGTCCAGAAAATGGGCAAATACAGTAACCAATTACAGTTTATGAAGCCAACAATTGTGTGTTGTAAAAGGTCCTTCTGGTATTCAGAGACAAAAACCATGGGCTAGGAACCAGTTTCTTCATTGTCTTCTCATTCTGGGAACCAGTTTCTTCATTGGTCTTCTCTTTCCTACTTAGCAAGTGAGGAAGAAAGCATCCTGAGCTCTGGATTTGGACTAAGCCGGACACAACTTTGTTCTTCATAAATGGCTGGGTAGCGTTTTTGCCTTGTTTATTTCCCTGGTGCATGAAACCAGGGGTCTTGTGCAACTCTTCAGAAAATATTGTGCTCTTGAAGCGACATTCTGGCTAGGTTTGAACCAGAGGCTAGGCTAAAATGTGGCAGTGGCATGATATGTTGTGTGTATCTGGATATGTATGATATGTGAATGTAGGCAATTGGAGTAAACTTCATCTAAAATATTAGCCAAATAGCTCCCTACTCTTCCCAGCTGGGGAAAGAGTAACCAGGGAGTAGAAATAGAAGGTGTGCAAAAACCTTGCCAACTGCTTGTAAATACCTGGAATAGTTTGATTAGTTAGTTCATGGCCTGAAGCCTCCCAGGACGTACTTTCTTTGCTTAATTTTGCTTTAGTTGTTGATTTTAGATCAAGGGCAGGCAATTAATTCTGATGGCCACATCAGAAACTGGGACTGTTGTGGAATGCCAAACCAATAAGGCTGTGAAGGTAGGTAGGCATGCACACACATAGGTAAATTGAAAAAAAAATTACCTTCAAAATAACATCAATCCATGTGAGCCGGACAGCCAAATGTCTGGATGTGGTCAGGGGCTATAAAATGCCGAGGTCTGGCTTAGATGCATCTAAAAGCATCACTATATGGCTCTCCTACGACCCTGGTTCTTTTCTTTTTCCCATTAGTACGGGGCTGAGAAACCAGATCCATTCTCAAGATTTCTGCATTGTAGTTCCCTGTATTCCTACCATTAGCCAAAACCACAATAGAACAGCTTTCGAAGGCACTACATCCTCACTTTTGCTGTTATTAAAACCAGAAAGATTACACAAAAGTATCTTTCCCATTACTTTGTAAGTTGGGGTTGAATAAAAACATTGTCATTCTCTCTGATTTGGTCTCCTTCTGGACAGGTGAATTTCTACTCTCAGAATTCTCATTTGTGGTCCTACAATGGAATTATGGGAGTTGAAGTTCAGATATCTTACAATTGCCACACGATTGAGAAGGACTGGATTGAGCTGGTTTAAGAATGTAGAATTAGGTAAGATTGGCTCTCCTAGATCCCATGGAAAACATTATGAGTTTTAGGGAGTATGGTTTTTTTTCTGGTGAGAGAATGAAAAAAGTTAAGACTGCGGAACATCACATTGGCTTACGGGAAGTAGTATACTCGTTTCTGAGAAGAAGAAAAATGAAGGGGATTTCCCCAGCAAACTCATTAGGAGGAAGTTAACAGAAAAATTATTTCAGGCAGAGAATGGGATAAGATTTTTAGCTTATGCCTCTGGCAGTCAGTTTCTGCAATTGACTGGGGATGCCCCCAAGAGCATGCCTGGAAATGCTGCCAAGAATCTCCATTGGTTGGGTTGCAGGGGGAAAATATACTCAAATTAAACAGTATCTCCAAGCAAAGCAATTTATAACTTAGTTTTGGCAGGAGTTAAAAGAAATAATGCTCTTTTTGCCGGCCAATTGTGCTTCCTTTATCTGTTCAATAGTTGCTTAATTGATTTAACTTTTCAATTACACTGGATTATATCAGCAAATCTGAGATACTGCATCTTATTTTCCCTCAAACTTATTTCCTGCTCTGTTCAGTTCAAGTACGAAGGTTGTGTTTTACTTTCAGTTCTGTATCTTACAATAATTGCATTGGCTGCCCCAAGTTAGCGATGTAAAATTGCTCTGCTGTTGAATTGTTTGTTTCTCCCTCGAGCCGCTCGGAGCATCCAGAGACTGGGATGTGCTTCTGAGTCCTCTTCTTGCAGGCTGAGCTTTAGATGAGGAAACGCTCCGCCCCCTCACGTGGTATCGCGCAGCGTCTCCCCAGTCTTTTGCTCAGCCTCGAAGAGTCAGGCTGTGTTTCAGAGAGCTCCTTGGCTGATCGCACATTTCTTTACTATTACAACCCTCTCGTCTTGATAAGGTTTGCTTTTCCTTCCTCCTCCTGCGCAAAGGGTCTGGACTTAAGGGAAAATTGTTCCCCGTCCTTGGGGCAAGGCTGCGGGCTCGCAGCGCGATAGCGCGACCCCCCCCCACCCTTATCTGATCGCTTCGCTGCCTCCGCGTTGCCTCGTGGCACGCGTTTTTCTTTTACTGCTGGATTCCCCCCCACCTTAAACACCGATCGGGAGGGTCATCGCCCCTAGGGCCCTAGGCGCTGTGCTGACCAGCGAAGCCCTCCCTTCCGTCCCGAAGGCGTCCCGACGGTTCAGCTTGCGGCCGCCATTTTGGCTCCGCATCGTGGTCGGGCGCCATTTTGAATTTCTTTAGCTGCGGCGAATTGGAGCCCCAGGCCTTGGGTCAAAGCTTAGCTGCCCATTTCTTCCACCTGGCTGGCCCTTGTATTACTTGTTGGCCTCCCGCAGCCCGTTTTTCGGGGCGAAGTTGCAGCCCCCCCCCTCCGGTTTTATTTTTCTTGTCTGGAGGCCTGCTGCCAGAGGCTCTTCTTCTACCATAGGCCTCAGGTGTTTATTTGACTAATTGGCCTGTACTGAGATATACGAAGTTCTCACTGTTACGGTTACTGTTTAAAAAAAAAAATCTATCTATATATATATATACTTAATACATATACAAAAGGAATATATTAAAAAAAAAAAAAATAAATAAATATAATTATAATAATAATAACTTTTGTCTTGTACAATAATATTTTTTCGTACATATATAAATATATACGGATAACCTGTATATACTTTTGGTACAAAAGCATAATAAAGATAAAAATCAATCAGAAGGATAAGGAAGAATTATAATTAGAGTATCTATTTTTCTGTACATACTATATTTCTTAGATACCTTACTGTTATCTCTGTACACAACAAATTCCAAAAGGGGGAGAGGGCCAGCTTCACCTTCACCCGGCCTCATCCAGGCCTGATCTGGGCGAGCCAACCGCCTTTGCTAGTAATTGTATCTAACATGGCAGACGACAATCCCTCTAAACGTCCTTCTTTGAAGGCTAAGGCAAAGTCCCACTACTTGCGCAGGCAGGACAAGGAACCTAAGGGCTCTAGACAGGACAAGGAACCTTCCAAGGCCGCCCAACGTGACGCCTTAAGGCGCCACAAAGCGTTGGAAAAAGAGTTTGACCGGCGTTCAAGGGAGTCCCGCTCGGAGCCGTCAATACCTCCTCCTCCAAACCCTTCTACCTCTGCTCAATCTCTCCCCTCAGACCCCTCTTCCCTACCTAGGCGCAGTTCGCTTCAGGGTCTTCCGACCCCCGGACCTCCGACCAGACGGACCCCCGAAGCCACCTTTACTCCCACAGCCGCTGGTCTGCGCCACGATGAACCCTCTACCTCCGAGGTTCCACCTCACATCAGGGCTTGGATGGAATCAGCCATCCGCCAGGGCATAGCAGAGGGACTACAACACATGACAAGATCAGGCTTCTCTCCACGAGCCTCCGAGCACGACTCGATATCTATCAGATCCCTTCCACAACCGGTCCCCCCAGTTGATCAGGTACTCTCTCAGAGGGACAGCCCTCCTCCGATTGGGGCCCAGGTGGAGGAGGAAGGGGACTTTGGGGATTTCAGGGAAGAGGAAGAGGATTCCCGGATGGGATCCTCCCGCTACAGTGAACCCCTCTTAGAGGCTGACATCATGGAAGGGGAGATGTCGGAGGACGAGGACCCTTCTCCCGACCAACCCTCCTTTGGGGGGCTGTTTAAACCGCATATGTTCAAGTCCCTCCTCCTTAAGGCCAAGAATGTCTCTGGCCTTCTTTCCCAGCCCGCTGCAGAAACCCCCCCTGTCCCAGAGGGCCCGGAAGACTCCATTTTCACCCAACCAGTGGTGGAAGCTGAGGTCATCCCTTCCCCTCCCATCTTCGTTGATCTGGTAGCGAAGCAACTTACCTCCTCAGGGACCCCTCCCACTCCCTCTAGCCAAGACAAGAGATTCTTTAATCTCGATTCGGCTCTGTCTAACCTCCTGAATATCCCGGAGGTCGATGACCCCATTGTGGGTCTAGCCTCCTCCTCTACCCCTAGTGAGGCCCTAGAGGCCTTGAAACCTGAGGACAGGCGGGCGGAGCAGGCGCTACGCAGGGCTCACCTATCTGACGCCTGGGCCATTAAGTCAGCTACGGCCGCCTCATTTTTCACGAGGTCCTCTATCCGCTGGCTACGTCAGCTCAAGGACCACATCCCTGCTTCCAATCTCAGAGCTCACCAGGATATAGCGAAGTTAGTGGCTGCAGCCGAGTTCTCGGCTGACGCCACTTACCAGTCGGTAAAATTTTCTTCCAGGGCCATCACGTCGCATGTCACGGCTAGACGCATGCTATGGCTCAAACACTGGCAGGCGGACGTAAAGAATAAGGTCAAGCTGGCCACTGCCCCCATTACGGGAGATAAACTGTTTGGCCCAGCTTTGGAACCACTGCTGGTCGAGGGCCGCAGTAAGAGAAAGTATTTGCCCTCCCTTTTTCGAAGGTCGGAGGCCAGGGGCTCTCAGCCCTTTCGGAGGAGCTTTCCACGCCCCTTCTACCAACCCCCCTTCCCGCCCAGATATCCTAGACCCCCTTCCTTCCGATCCCAGGACCGCACGGACCCGGGCGACAGATCCAGACGCGGTGGCGGCTACAAGAGACCCTTTCGGGGATCGGGAGGAAGGCCCTACCGCAGAAGGTAGAGCCTCTTCCTCCCCCCCCGTTGGCGGCCGCCTCAGCCACTTCGCCGCCCAATGGGACATATCCACTTCCGATGCATGGGTTAGGGACACAATCAGGTTTGGCCTCGCCCTGGAGTTCAGGTCCGCTCCCCCTGATTGTTTCTTCCCCTCCCCCTCCTCAAGGGACCCCTCCAAACGTGCACTAATGGATGCAGCCATCCATCATCTTCTTGACATCCAGGCCATTCAACCTGTCCCTCCGGATCAGAGAGGAAAGGGGTTTTACTCCCATCTCTTTGTGGTGCCCAAACACTCTGGGGGTTGGAGAGCCATCCTGGACTTGAAACGGCTCAACCGTCACCTTATCCAGCGTAGATTCAAAATGCACACTTTGCAATCAATTCTTTTAGGCACCAGGCGGGGAGACTGGTTATCTTCCATAGATCTTTCGGAGGCATACCTCCATATTCCAATCAGGCCTTCCCATTTCAAATTCCTCAGGTTCTGTCACAATAGCCTTCATTATCAATACGTGGCCCTTCCCTTTGGACTGGCCTCGGCCCCCCGGACCTTCACCAAGGTCCTGGCGGCTCTGGCGGCTCATCTCAGGAGCGTTCCTGTCCGCCTCCACTGCTACTTGGACGATATCCTTATTCTATCCCCGTCCAAATCCCAGGCAGTCAGGGATACCAGGGTCACTCTCTCCACCTTACAGGCACACGGGTTCCTAGTCAATTGGCAAAAGAGCCAACTTATCCCTTCCACCCGAATCAACCACTTGGGCGCCATAATTGATTCGGTTTCTCAAAGAGTTTTCCTCTCCCAGGAGAGGTTCCTTAGCATTCAGGCCCTGGTCAAACAGATCAGGCGTTCAAGGAGGGTGGCCTTACTGGACCTCTCTAAATTGTTGGGCAAAATGGTGTCATGCATCTCTATTATTCCCTGGGCCCGTCTACACAGCAGATCCCTCCAGTGGTTCCTGCTCCCATTCCAACGATCCGGAAGAAGCAACTCGAAGGCCAGAGTCAGGGTCCCTCCAAGGGTCCTCACGTCTCTTCTATGGTGGACCAATCCCGCCATCAACAGAGGCCATCTCTTCGCGGAACCTCAACGACTCACCGTCACTACGGACGCAAGCCTGTCCGGTTGGGGCGCTCATCTCGACTCGCTCTCGGCTCAGGGCAGATGGTCGCCGTCCGAGCAAAGGTGCAGCATCAATTGGCTAGAGCTTCACGCTGTCCATCTGGCCCTGCGCAGTTTTCCTCAGATCCGCAAACATCACGTCCTCGTTCTCACGGACAACGTCACGGCCAAGGCCCATATCAACAGGCAAGGAGGCACCCAGTCCATCCAGCTAATGAGGGAAGCCGAGCGCCTTTGCCGCTGGGCAGAATCCAACCTCCTATCACTAAAGGCCGAACACATCTCCGGAGTAGACAATACTCAGGCGGACTGGCTGAGCAGGGCCACGGTGGACCAGGCAGAATGGCGTCTCCATCCATCCCTGTTCGAGGAAGCGTCCAGAATATTCGGCCTTCCGGTGGTGGATCTCTTCGCCTCCCCGTCCAACACTCAGCTTCCACGGTTCTTCTCCCGGTATCCATCTCACCGGTCGGAGAATCACAATGCTCTGCGCTGCCCATGGCCCCCAGGGCTACTATATGCCTTCCCTCCGCTCCCGTTAGTTCCCAGAGTAATACAGAAACTTCTTCAGGAGAGGGCAGACCTTCTCCTGGTGGCTCCCTATTGGCCCAGGCGACCGTGGTTTGCGGATCTCCGCAATTTATCGGTAGCGCCCCCATGGAGGATCCCCCCGGACAGGGTCTCCCTCTCTCAGGGGCCCCTTCTGCATCCGGAGCCTCAATGGCTCCAGTTAGCCGTCTGGAGGTTGAGCGGATCCGTCTGACTAGTGAGAATCTCTCGAGTCAAGTCATCGACACTATTTTGGCCGCTAGGCGACCTTCCACTACACGAATTTACGATGCCACTTGGAAGGGGTTCTGCAAGTGGTGTAGCGGGTCTCAGATTGATCCCCTCTCTCCCTCAGTGGCTCAGATCCTAGATTTTCTTCAGGAAGGCCTCCGTAAAGGGCTCGCACCTAACACCCTGAGACGACAAGTTTCTGCCCTCTCAACCGTGGTCTCCTGTGATAACTACGGTTCCCTTTCTCATCACCCCCGAATTAGATCTTTCCTTAGGGGCGCCACCAACCTGTGCCCTCCCACTGTTCACAGGTTCCCCACATGGGACCTCAACAAGGTCCTCGTTTCTCTCACACGTTCCCCGTTCGAACCCTTGAGAGACTCATCCCTTCAGTTTCTCACCTTTAAGGTAGTTTTTCTAGTAGCTATTACTTCTGCTCGTCGAGTTTCGGAAATAGCAGCTTTGTCAGTTAGGAGCGATCTATGTGTATTCCACGCTGATCGGGTGGTCCTTCGTCCTGACCCCACATTCCTACCCAAAGTTAACTCTCCCTTCCATAGGTCACAGGAACTGGTTCTACCAAATTTTTGCCCTAGGCCCTCCAGGGGCAGGGAGGTCCTCTGGCACACCCTAGATGTTAGAAGGGCCTTGCGTATATATATTAAGCGCACTCAACCCATGCGAAGGTCGGAATCCCTCTTCCTATCCTTTCAACCCAGGTCACTGGGGCTTAAGGTTTCTCCTTCCACCATCAGTCGCTGGATCAGGGCTACTATTGCGAGGTGCTACCTTTCCCATTCTCTGCCCGCTCCGGGTGGAATAACCGCCCATTCCACCAGAAGTGCAGCCACCTCGGCGGCCTGGGCCACGCAAGCCCCCATCGCTGACATTTGTCGGGCAGCCACCTGGGCCTCTCCGTCCCCGTTTATCAGACATTATAAAATAGATACGTACGCCTCAGCGGAGGCCTCTTTTGGCCGACGGGTCTTACAGAGGGTCATCAGTGATCCGGAGGGGCCTTCGGGCCAGACGGAGTCCCACCCGTAGGACAGCCCAGCTTTGGTATGTCCCAGTCTCTGGATGCTCCGAGCGGCTCGAGGGAGAATGGGCGTTGGTTCTTACCTGATACGCCCCTTCTCGGCGAGCCGCGAGGAGCATCCAGCCCCACCCTAATTTCTCCGTCTGGTGGGGAATCTTGCTTCAGCCAAGGAGCCAATAGTAGATTAGATAGAATTAATAACCTCTCTTCTCGTTATCGCAAAAAACTGGGGAGACGCTGCGCGATACCACGTGAGGGGGCGGAGCGTTTCCTCATCTAAAGCTCAGCCTGCAAGAAGAGGACTCAGAAGCACATCCCAGTCTCTGGATGCTCCTCGCGGCTCGCCGAGAAGGGGCGTATCAGGTAAGAACCAACGCCCAATTCCTTGTAGGGATTTCTGTATTTTGATTTTGCTCAGCTTTCCTTTTTACTTAGATGGAGTAGACATCTTGTGTGCATATTTGTGTGTGTACTGTGTTCATGTGTATATTGTGTAATGTGATAGGGTATTTCATGCCAGTTATATTCAGTTTAGCTTTGAAGATACAGTGCACTGAAGTGAGCTTTCACATCAAACTAAGGCAAACCAGTAGATATAAAAATCTTTTGCACAGGTTGCAAAACCGTTTTTTTGTCCAATTCACTAGGATTTCCATCTTAACCCAAGTCATAAGTCTACACTGACAAACCAATATGGATGTTTACATTTCTAACACTTCTAATTCAGTTGATTGCATTTTCAGATCAATTTTATAAAACGTTTTGGATGGATTTGTACAAATAAACCCAGTTAGCAATTCTTCAAGCCTCCTTGACTTCAGTTTTACCTACCATGCTGAAGAGGTGGTTTGTCTTCTGGAATTTTGAATTTTGTTCCAGCTGCTTCTCCTGTCTACTTTGTGTTTCACTTACTCCCACCTACACAGGCGCAGCATTGCTACCATAACTTTGACTCAGAATGATGCACCGCTTCAATATTGATTGATGCATTTTGAGGCTAATGTTCTTCAAGCTAACCTCCAACGGTAAATCCTGTTTGGTTTGCAAAATTATTGGTTACTGATGTGGTGCCTTCGTCCCTTGACACTGTGATGGTGACTCTGGTAGTACTAATTAAAAATCCATGTCTTCAGTGTCCAGATAATTAGGTTAATCATGCAATTAATACATTCCATCAGCCTCCATTTCTCTGAACAGCTGGAGCTTTGCCTGCTTGGCACACACTCCCTGCGTGGCAACCCTCTAGATGTCTTCTTCGGGAGCGGACTTATTTTTCTCCAAGGGGAAGTGAAAAAGGCCTGTGAAGGTCACAGCACAAGTGATCAGAACTCCTTGATAATAATGCTTATCTTGCACAGGCGCTTGTCTGTAGGTTCTTAAAGAATAAGGCAGTGTGGGAAAAAGGCTTCATTTTGCAATTAAACAGCAAGCAAAATTGTATGTGGCCTTTGGCCAGGTTAGCCTCCATGAATCTGGTTATGAGCTCCCCTAATGTTGGTTTAATTCCTTCCTTCTCTGGAAACTTAGATGAGACCCTCCAGAGCAGGGGTATGAAACTCGATTTCATTGCGGGCCGCATCAGGGTTGTGTTTGACCTCAGGGGGCTGGGGGGGGACGTGGCCAGAGTGGGCATGACCAGCTTGACGTCACTCATGTGACCAGAGTGGGCATGACCAGCTCGACGTCACTCGTGTGATCAAAGCCCCCTTTTGCTAGCAGTTTGTTTTGCTAGCACTCTGCCAGCGAAAATGGAGCTCGTGAGGGCCATGCACGGCCCTCCTGGGCTCCGTTTTCATCTGCGATGGCCTCCTACAGCCCTCCGCCAGCAAAAACGGAGCCTGGGAGGGGCCACAGGCGACCCTCACAAGCTCCATTTTAACTGGCAGAGGCACCGTGGGCCAGTCCTTCACTGTTTCCAGGGCAGCCCCCTGGGCCAGATCTAAACACCCCATGCCAGATCCAGCCCGTGGGCCTCAAGTTTGACACCCCTGCTCCAGACTAAGATATAGTCAGAAAGTCAAGATCCCAGCCCCACTGGTTGCCTCCTGGGCTGGGCTGGGCTTGAGCACTTTTAAAGCCCAGGCTTGGACCAAAAGGGCTTCGCATATTTGTTTTCCTTCTTTTTAGCTGCTTAAGGAACTACAGACTTGGTGGTTATGGCGACCCCCTCAAGAACGCCCTCCCTCCTGCCAGTAAAAGTAGCCTGCAAATTCATATCTAGCAGCCTACGCATACGTAATCTTAGCCCTTCGGGGCCAGAGGGATAGAAACCCCAAATTATGCTAAGCTTCCACAGAAATCTCTTACTCCCTTGAACTCTGGCAGGTTGTTATTTATAAGCCCGCCCAAAGTGTCTCCCAAAGGTTTGGTGTTATTACTAAGGCGGAAGTTGAGACAGGTGTGATTTCAGCTTGTTTTTAGTGAGGTTGGCTGTGCAGAGGCTCCCAGCTGCTCTGCCTTCTTGGTCTGGTTGCATCCTTTGGGTTGGAGAAGATTATTCGTCTGTTGAATTTATTTGCTGCCGCGGAGGCAGCTTTCAATAACGAAAAGGAATAGAACGAAAGGAGCGTAAATAGAGCCAAAGTAAAATAACAGAGCAATAAAATAAACAATAACAAAGAGAATGGCAATGAGAATATGTACGCTAACATATGATAACAAAAGATGGAAGAGTTGAGTGCAAGGGAGGGCGAGAGTGCCATCAATCCAGCATCCACCTCCAGCAGGTAACAGCCCCCCCCCCCCCAATTTGGTCACCAGGTCACCAGCAAAGCCAGGTCTTCAGGCTCTTGTGGACACAAGGTGTCCTCTGTCCTCTCTGAGCTTTGCTTGTTTTCTTCCATATTTTTTGTGTGGATATGACACATGTGCTTCTCTGGCGCAGCATCCAGTGCTCTTACACAACAACAGCCCCTTGACATTTGTGGGCTTCAGGAACCTCTTGCTGGGAATTCTTGAGCAGCCCTTCCACTTGTGCCAAGACCTTTCCCTGGGAGCCAAAGACCTTTTCCTTGCAAGCCTCGCAGTGTTGACAAGGAATAAGCAACAGAGGAATAAGCAACAATAAGGAAACAGTCGTTTTTCTGTTTCTTTTTTTATCCCCCACAAGGGACTTGGGGTGGGTGTGTTTCTTTGGTTTGCTTTTCTTTTCAGGGTGTCATAAGGTACAATGCTTCTTTTTTTTTTTTTTAAAGACCATCCCCACAAACATCTACCCTACCCTATTGAACCAATGCATTCAAAGCCAACAATATTCTGTGCTTGTTGGTTAAATTGGAAACAGCCTTTGGTAAGAAGGAGAAGACACTTCTTCAGGGTTCCTGGTTTATGTATTTTGTCGGCCACCCAGAGTTGCCTTTGGCCAGATGGATGGCTATATAAATGTGATTAAATAAATAAAATAAAACATTGAGTGCAGAACCACAGGAGAAAATGTGTTCCTGGTGTTTGGTACAGGTTGGTAGCACCTGGCTGACCTTCTGAACTTAGGGGCTAAATATAGCTCTGGCCTGGTTTTAAATAGATAAGAAAATAGCCTTTAGTCTTGCATACCTCTTTATAGTTCTTTACAGAAAACAAGAATGTTTGGCTTGGAGATGGGATGGGACCTGTAGGCTAGATGGGGAAGTCAAAACACCATTGCTAGGAATCAAACAGTGGTGCGCCCGTGTAGCCATTAGGGTTAGGGTTAGGGTTAGTTAAATTCAGTTCGAGAGAAACTCTTAATGTGCAAGCCTTGCAAATTCAGATAACCAGGATTACATTGGTGGTTCTATCTCAGCTGCCTGGGATTTGGAAGAATGAAGTTGGTTGTAGTTTTCACCCATCATATAGAATCCTAACGTCAGAAGGGATCACTTAGGCTACCAACTTGATCAACTGCACAGCCAACCAGCAACGGCACCAGCCCTCAACCAACCCAGGCAACCTCCCCTAACCAGCACTTCAATGACCCTCAACTGACATGACCCATCCATCACAAGACCCATCACAAGTTGTCATCATGTCACACCTGATGTGACCTACCCATCACAAGACCTACTGACCACACGAAGCCCTTACAAGCAGAAGAACACCAACATTTACATTCCCTAACTTCCACTGAAGATGTCACCTAGCCTGGTAACGAAATGTTCAGAAACCAACCCACAAGCTCGGAGAATGAACCTTCACCCTCACTTGCCAGAGGGATTATGCACAGTGATGGAAAGATTTGGCAATACCGTCATGGTTGGCAATCATAATTTATTTAGATAGTTCCAGCCTTTATTATTTTTACGAATAATTCAAGGCGGCCAACATACCTAGTACACTTTTCCCCACAATATTAGCCTATGAGGTGGATTGCGTTGAGAGAGTGGGACTGGCCCATAGTCACCCAGTCAGCTTTCATGCCCAAGGTGAAACTAGAATTCACCGTCTCCTGGATTCTAGCCTGGTGCTTTCTCTACTAGACCAAAGTCACTCTAGTGATGGTAGATCTCTCTTGATTAGAGAAAAGGCAACATCCATGCTTATTGCTGACTGGAAATCCCCTAAGGGCTTTTTATATAAGAAGGCAAATATTTTTTACATAAAACAGGAAAAATGAACGTATTATGATTTATGGTTTTGATGACTAGATAGAAAGAAAAGAATCATAATATAACTCTAGAGAAAGGGGTAAATCTACAATAGTGCTTAGAACTGCTGTAAAGACATTCAGAAGCCACTTCATTATATCTTGTTTTGTTCTTTTCTATTTTAATTTTACCTTCTTTTCACTTCAGCTTTCTCTTTTCTTTTTTCCATCTTTATTTTAATTTGCATTAATTTTACTCTTGGTTTTTTTTCCAACTCAGTAAAATCATATTATGAAAAAAACTCTTATCAGCATACGCAGCGGCTAAAGGGACATTTGAGGCCATGGAAGAACTCTGCCTCATGGTTGAAAAGCGCCATTGTTCATGCAAAGACAGACAGGCAAATTCAGAGGCTGGCCTGTGAAAGCAGCTAGGTTGGCACTGAGGCAGCCAACGGTGATGAGCTCATTTGGTAGCCCCACATGGACTGTTGGAAGAAAAGTAGAAATAAAGTTGTTGGTTACGGAAAGAGAAGATTTGGTTATAAAGGCAGTAACGCCCATCAACAAGTTAGCAAAACTTTTGAATTTTATGGACAGCTGATTCTTGACTTAAACAACCATCATTGGGACCCAAACTTCTGTTGTGAAGCAAAGTGGTTGTTAAATATGCACAAAATGCCATTTTTTTTGCCATCAATGTTAAGCGAATCACTGCAGTTATTGAGTGAATCACAGGGTCGTGAAGCGAATCCCCCATTGACTGTACTTGTCTGAGGCTGGCTGGGAAGGTCATAAATGGCCATCACATG
This sequence comes from Notechis scutatus, assembly GCF_900518725.1. Next base: position 1,129,041 of record NW_020716738.1, on the reverse strand, counting down.
ACTCCGGAATGCTGCAATCGTGGTAAATACAGGTGCTCCTCAACCTACAACAGTTCATTTAATGACCTTTCAAAGTTACAACCTCACTGGAAAAAGTGACTTACGACCATTTTTCCACACTGATCAAAATTCAGACAGTTGGCAGCCGATTCACTTTTATGACGGTTGAAGTGTCCCGGGGTCACATGATTCCCTTTTGCAACCTTCTGATGAGCAAAGTCGATGGAGAAACCTGATTCACTTCACAATCATGTAATCCAGGGGTCTCCAACCTTGGCAACTTTAAGACTTGTGGACTTCAACTCCCAGAGTTCCTCAGCCAGCTGGCTGAGGAACTCTGGGAGTTGAAGTCCACAAGTCTTAAAGTTGCCAAGGTTGGAGACCCCTGAATTGTAATCAACTTAAGCAGCTGTCATGATTCACTCAACAATGGTTGTAAGAAAGGTCACAAAATGAGGCAAAATTCAATGCACAACTGTCTGGCTTCGCAACATAAATTTTGGGCTCAACTGTGGTTGTAAGTCAAGGGCTACCTGACCATGCAGGTTGTGCCTGGATTTTGATTACGTGATGGTGAGGTCGCTGTGACAGTCCTAAGGGTTGCTGGCCCTGCCATTGTGACTTTAAACGGTTGCTAAACGAATAATTGTATGTAGAGGGCTTACAAGGTCTGGTTTATTGAAAAGAAATGTTTGTTGCCAGCAAATGAAAGGCTGCCACAAAGAGGAGGGGGTCAAATTATTCTCCAAAGCCCATGAAGGCAGGACAAGAAACAATGGATGGAAACTAATCAAGGAGAGAAGCAATTTAAAACTAAGGAGAAATTTCCTGACAGAACAATTAACCAGGGGAACAGAAGTTGCCTTCAGAAATTGTGGGTGCTTCATCACTGGAGGTTTTTAAGAAGAGACTGGACAGCCACTTGTCTGAAATGGTGTAGGGGCTGGACTAGAAGACCTCCAAGGTCCCTTCCAACATTGTCATACTAAGTCTAAGTAAAATCTGGCAAGGCTGGACTAGAAGACCTCCCAGGTCCCTTCTAGCTCTATTCTGATTCTAAAATCCCAGGAAGGATTAGGGCTGGCAAATTAGGCTTGGATTAGGTATATGCCTGGTATAATGATGCCTTCTCTTGTTTTGAGAAGTGGCATATTTGTTGCACCGGGTAACTGGTGTCACCCCACAGGAGGTGCCATGCGCTCAGCATGGATGAGTGGCAGGAAGCCGCAGATGTATGTATGGTTTAAGGCTTCCTTCTGGAGAGGAAGTGGGCAAACTGCCAGAGATGGTTTACCTGTGTTTGTTACAGCTTGTGAGATGCAGTGGGGTGTTTCTCAGATGTACTTTTAATTCTGCAACTCTTCCTCGCTGTTTTCCTTTTTAAACGTCTTTGAAATTCACACTCCTCCTCCATTTGAGTGGCTTCATGTGGGGTTCCCCATGGCGAAGAAAAATGACATCTATCCAAAAAAATACGCCATTTTGGACAGACAGGATTTGTGTTTTTTTCCCCAATGTTGTGATTTTCATATATTTCTGTTTATTCTAGCACCAAGAGCCTGTGACAAAACTTCAGGGTTGTTTGTGACTCCTGAAAACTTTGGGCGCAACTGCCTGTGACTTTCCAGTTGCTGCCAAATTGTAGCTTTAATGCACCAGAATAATTTTATGCTCTATTTCAGTGCTTTTCAACCTTGGCCACTTTAAACTGTGTAGACTTTCAACTTGCAGAATTCTGGCTGGGGAATTCTGGGAGTTGAAGTTGCACAATTTAAAGCGATCAAAGTTGAGAAACACTGCTCTATTTTAACTACACATTTACAGATTACAGATTATCAGAGTTGGAAGGGACCTTGTAGGTCATCTAGTTCAACCCCCCACCCAAGCAGGAGACCGTACACCATTTCTGACAAATGCCAGTCCAGTCTCTTTTTGAAAGTCTCCAGCGATGAAGCTCATAAAAACTTCTGAAGACAATTTCTGTTCCATTGTTTGTTTGCTCTCGCTGTCAGAAAGTTTCTCCTTATTTCCAGGTTAAATCTCTCCTTCAGTTTCCATCCATTGTTCCTTGTCTGGCCTTTGGGTGCCTTCCTTCTCCTCTCTGGGGCATCTCCTCAAATATTGGAAGACTGCTCTCATGTGTCCCCTGGTCCTTCTCTTCCCTAGACTAGCCATGGCCACTTCCTGCAACAGTTCATTGTATGTTTTAGCCTCCATTCCCCTCATCATCGTGGTTGCTCTTGTCTTTACTATTTCTAGGATCTCAACATCTTTTTTATAGGGTGGGGACCAAAACCGGATGCAGTAGTCTAGGTGTGGTCTTACTAAGGTGTGGTCTTATATGAACATATAGCAAAAGTTTTGGTGTTCATCCTGACCCCACCTACTATTTTGGGTCTATTGAGGGTTAAGATAACACATCACAAAATCATTTTGCTCATCTTCCTTCGTGCTTGACCCGCGAAGAGCTTTATTTTGAATTAAAACTTCACCTCTGCTGCGATGAATCCAGAAGAATTCTAAACCCAGGGAAATGTATTTGGAAACTCAGAAGACAGCGGCCGTTTGACCTGCGGAACAACAGATTGAAGATCCTAAAGTACAGGCAGCAGACCTCGACTTACAGCAGTTCACTTAGTGACCGTTTGAAGTCACAGCGGTGCTGAAAAAAAGGGACTCATGACCCCTTTTCACACTTAACAACCGTTGCAGCATCCTTGTGGTCACGGGATCAAAATTCAGACTCTTAGCAACTGACTCACATTTATGACGGTCGTAGTGTTCCCGGGCTCAGGCAATGCCCTTTTGCAACCTTCTGACAAGCAGAGCTAATGGGGAAGCCAGATTCACTTAACAACCGAGTTGCTAACTTAACAACTGCAGTGATTCACTTAACAACTGGGGGCCCAAAAAGATGGTAAGATGGGGCAAAATTAAATGTTTCACTTAGCAGCAGAAATTTGGGGCTCAATTGTGGTTGTAAGTTCACGACCACCTGTTTCCTAGTTGGCTCGTAACAAACATCCCAGTTTCAAAGGGGGTGGGAAATCCAGTTCTGTAAATTCAGAAAGTTCTCTGTGCCCTTTTCCATCTTGGTTCCTGTGGAGTCCGATTTGGGTGTCTGGCTCTCTTTTTTCTTCTTCTTCTTCAAAGGAAATGGAATAAAAGGGTGAATTTGATCGCTGGCGAACATGATTTTGCGTGTTTAATATATCTTTGCCTTGTAATAGAATTCTTTATAGGCCAAGTGTGATTGGATGCACAAGGAATTTGTCTTGGTGCAAATGCTCTTGGTGCACATAAAATAAAAGATACATTCGTCAAGAATCATCAGGTACAACGCTTAATAAGAGTCACAGGGTACAAATAAGCAATCAAATCATACTAGGACACAGTCCATATAAATCGTAAGGATACAAGCGACAAAGTTACAGTCATACAGTCACAAGTGGGAGGGGATGGGCGATAAGGAGTGATAAGAAGGTTAATAGTAATAGTAATGCAGACTTTGTAAATAGTTGGACAGTGTTGAGGGATGTTTAGCAGTCATGGCATTCGAGAAAAAACTGTCCTTGTGTCTAGTTGTTCTGGTGTGCAGTGCTCTAGAGCGTCGTTTTAAGGGAAGAAGTTGAAACAGTTTATGTCCGGGATGTGAGGGATCTGTAAATATTTTCACAGCCCCCTTTTTGACCCATACAATATACAGTATGCAGGTCCTTGATGGAAGGCAGGTTGGTAGTAATTGTTTTTTCTGAAGTCCTAATTATCTTCTGATTTCATTCTCTACCAAGATGGTCAGGAAGCTTAGTTTCTACCCACCAATAAACAGAAACTTTGGGGGCCGATGGAGACTTATTTTTTTGGAGAAGATCACATGATGATTCCTTGGGGTTCCGAAACTCCTTATCTGGTCTGCATTATTTCCATTTGTTCAAAAGATTTATCTGTGTGTTTTAGGGCAGAACAGAAAACCGTACGAATTTAGGCACAGGTATGACAAGAGATACACAGTGTACAAACTGCATTTTTGGGTAAGAGAAACCTGACAGTTTAGTATTGTGGAAGAATTAGAACAGTTGCAGGCTTACCATTGCACAGGTAGTCCTCAGCTTACAACAATTTAGTGACCATTCAAAGTTACAATAGCACTGAAAAAAGTGACTTACGACTGTGTTTCAAACTAACAACTGTTGCAGCATCCTCACAGTCACGTGATCCATGTCCCGGGGTCATGTGATTCCCTTTTGAGAACTTCTGATCAACAGGATTCACTTAACAATCGTTTTAGTAACTTCACAAAGATTCACTTACCAACTGTTAAGCAAGAAATCCTGCAAAATGAGGCAAAGACCCACTTTAAATGTTTCACTTAGCCAACAGATATTTTGGGCTCAATTACAGCCGTACGTCAAAGACTACCCGTATAGGCTGGGTTCACCCAGGTGCTTCAATGCGTTATTTACAAGCCTCGTGTTTCCATCTGCTAAACTGAGTCACCTTGGTGAGCTTTGCAATTTAGTGTGTTGTGCAGACGCGCACTGTTTGATTAGTGCACTTTATGGTCCAAATATATACCTAGAGAGACAAGTCGGGATTTGTAGATAAGGCAGTGGGACCCACCTTTCCTCATTCCAACCTTGGTTTCACCATCTCACTAAACAGCAAAGGGGGAGGGTGTTGGTTCATTTATTAAGCTGAGAAGGTCACCCAACTGCATAAGACTCGTGTTACGTCCATGGAAAGTTATACTTCAAACAGATAAAATCCTAACAGGCCTCAGTACCCCAAGGCTGGGGGGAAATACAGGTGGTCCTTGAATTACAATGATCATTTGAACATGAGCCAGCCGTGTGCAGCAGCAGCCAAAAAAAGCTAATGCAGTCCTGGGTTGTAAAAACAGAGGCATAGAATCAAGATCACGTGAAGTATTAGTGCCGCTTTACAAAACCCTCCTACTAAGACCACACCTGGAAGACTGCAACCAGTTTTGGTCACCATATTACAAAAAAGATGTTGAGACTTTGGAAAAAATTCAGAGAAGAGCAACTAAGACGATCAAAGGCCTGGAGACTGAAACATAGGAAGAAACGGTTGCAGGACCTGGATATGGCCAGTTTGGAGAAAAGAAGGACTAGGGGTGACCTGATCGCAGTCTTCCAGTATTTGAGGGGCTGCCACAAAGAAGAGGGAGTCAACTTAGTCTCCAAAGCACTGGAGGGCAAGACCAAAAACAACGGATAGAAATTAATCAAGGAGAGAAGCAACCGGGAATGAAGGAGAAACTGCCTAACAATGAGGACAATTAACCAGTGGAACAGCTGGCCACCAGAAATCATGGGCATCCCATCAGTGGAGGTTGTTAAGAAGAGACTGGACAGTCCTTGTCTGAGATTGCATAGGTTCTCCTGCTTGAGCAGGGGGCTGGACTAGAAGACCTCCAAGGTCCCTTCCAGTTCTTGTTCTATTCTATTCTGCAACAGTTCATTTAGTGACCATTCAAAGTTACAACAGTCACTGTAAAAAGTGACTTATGACTGTTTTTCACACTTATGACCGTTGTAGCATCCCCATGGTCGCATGATTTACATTTGGATGCTTGACAGCTGATTCATATTTATGACGGTTGCAGCATCCTAGAGTCATGTGTTCACCTTTTGCGTCCTTCCGACAAGCAGAGCCAATGGGGAAGCCAGGTTCACTTAACAGTCATGTCACTAACTTAACAATTGCAGTGTTCCACTTAAGAAGGCTGGCAAACAAAGGTTGTAAAATGGAGCAAAATTCACTTAGCAACAGAAATGTTGAGCTAAATTGTGGTCATAAGTCGAGGATTACCCATAGCCACATTTTCTTAAGAGCCTTCTTAAATTCACCCTCGGGGGGGTGGGGTGGGAAGGATGGATTAAGGTTTGTTTTGTGACTGGTATCATGACCGACACCACATTTAATTTCACTTGGACTTTTACCTAGGGCAGAGGGGTGGCCTAAGTAGCTCTTTCCAATGCTGAAATATCAAAAGAACAAAGTGTCCTTGATGTGCAGGTTTTTTTTACAAGTTTGTTTCTTTAATGTTTTACCAAAACATCCAACACAAAAATGGAACAAAGGCTGAGAAAAAAAGCAACAAAAGCTACATAAAAAGAAGAGGGACAAAATGACAAGAAGGAAGGCAAACGTTTAGACATTTATTAAAGCACTCATCTGCAAAAAGGAATACGTCATGTATCCATCAAATATTAAGCGATATTTAAAAGTTTCTAAATTAAAGAGAATACATTTATTCTCTTGAGACGTCAGGACCTCTGTGCCAACGAAAAATCTATTACATCACTTTTTGCAGAGTGGATAAAATTGCCTTTTCCTAACCGGATAAATTACACAATTCCACTACTTAAAATATTGAGAGTAATTCTACTTTTCCAATTGTTCTCTTAGCAATAGTCCCACACCCCGAATAGCTGCATATTCCTCAAAAATAGTCAGATCCAAAGTTGGGAATCTAATTTAGCATAACATTAACATCTAAAAGATTTATATTTCTGTAAACATTTACAGATTGTCCCTTAAGTGACACTTTGATGGGTAATGTTGAAAATGTACACAGGTGTGTCTTTAACTTACAGCCACAACTTAAGCAAGACTGTTGCTTAAGTGAGTTTTGCCCCATTTTACAACGTTTCTCCCTACAATTGTTAAGTGAATCACTGTAGTTGTTACACATTTGTCAAGTTGTGTTTCACTTAAGTGATTCACTTAACGATTGTGGCAAGAAAATGCTGTAAAATGGGGGCAAAACTCACTTAACAAATGTCTCACTTAGCAACAGAAATTTTGGGCTCCATGGTGATCGTAAGATGACAACTGCCTATATTTTACACGATTTTCCATCTGGGAGACAAGTAGGCTTTGGAGAGTGGTGCGTTGGCCTAGAGTTGGAGCTCTTGCCTGACAATCAGGGGGCTGTGAGTTCGATCCTAGGTAGAGGCAGATATTTCTCTTGTCTGGGCACACTGAGAATATATCTGCTGAACAAAACTCCGCATTGGTGACAGGAAGGGCATCCAGCCAGTAAATACTCTGCTAGCTCCATTCAGTTGCTCAGGCTCCACCCCGCAAGGGATTAGGGGGTCATTAAATGAAACAAGTAGATTTCGGCAGGGATCCTACATCTACTTGTCTCCTGCTTGAGCAGAGGGATGGACTAGAAGACCTCCAAGGTCCCTTCCAGCCGTATTCTGTGACCTACTTCAGATTGCATCTCATTTCAGAAGGCTTAAAGATACCATTCTTTAAATTGGGGGGGGGGGGAGATCCAGTCCTAGACTGGAGGTGATGGCTGGTGATTGCTCCGCAACGTCTTTCCAAAGCTGAGGATCACCTCTTGCAAAGGAGGAGATGACGGACTCCAAAGCAAAGAGATGACAAGAAATGTTATTATCTGCTGTGTGGCAACCCCACAGCTCCCTTTGTTTCTCCCCAGAGCCTTCAAGATGTTTTCTTGCCAGCCAAGATTGCCAGCTTGATGATTGGTTCTTTACAAAGGCCTTGAGGACTTGACAGGACTAATTCAGTTTTCCTCAAACTGGATCTTCCAACCAAAAGTACACCTGGTTTTGCTCCTCTCCCGTTTTGTTCTCCAGGCAGCGAGATTTCATTTTAATTGTTGCTGTGAGCCGTTGCAGAAGAAAAGCACCTGGGCTGTTCCCAGCAGAGTCTGGATTTTTGGGTTGGGTTGGGTTGGGTAGCGTTGAGTTGGTTGGCTGAGATTGGAAAGAATTAGGTACAAGAGATGTACTCTTTAAATTCTGTGGGGACTTGCATTTTTCTGGCTCAAGGAAGGGAGAAACACCTTGCCATTAATAAGAATAGAATGGAATGGAATGGAATACTTTATTGGCCAAGTGTGATTGGACACACAAGGAATTTGTCTTCGTTGCATAACCTCTCGGTGTACATAACTGCTCCAGAATCCAGTGGTGCTCCACAGCCCGTAAAAACCTCCGCAATGAGGTTCAAACCTGGATTTCAATTGATGTATGCCACCTTCCTTAACTTGCACCCTCCAGATCAGTGGTGGGATTCAAAAAATGTTACTACTGGTTCTGTGGGTGCAGCTTGGTGGGTGTGGTGTGGCTTGGTGAGCGTGTCTTGGTGAGCATGGCAGAGGAAGGATATACTGCAAAAATCCCCCTTCCCTCCCCACCCCACTAACCTGCTTCCCAGCTCCGTTCTCCTGTGCAGGGCAACCAAAGAAGACCCAGCCGATCAGCCGGGACTCAATGGGAGGCAGAGAAGAGATGGGGTTGGCGGGGCCAATCGGAGGTGGGATTTTCCGGTTCTCCGAACTACTCAAAATTTCCGCTACCGGTTCTCCAGAACTGGTCAGAACCTGCTGAATCCCACCTCTGCTCCAGATACACGGAGGCCAGAAGTCCCAAATCCTTCAGCTGGTCCAGGGAGCTCGAGGTTCAACTTATCTGAAGCATGCCAAACTGGGGGGAGCTAATTTAAGCCTGGGAAGACGGTGGTCAGGAATCCAGGAATGTTGCAATGTTGAGTTTAACGTCTGTATTGTGGGGGATGAGCCATTGCAAGATGGAAGAGGCGGTTCCTGGGACCAGTGTAGGGAAGGCTGGATGTTGGTGATAAGTGTAGGTGTTCTCCCTCTGTATCATTCCACCTTAGTTGGAAGCAGAAGCCAGGGGGGGAGGGGAGGGAGAAATCTCTGCGTTTAGTTTTCCACTCCGAAGAAATTTATGTATCTGCTGACATCACGCAGCTGATCCCAGCTATTTTAGAGGTGTGAGCTTCTGTGCGCACGCAGGCAGGCTCCCATATGTCTCTCTAAATGTGCAAGAGACAGGGGGAAAAAACAGGACTTAGAATAACTTTATGATCACTTTGAATGTACACCAATCGGCATACATGAAAATGGAATTTGGTTGCATACAGCTCTCCAAGGGTCGCCCAGTATACACTACATAAATGTGACAAAATAAATAAATAAATACAGGAGAAAGCGAGCTGAAAAGGCCTCCTGTCTGCCAGTGTTCCCAGGGCAGCCTGGACTTCCCCAACTCATTTTTAAAGGTGGCTCAGTGGCTAAGACGCTGAGCTTGTCGATCAGAAAGCAGTTTGGTGGTTCGAATGCCTAGCGCCGCATCACGGAGTGAGCTGCTGTTACTTGTTCTGCTAACTGAGCAGTTGGAAAGCATGTAAAAATGCAAGTAGAAAAATAGGGACCCCTTTGGTGGGAACAGCGTTCCGTGTGTCTTCGGCATTTAGTCCTGCTGGCCACATGACCATGGAGACGTCTTCGTCCAGTGCTGGCTCTTCGGCTTTGTAACGGAGATGAGCCAGAAACGATTAGGAAATATGTGCGAGGGGAACCTCAGAGCAAAGGTCTCCAAACTTGACAGCTTTAAGACTTGTGGACTTCAACTCCCAGAATTCCTCCTCCAGTCATGTTAGCTCAGGAATTCTGGGAGTTGGAAGTCCACAAGTCTTAAACTTGCCAAGTTTGAAGACCCTTGCCTTAGAGACTGAGTGGGGGCACTTAAGGCAATCAGTTGGTTTCTGGGAACGTTTTAAAATACAGGTAGTCCTTGACCTACGACCAAAATTGAGCCCAAAATTTTATGTTTGCTAAGTGAGAAATCTGGTTTATTTGACTGGGACTCTGGATTATTTACTTAATCTCTGGTTTATTAACTTGAGGGCAGGACAAGAAACAAGGGATGGAAACTCATCAAGGAGAGAAGCAACCTAGAACTAAGGAGAAACTTCCTGACTGTGAAGACAATGAACCAGTGGAACCACTTGGCTCCAGAAGTTGTGAATGCTTCAACACTGGATGTTTTAAGAGACTGGATAGCCATTTGTCTGAATTGGACTCCTGCTTGAGCAGGGGGTTGGGCTAGAAGACCTCCAAGTTCCCTTCCAACTCCTATTCTATTCAGTTCTGTTCCGTTTTAAATTGTTTACTGTATTTGAAGCCTTACCAGAGAATGTTTTCATTGCATCATCTAAGCTGTCATGTTGCTTGGATTGTAGTAGGACAACAACTGAAGGAACATACACACATGCACGAACATATACATACATATGTGCATACATATATACTTACGAATAAGGCAGAGTGGAATTCAGAAACAAGTCCAAGGGATTGATGAGGTTTGTAATTTGGATATAAAACATCCAGATAGAAATTTATTCTGTTGCATAAAGCAACTAGGAGATGAAACAAGAAAAGAGGCTTGGAGGTTCACGTGGGCAGGGAGAACTGCAGTTCACAGTTGTTTTGGCCAGCAAGTCTTAAACCTGGGTGGGCAAAATCTCATCACACTTCATTATTTGTTTTCCTGGCCTGAGTGAAGAAGGCATATTTATATTGTTTTATTTGTTTCCTAGTATGACTTGATTGCTTATTTAGTAACCTATGGCTATCACTAAGTGTTGTATCTTAGGGTTCTTGATGAATGTATTTTTTTTTCTTTTTATGTACACTGAGAGCATTTGCACCAAAGACAAATTCCTTATGTGCCCAATCACACTTGGCCAATAAAGAATTCGATATTCCCTTTGCTCTCGCTCTCTCTTCCCCTCCCCCGGCTAGAAATTCCAGGTGTGGCATTCCCAGTCCAGCTGTAAAACACATGGGGAGTGAAAACAGCCCTAGTTCCTTCAAGCAACCCTGCCCAAATGGGAGCTTCCATCTTCCAGGGTGGAAAGGGGAAATCCAGAATTAGAAATAATGTTTTTGTAAGGACAAGTTTAGTTCGGTTGCCTGGTGCCCTGATTCTCTTCTGTTGGGACAAAAGGCATTGGAGAAGAGAAAATAGGAGTTTGAAGCACAAGGGACACCTTGTCCCACTCAAGAGATTTAATACCAGTGTTGTTGTGGTTTGCTGGCAGCAGGTGTGGACGGCTGAGGCCTCGGAGAGCGGGGACTCAGATGAGGGGCCTGCGTGTGACGCAGGGATGAGGCCAGGACCATCAGGGAGTGGAGTGCTGCCTTTGGGGATTGTGGAGGCTGGCAGCAGTGAGGAAGAGGTCCCCGAGGAGCCTGTGCTCAGTGCGCGTGTGTGCAGGGCTGCTCGAAGGAAAGAGCAGCTGCAGCAGCATGGGCAACTCGGGAGTAAAGCTGCAAGGTAATGGCCCCTCCCTTAAGAGATAAAAGCCATCTGAGAAACTGGAGTTCTTTGCAGGAAGCAAAGACGTTTTTACACTCAAGCCTTGCGGACATTCAGAATATCTTGGTTGGTGTTTGGAGACTCTTTGTGTTTGAAATATTTCTTAGTAACTTTATCTGGTGTTCTTGGCAGCCTTGCACAACCTTGGCAAGGCTCATTCTTATCAGAGACAATTAGTTTGAAACAGCCTTTTTACCGGGAAGGAACGGAATTTGCAAACAATTATTAAAAGGTTTTGCTGTTACCTCGTGTTTCATGTTTGTTTCCTTGGAACAAGGTTTGGGTCAGAACCAGTGCAGTCTGGGCAAAAGAGCTGCGGGTGGGCGTCCAAAAGGGCCTCTTGAAATTCAGGAGTGGGGATGGATGGGCACTGGGAAGCTGCAGGCCTCAACATCCAGCTTGTGCTTAAGTCACTTGCTTGGGGAACATTGAATGTCGTGGTAGTGAGGCTGATAAGAAAGATCCTGCATCCTGCATGGTAGCATAGCCCCCATTCAGGCATGCCAAAACCTCCTTTCTCTTTTAAGTGTCCTGCATTACTTTTACCTTGATTCCCGGCCTCTTTCCCTGCCATATGGATTTTGACATTAATTTGGTTCAGATTCTTAGAAAAGCTTTTCTCTAATTTTAGAGAAATATTTTGGAATAAGAAGAGCATTTTTGGTAATATATTCATTTTTATAACGGCTATCCTACCCATTAAGGGAAAGTTGCAAGTTCTTCTATCTTTCTAAGTCTTTTTCAATTTAATTTATTAGTTTAGTACACAGGTCTCCAAACTTGGCCATTTTAAGACTTGTGGACTTCAACTCCCAGAATTCCAAAACCAGCTATGCTGGCTGGGGAATTCTGGGAACTGAAGTCCACAAGTCTCAAAAGTTGCCAAGTTTGGAGATCTCTGGTTTAGTAGTTTAGACAAATCAAACTACCGGTATCTACTCCTCTTGGAAGCCCACATTCCTGGCACAACACTAAGCCTATTTTATGTATTACAGTTAGTCCTCGACTTACAACAGTTCATTTAGTGACCGTTTGAACTTGCAACGGCACTGAAAGAAGTGACTTATGACCGTTTTTCACACTTACAACCCTTGTAGCATCCCCATGGCCACCTGATCAAAATTTAGACGCTTGGCAATTAACTAATATTTATTGCCGTGTCCTGAGGTCATGTGATCCCCTTTTGTGACCTTCTAACTAACAGAATAAATGGGGAAACCAGATTCCCAACAACTGGGCTGCTAATTTAAACAATTGCAGTGATTCACTTAACAACTATGGCAAGAAAGGTTGGGGAAATCTCACTTGACAGATCTTTCACTTAAGCAACAGAAATTTTGGGCTCAGTTGCGGCTGAGGACTACCTGTTGTAGGTTAAATGTTGACTTTTTGGGGGCACTTGTTGACTAAACCAGCTAAAGAAGGATGAACTCTGTAGGATTAGTTTAATAAAAGCCACACTGATTTCTCAGAGTCTCCCGGTGCTAAATAAACCAGGGGTCTCCAACCTTGGCCACTTTAAGACTTGTGGACTGGAACTCTGGGAGTTGAAGTCCACAAGTCTTAAAAGTGGCCGAGGTTAGAGACCCCTGGAATAAGCCATTTGTTGCAATGAGCTTGTTTGCTTTTCTTGATGGATGACTTTGTAATTTCATGGACTGTCCTCCTGAATGGTCCAAAAGTAGAGCAGTAATGGTTTGGGTTTAAACAAGGAGCAGAGGAAGCAATCTCTCTGCCGGGCGGCTGACCCTGGAGGCCTGCTCTGTAATTAAAAAGTAAAGGTGTGGAAAAGCAGAAGGCAGGGATTGTCAAGGGTGTGTTACTTGCAGACAGAGGCAAAATGCAGGCATAGCCCTCAAGCAATCCAGCAATCACAGCCTTGTTGCTTAAAACATCCTTCTATCTCCCTGTCTATCTTCCCCTTGTATTCCGAAGTGACTAATATGCAGGCCATTAGAGCTGCATCAGAAATGAACCAATCAGAGGAGGTAATAATTAGTCAGCAGGTAAGAACTGTTTAAAAGAACTGTCGACGCCAGAAGGATGGGGCTCAGGGATTTGAGGCCAAACCTCAGATTCCCTTCAACAGAATTGCTAGGTTGCCTGTCTCATTCCACCCAACGAAATCTTCACCCGTTGTGGGGCAACAGGATGGCTACCTTCACACAACCTGCTAAGTCAGGGGCTGGATCCCTGCAAGGCGCTGAGAGGTAGATTGCTTCATTGGGTTGAGAGAAGCTTAACAAGAATAATAATAATGATAATTTATGAAACTTGTATGCTCTCAACAACTCATGCCAAGCTCAAGAAGGCCAATGGCCAAGGAACGCTTTAGCATGGCAATACAAGCACTCTTGCAGGAGATGATCAGGCTGAGCCCGAAGAGGGAGGGGTCAAATGCGTCATCAGTCACGAGCCCCTTCGTGCCCACAAAAGATCATAGTCCAATCCACCTTGAATTCCGTTGTGACTTATTAACAGCCAGTTTGCTTGGACCATTAATAGTAACAGATTCTTGAGTGGTGCAGTGGCCTCACCTCACAATCAGAGGTTGAGCTCTCTCGCCTCACAGTCAGGAGGCTGTGAGTTCGATCCTAGGTAGAGGCAGATATTTCTCTCTCTGGGTACATTGAGGGTGTATCTGCTGAACAAAGCTCCTCACTGGCAACAGGAAGGGCATCCGGCCATTAAAACTCTCTGCTAGCTGCATTCAGTTGCCCAGACTCCACCCCGCAAGGGATTATGGAGTCATTAAATGAGGATGATTAATAGTACAGATTCTTGTAGAGAGCGTAAGCTTGCAGTAAGTCTTTATATTCATTTGAACTTCCTGGCCTCCTGATTTCCCAGGCGTTTGATAACTTCACTCTCTAGGTGAAATCCAGACAGGACAAGTTGTTTACCAGGTGAAGGGAGTCTTGGGACAGGCAGGCCTGGACCAGAAATGAAGATTCTGTAAAATTGTTCCAGCGGCTAATGAGCTTGCCATCAGAGGAACGGTTGCAAGATTCTACCACAACGTCCTGCGAGTAGAGGGATCAGAATGCCATTTGTGAAATAATACTTCACTGCCTGCCTCAGAAAGTTGCTCCTAAATGTTGTAGGTTGCATTCGCAGTAAGCCCAGTTGAAGTGGATGTCACCAAAGCATCCCTTTGCATCTAGGCTTCTTGGGCCGCGCTTTCAAAGTCAGTTTTTCCTGCTGGCTGGACTACCTGGAAAGTCCTGACCGTTTGCTGAAGTGGTTCGCAACTCTCGCCTTCTTCCCAGGGCTGAAAGAGGGACGAGGCCCAGGTCGGTCGTCCAGCTGGCTGCATGCTTAAACCAGGAATAGAACTCTTGGTCCTCACCTTCCTATCTTGAAAAGAAACCTTTGGGTTTGCTGGAGGTGGACATCTTGGTTTGGCCACCACTGAGTTACTCCTGCGTGTCCCTTTCTGCCAAGCTGCCCATCACACAAAAGGAACGAAACGCTTGACCTGTTTTTGAGTGGCAAAAGGTGTTGACTGATAGTGGTAAATATCTGTAGCTTGGGTGTAGGATGAGGCTGGAGGTTCATTCTCCAAGCTTCTGGGTTGTCTTCAGAATGTTCAGTTATCAGACTCTTACAGCAGAATTTAGGGGATATTTACTGACCACACAAAACCCTTATGAGCAGAAGAGCACAGGTCCTGACATCCCCTAAACTCCGCTGAAGATATTACCTGGCTTGGTAACGAAATGTTTGGAAACCAACCCCAAGCTCAGAGGACGAAGCTACACCCTCATCATTGGCTCCGCTGGCAAATGGAGTCATGGTATCCACCATTAGTTATTTGTAACCCGAGATGTATAACCCCAAATCTAAGTGTAACTGAACAAACTCACTGGGTTCCCATAAGAAGCTAGGATCAATTAGAACCTTATTCTGGCTCCATGAGATGACTGGCAGGAGGCAACTTTCTTAAGTTCAGAATTTCAACAAGATGGCAAACTCCATCCACCTGGTGTGACCTAGGCTTAGAAAGCATAAAACACAATCTTAGTTCTGGCAAAACCTCTTTTATTTCCACAGCTGTGAATTACGTTCATTCACAGCCAGCCAGGCTTCCCAAACAGTCTTTCAGGGGAATGTTTATAAACACCCGCCTTATCGCAACTTGGAATGCTGCCAGGGAACTAATTTCCAGGCTCAGGGCAAGGCCAAACTCGACACAGAGTCAAGCAGAACTTTTCAAAGCTTGAATCAACCGGATGAACTAATTGCTTCCTGCAAAAGCTCACGTCCCATTCGCTCCTCTTTTAGGTCCCATGGGGGGGGGGGGGGGCAATCATCTCCAAGGTGTGGCCTTACTTCTTAGTTGCTTTCTCAATTGTTCTTGTTTTCTGCTAGCCCTGTGCATGTGCAGGCTGGGAACCGGTTCCAGAATCACCCCCGCCTCACTGCTGTCTGAGTCTGAAGGCAGCTGATGACTGCCAGCCTGCCCTGGCCCCATCCCTGCCTCTGATGCAGAACCCTCGTCCGAGCCTTCCTCAGCCTCCAAGACTGGCCCAGGTTCCTCCCCAACCTCATTACTGTCCGACTCTGCTGCCAGTTCCGTTAGCCACCAGCGGGCCACAACATCACCAACCCTTTCTGAGTCTAGACTTCTGGGTTGTGATTTACCAACATTTTACACTGTCCTCAGAAGAGTTCTTGCCTTGGGTGTAATTTGTTCTGTAAACCCAGCCATTATGGCCTTTGGAGAATCCTCATTTATGGCTGAGCAGATTGTGGGAATCCAGTCAACAGCCTTCCTTCCTTCCTTCCTTCCTTCCTTCCTTCCTTCCTTCCTTCCTTCCTTCCTTCCTTCCTTCCCTCCCTCCCTCCCTCCCTCCCTCCCTCCCTCCCTCTTTCTTTCTTTCTTTCTTTCTTTCTTTCTTTCTTTCTTTCTTTCTTTCTTTCTTTCTTTCTTTCTTTCTTTCTTTCTTTCTTTCTTTCAGCTTAGATAACTCCAGTGCAATATAATATGGGAATCAAGTCAATCGTTTGGAATCCTAAAATTATAAACTCAGTTGAGCCAGTATAGTAGTTAGGGCAGGGATGGCAAAACTTTTGGGTCAGTGCGTCAAAAAAAATGGGGGGTGGGAATGCCTGGATTTCATTGTTTGTTAATGGCAGCTATTCAGATTTCTCCATCAAACTTTCAGGCAGAGAAATTGGGCAGAGGATTTCCTCCAATTTCTCCAGGGGAAGGACAGATTTTCCCATAATTTCTCCAGGGTGAAACTACTCCTTAGCAGTGACAAACGTATCATGAATGAAAGGACCAATATTGTCTTTTCTTTGAGATTAGGGCTGCCAACCAGT
Source organism: Notechis scutatus (assembly GCF_900518725.1). Next base: position 1,112,521 of record NW_020716738.1, on the reverse strand, counting down.
GATGAGAAGACCTCGCCCCGCTCATCACAGAATAGGTGACGGGAAAGAAAACATTCCAAATTTTAAAGACTGGAGTCCAGAGGTGCATTTTTTTCTCTGGTTTTCAAGTATCTTTCTATTGCAGAAATGAATAGCTGAAATGTCATGTTGCTATATGCGTTAGATTTAATAATAGGTTCAAGTACTAAGATAGGATTTTTTTTATGAAAAAAGTATCCTAATCAGTATATAATGAGAGCCATGGTGGTGCTGTGGTTAGAATGCAGTGTTGCAGGCTACTTCTGCTGATTGCTGTCTGCCTTCAGTTCTGCTGTTCAATCCTGACCAGCTCCAGGTTGACTCAGCTTTCCATCTTTCCGAGGTGGGTAAAATGAGGACCCAAATTGTTGGGGACAAGAAGCTGACTCTGTAAACTGCTTAGAGAGGGCTGGGAAGCACTGGGAAGCAGTGTATTAAGTCTAAGTGCTATTACTTTTTGTCTATCTATCTATCTATCTATCTATCTATCTATCTATCTATCTATCT
>NW_020716738.1:1088393-1111986 GCF_900518725.1 Notechis scutatus | reverse complement strand
TATCTATCTATCTATCTATCTATCTATCTATCTATCTATCTATCTATATCCATCCATCCAACTCTATATCTATCTAAGAGCTGTGGTGGCATAGAGGTTAAGAATGTAGTATTGCAGGCTAACTCTGCTCACTGCTAGAAGTTCAATCCTTGACTCATCCTTCCATCCTTCCAAGGTGGGTGAAACGAAGACCCAGATTGTTGGGGGCAGTAGGATGACTCTGTAAAACGCTTAGAGAGGGCTGTAAAGCATTGTGAAGTGGTATATACATCTAAGTGCTATTGTTATTGCTACTTCCAGCCCTTCAAGGAAGATCAGACTAGGAATAATGCTATGTAGGCCAATTCTGCTTTTATTGTAAAGCGATACAGAATCTTGCAAGTCTGAATGTGCTTTCTCAAATTACTTTTCTGCCCCCGAGTCACTCCTCTTTTATTTGACTACTCTCTTGGTTGCTGCTCTTTCTCCTGTTCCTCAAGGTTATTCCAACTTTCCATTACATGCACAAGCATGCAGAAGCTCACACATTCATTGTTTTGCCCTTGCCTTATCACGTTTGCATTGTTTTATTTTTGTTTGGATAGAGAAATTAACTATTAATGAATATCCTCCCCTTTGAAAAATCTTTTTTTTTTTTTTTTGACTGAAGCCCCCTGTGGGAGAAAAGCACTCGGGAAATATTCTCCGGGCACACTAGACTGGATTTGGGGGCGTGGGGGGGAATCCGTCAGAACCCCCCTCCCCCTCGAAATCTTAGCCTTCCTCTCCCTGCTTTCTGGCTCCTTCCTGCTCAGAGGCCAGAGAAAGGTCAGCCCTGCCAAGGGTGTGTATGCGCAATGTGCAGTGTGCGGGCCTAGGATGCATCGCAGGGGCACATCTAAACGCCCTCTGCTCTGGGCATGCCAAGACTGTGAACCTGGGCAACTGGCCAGCTGCCCACCTGGGCATGTCTGTCAAAGCAACGTCCCTCTGCTGGGAAAATTGGGTTGGGCGTGTTGTTGACACAGTGTCCGTCTCCCCCCTCACCCTCCGGCCCTTATTTTTATCCCGTGGCCACATCCGGAAAGGGATTGGAGCTCCTGCTTCAGAGGGTCGAGTCCCTGGTGATCTTTTTTTCCCCTCTGGAGAGGCCAGGATGGTCCTCAGGTGGCTCTGGCGTTTGGCTGCCTCCCTGCTCCGAAAAGGTGAGCCCCTTGGATTCCCCCATGGGGTTTCGGGTACCTTAAAACAGGGGTCTCCAACCTTGTCACCTTTAAGACATGTGGACTTCAACTCCCCGAGAGAGTTGAAGTCTTCAACTCTTGAGAGTTGAAGTCCACACATCTTAAAGTTGACAAGGTTGGAGACCCCTGCCTTAAAAGACCTACTGACTGCTCCGTGGTACCTGGCGTGCCGATTTATTTGTTTGTTTGTTTGTTTGTTTGTTTGTTTATTACTTACTTACTTACTTACTTACCAACCCCAGGCTGCCGTATGTTTCATGTCTCCTGCTAATCCTGCCATGGTCTCCAGTTGGTACCATTCTTTTCTTTCCTTTTTATTTTATTTTTAAAGATTATTTTTGACTGCGCAACTGGACTTAGGCACAGACTGAAGTTATAAAAATAGAGTTTGCCTGGTTGCTGGGCGATGGGAAAGCTTTGCTCCTGGTTGCCCAGGTAAAAGTCTATGCCACTTGACAAACAGGTCTCCCTTCCTTTGCTGCTCAGGCTTGTTTTCGGTGGTTGGGAAGCCTTTTCGACAGTCTGCAATTGCTGTGTTGGGTGGATCAACCTGGGCAAGCTCCCAGGTGGAATTCTCTAGGCCAGGGGTGTCAAGCTGCATCCAGCCCACGGGGTGCTTAGATCTGGCCTGCAGGACTGCCCTGGAAACAGCAATGGACTGGCCCACGGCGCCTCTTCCAGTGAAAACGGAGCTTGGCAGGGCCCCACGCAGCCTTCCTGGGCTCCGTTTTCGGTCGTGACGACCTCCTGCAGTCCTCTGCCGGTGAAAATGGAGCTTGGGGCGGCAGCAGCGTTTTGGCTGGCAGAGGGCTGCAGGAGGCCATCGTGGCCAAAAACAGGGAGTGGGGGGAAGGGCACACGTGGTGGGGCCTGGGCTCTGTTTTCGCTGGCAGAAGGCTAGCAAAACAAACTAAAAACAAAACAAAAAGAGAAGTGCATTTGAGCATGCAAGATGAGACAGGAAAGGAAAAAGGGAAAGAAGAAAGATGAAGAAAAAGATGGGAAGAGAGCAAGGAAGGAAAAATAAGGAAAGAGAGGAAGGAAGAAGAAAGGAGAAGGAAGAGGGAAGGAAAAGTATAGAATATAGAATTCTTTATTGGCCAAGTGTGATTGGACACACAAGGAATTTGCCTTGGTGCAAATGCTCTCAGTGTACGTGGAAGGAAGGAAGGAAGGAAGGAAGGAAGGAAGGAAGGAAGGAAGGAAGGAGGGATATGAGAGTGAAGGAGGGTCTCAAGTGTCTTAGCACTTGGCCGCCACAGGTGCCCCCGACACGAGTGACATTGAGCTGGCCACGCCCCTCCCCCCAGGTCAAACACAACCCTGATGCAGCCCTCAATTAAATCGAGTTTAACACCCTGCTCTATACCAGAGGTCTCCAACCGTGGCCACTTTAAGACTTGTGGACTTCAACTCCCAGAGTTCCTCAGGCAGCTTTGCTGGCTGAGAAACTCTGGGAGTTGAAGTCTACAAGTCTTAAAGTGGCCAAGGTTGGAGACCCCTGCTCTAGGCTGTATCATCCCCCCGGGAAAACAGCCATCCCAGCTGGAGAGTCCACAACTAAAAACAGTACCCCAACTACAAAGCCTTCTTTGAAATAACTGCAATATATGGGCGCTCATTTCCAGAATGCCAGCCCGTCCATGCTACTAAGATGGCCCCGTATTGATTTACAGATTTATAAATCCATGGAAGCATTTTAGCTTGTCTCTTAGAGGCACACAAAAATTCCCGATTTAATTCGCTGAACTTCACTGTCGGTCAGTCAAAGTTTATTTTGGTCAAAGAGCAGCATGGAACAAAACAACAAACTGTTCGAAAGTGAAAGAAGAGGACCAAATATATAACATCAAGCCAAAGGAATAACACAGAATATTTTTACTGCTATCATTACCAGCGTAAGCTACGTCCCTAGAACTAAGAAAGATACTATTCCAAGATAGATGTAGGATAAAATAAAATAATCTATGAGTATATACTTATTTAATATTGAACTGTGGTTCAATAGTTATGCATGGTTATAATATATTAAGGAATTAAGATTAAGATATTAAGATTAGACAATTTAAATCTTAATTGAACTTGGCAACATCCAGAATTTGCTTACATTGTAGTTGTGTGTCTTCCTTGATTTTACTTCTTCCTTCCTCCCTCCCTTCCTCCCTCCCTCCCTCCCTTCCTCCCTCCCTCCCTCCCCTCCTGCCCATCTCATTTTACATTATTTTAGGCACCTTGCAATAAAATGTAAATATAAATACTAAAATGCACAATAGCCAGGCATTATCCAGCCAATCAGCAGTGTAACCAGGAGACAGGCACTATGCTGACTTTATAAATGACGCAGTTGTTGAAGACTAGATGCTGAAGAATTATAAGATTTGATATAATGCTGGTGGTAGCTGAAAAATAAATGTCCATTCTTGGCTTAGGGGCATGTATTTCTGTGCTTAATTGAGGTATTAGATGTATATCCTACCTTTTCCCAAGAGTTAAGGGTGGCTTACCTGGAGTTTATTTCGTATTCACACTTGCACTCCTGTGAGATAGATTGAGCCAGGGGCTGTTTGAAAGTCACCTAGTGGGCTTCCATGGTCAGTCCTAATCCTGGTTTCTCTCTGGTTCCTTGCACAAGAGCACCAGATAACTGAAGAATGAATTGACCAAGGGACAAAAGCTTTAAGGAGTAAGCAAAAGACACATTTATGGCAGTGTGTCATGGAGAGCGACAGATGTGGTGTTATTAATTATAATGTGGAACATGTTTGAATATTAGTAGCTCAGGTTGATAGTGAGGCTGTTGGTTTGAGCTCCATTGTCAGTGTGTTTTGAATTGTGCTCTTCTGTACAGACTGGCTGACGATGTCTCCTCCAATGGTGACGAAACGTTTGCAACCAAACTGTCAAGCTCGGAGCTCAAACTAACAGCATAAATGCAGAATATTGGGTTATTTTGGGTTGATGTATTGCATTGGAAGTTTAAAACTTTGGAGGTTTAAAAACTTTACAAATCAATACATCCAAAGTTCTGCGATACGGATCCGTTCCTATATTGGAGAGTGACAAAAACAGCGAGACGTTGTTGTTTTGTGTCACACCATTAGTTGCACTTCATTTTTCAAGGAGAATATTTTTGGGGGTTTACTCTTCCTCAAACCAACCTTATTTGGAGGAAAGGAGTCCAGATTTTTCTCATTGGTTTTTCTAGGTGAAAGCCTTTTGATGCTACCAGTCAAAAACCGTTGTTCAACTCTTCTTCCTAGTTTGTTTGTTTGTTTTTCTTTTGGGAAAGAAAACATGTAAAAAGTAGCACTGAAAAGATAGATAAAGTCCCTTAGATCAAGGGTCTCCAACCTTGGCAACTTTAAGACTTGTGGACTTCAACTCCCAGAATTCTCCAGCCAGCTTTGCTGGGAGTCTTAAAGTTGCCAAGGTTGGAGATCCCTGCCTTAGATCAGTGTTGCTCAACCGCCTCAGTTTTAACAAGCATGGGACTTCAACTCCCAGAATTCATCAGTCAGCATGAATTTCTAGGGAATTTGAAGTTGAAACACACACATTTTAAAACTTGTTGGCTGAGGAATTGTGGGAGTTGAAGTCCACAACATCTTAAAGTTGCTGAAGTTTTAAAAAAAAAAACCTCTGCCTTACAACATTTTGAGAAGCACATCTTAAAAGGCCTTTTGATAAGCAATTCGGTGGCTCAACCTAAGACAGCCCCTTCTATCACCTCGGTCTTTCTTTTAATGAGGTTGGGTTGTCTTCTCAGGCAATGGCTTCCTACTTTCTCACTTTTTTGTCTCTTGCAACGTATCAATTACTGTAAGGAAAAGCGGCACCATCGTCTTTGCACGAGCCCCCTTCAGTTCTGAAGCAGGCTGAGCTGGAATCTTTTCCCAAGGCAATTGCTGCTGTTGTAGGCATACTTAATGAATTTGCAGAAGACACAGAGCTGAGAGCTAATATTTTAGGAGACGGAAGAAGAAATTCAAGACGATTCCGATCTCTTGGAAAAGATAACAGAATGAAGTTGAAGAGCGACAAATACAAAAGATTTCATTTTTGCAAAGGGAAGGAAATGCACAGGTCGAGGCACAGACCTTACAAATAACAGAATAACAGAGTTGGAAGGGACCTTGGAGGTCATCTAGTCCAGTGGTCACCAACCAGTGGGCCTGGGACCACTGGTGGTCCACGAGAAAATGTTGGTGGTTCACAGAGAAATGTCACCCCCAAAGCAATTAATCCAGGCTGCGTGGGAATACAAGGCTGCGCCACCCACATGGCCTGTGGGAACACAAGGCTTGTGTCACTTGCATTGCGAACAATCACGAGGTAGTGAGGGGAGGGAGGAAAGGCCGGCGGGGATCTCGCCCCACCCGCCTCGCCTGGCCACCGGGCTACTTCTTTCTGCTTCTTTCTTCTTCTGCTTTTGGCTGCACGCAAGGAAAGCCGCAAAGGTCTTTCTTTCTCTCCCCCGAACTCCGCCAGAAATGAGACTTTGGGACCCTGCAAGGCCTCCTGCTCCAAGAGGCTGCACTGGTGTGACAAGTCTCACAAAGACTCATTTCTGGCAGAGTTTGGGGGAGAGAAAGAAAGACTTCTGCTGCTTTCCTTGGATGCAACTCAAAACATCTGGAGCACCATTTGAATCCCATCGACATTGACAAAATCCCCATCAGTCAATTGCAAAAGCAGCTCTCCTCAGAACAGCTTAGGTCCTGCAATGATAACCTTTAATATAATCAGAGAACAGCCTCTGCCTATCTCAGGTCCTTGGGAAGTACTCAGTAAGGTAGATAAAGATGCCAAGTGCTGACTGTGTGACCAACCATAACAATAATAGTCACAATTGTGCTGTCTGGGAGTGCAGTGAAGTATATCTTCAGCAAGAACAGCCCTTCTTTTTCTTCCCTTGCAAACGTCGTCCCCCTCCTTTGCTTGGTGTCCAAGGACAAGGTGTAAAAAAATGCTGCAAAGCAGGTTCTGCTGCCATAAACCTTCTACTCCAGTGGAGAATTACTTGGCTGGATTGGAAGAGAAACAACCCAGCAGCGTAAGAACCACCCTAAAAAGTTACTGGAAGGAGAAGCCCTGATTAATAAAGGCAAAATAACCTCAAGGGTTCGGTCTGGGAGCAAGCATCATGCACGGAAGGGTCCCGCCTCACAGTTCTGGGATTAAATGCTCCTGTAACAAAATCCTTGGTTCATTTTGGCCAGTCCCTTCATCCTGCAAACATCCTTAGTTGCTGGGAGCTGAAAATCCTGAAGCCGAAACACCAAACCTGCCGTACAGCCATGAGAAGCACAACTCTATCGCTGAGCAGTCTTGTTGGGGCAGATTAACAGAGTTGGAAGGGACCTTGTAGATCATCTAGTCCAACCCCCTGCCCAAGCAGACCCTATACCATTTCTGACAGATGGCAGTCCAATCTCTTTTTGAAAGCCTCCAGGGATGAAGCTCCCACAACTTCCAAAGGCAACTTCCGTTCCATGGGTTGATTGCTCTCCCTGTCAGGAAATGTCTCCTTATTTCCAGAATTTCTCGTTCAGTTTCCATCCATTATTATATCTTATCTGTCCTTCAGATGCTTTGGAAAATAGTTTGAAATGGTTACAAGTCTGGATGTGTCAGAATCTTTTAAGACCGAATCTCATCCTTTCTGTCTTCATATGAACAGGGAGTGGGGAGCGGTGCCCGAAACATTCTCATAAGTCTTTATCTTGGTCAGGATTCAAGCCATCTTCACCTGATCATTGCCTTGGTAATGGGATCTTCTCTCTGTCCTTTAAGACTACCTGCTGTACTCCCCACCATTGGATCAGATGACTCAAATTCAAAGAAAGCATTTTGAGCTTGAAATGATAACAGATAACAGATAATCAGAGTTGGAAGGGACCTTGTAGGTCATCTGGTTTAACCTGCTGCCCAAGCAGGAGACCCCTCCACCATTCCTGACGGATGGGAGTCCAATCACTTCTTGAAAGCCTCCAGAGGTGAAGCTCCCACAACTTCCGAAGGCAACTTCTATTCCATGGGTTGATGGTTCCCCCTGTCAGAAAATTCCTCCTTATTTCCAGGTTGAATCTCTCCCTTGTTCAGTTTCCATCCATGATTCCCTTTCTGGCCTTTAGAAAACAGCTTGACCCCTTCTTCCTCTGTGGCAGCCCCTCAAATATTGGAAGACTGCATGTCCCCCCTGGTCTTTCTCCTCCCTAGACTAGCCAGGCCCAGTTCCTGCAACTGGTCATCGTATGTTTTAGCCTCCAGTCCCCTAATCACCCTGGTTGCTCTTCTCTGCACTCTTTCTAGAATCTTAACATCTTTTTTAGTGTGTGGTGAACAAAATTGGATGCAGTACTCTAGGTGTAGTCTTACTAAGGCTCTATAGAGTGGTATTAGTACCTCCCTTGATCTTGATTGTATCCCTCTGTTAATACAATTTAGGATTGCATTGGCTTTTTTGGCTGCTGCTGCACACGGCTGGCTCCTATTTAGCTGGTTGTCCACTAAGACTCCAAGATCCCTCTCACAGTCACTGTTATTAAGCCTTGTTTCACCCAGTCTATATGTGTCCTTTTGGTTTTTCTTGCCTAAGTGTAGGACTTTACTTTTCTCTACACTGAATTTTATTTTGTTAGATAGGACCCAGGGTTCCTGAAGGACATGTTGATTTTCCTTTTGGGGGAAGCGGACCTGGACCTGTTCCTGGGTTTCGGTGGACAGAGCCTCCCCGTTAGGCTGCGTCTTCCCTTCCCAGTCTGGTCTCCACCCGAGAGCCTGACCGGCAGCCTTGACCTCTGCCAGATGAGCTGGCCAACTTTTCATAGTTGGGGAAGAGATGCCAGCCAAGGTTCCCAGCCCAGGATGATGGCTTTTTGGGGAAAAGCATGACTGAAGGCCAAATACACTTGCGGACGGTAGCAGAAAGTCACTTTTGCTTTCAGTCTGACTGGATCCCTCTCTTCTTTTCCAGAGACACCTTCCCAGGTTGGAACAGCCACATTCGGCACCGAATAAAGGGACTTGCACTTACAACCATTGTGGCATGCACCAAAGACATTTAAACAGAATTTGGGTGCAGGGCAGCCAGCAAGTACTTAGGATGCTTGCAGAATCCCGAATTCCTGGAATTGCCGTTTGTGACTGTTTGTCCTGCCCTTGTTGGAGTCTGATTCTGAGGGGGAGATTGAGCAGCTGACAGGGAGTGGGAGTGTGGCTCCGGTGGCTGTGGAGGAAATGGGGGAAGAGCACAGTCCAGCTGGGCATTCAGAGGAAGACCCAGGGCCACCCCCTCTTCATCCTACGGCATGCAGGGAGGAACGGAGAAGGGAGCAACATGGCTTACGGGAGAGAAAAAGGCCCTGATCCCTTTCATTAGTTGTAGCTGGGAAAACAGGATATAAGTGGGGCATTTGCACACAGCTCCTTGCTGGAATCAAAGAGTGCATTATCTTTGTCGAGGCTTATCTGGGTTTTGGTGTCTTCCCAACTGTGGGTGCTGCTTTATCTGTTGGAAGTCTGCAATTTATCATCCTGGCCTGCCGTGTTAATTACTTCAGCGTGTTTTGTGTTGTTCTTTTTTATTTCTAATTATCTTTACTTTGGGTTCGGAGTGCGTTTCTTTCCTTTGCAGACTATTTTTGGAAGAGTTTGATATCCAGCCGAGGATAATTGGACATTGGGGGCCAAATTAGAGGCATTAAAAGGAATGTATTCTACTTTTGTGACTTTGTTATTTTTGTGTCACACCCCGGGTCATCACTCTGTTCCTGGGGGCATCCAATGAACAAAGTCAATGCTTAACAACTGCAGTAATTCACTTAAAACCATGGCCAAAAAAAAAAAAAAAATTGCTAAATCGGGCACGACTCACTTAACAACCTCCATGCTTAGCCATGGAATCTCTCTTGTTATCTCAAGTCGAGGACTACCTCTGCTGTGAAGAACACTGCATATTCTGAGCCTTGCTTGTCTGGCTAATGCAGGGGTGTCAGACTCAATTTCATTGAGGCCGCATCAGGGTTGTGTTTGAGCTCAGGGCGCTGGGTGGCTTGGCTGGGACGGGGCGGGGTGTGGTTCCATTTTTGGCTTGGATGGCCTGCGCCCGAGCTCTGTTTTTGGTGGCAGAAGGCGGCGGGAGGCTGTTTTGGCTGAAAACAGAACTGAGGGGGCCATGCATGGTCCTCCCGAACCTCATTTTCACTGACATGAGGCTGCAGGAGGCTGTCATCAGGGGTGGGATTCTACCGGTTCGCACCTATTCGCTAAAACCGGTTGTTAACATTCTAAGCAATTCGGAAATTACTGGGCTAATCCTGTAAGGAAGGCAGGAAGGAAACATTCTGGTGTTGCTTACAGAAACTGCCTCTCCGTTAACCCTTTTTACAGTCTTGGCAGGACAAGACTTCCTGTCTCTGGAGTTTTTTCCCCCTCCTTTGCTGGTACTTTGCTTGTGTGGAGTGGCCATTCAAAGTTACAAGGGCACTGAAAAAAGTGACTTATGACTGTTTTTCACAGTTACGACTGTTGCAGCATCCCCACAGTCACGAGAGGCCATGTGAGGAGATGTGTGCCTCGATGTGAGTGATGTTGAGTTGGCCATCCCCAGCCAGTCACATGACCACCAAGCCACGCCCACCAACTAAGCCACGCCCACAGAATCGGTTGTTAAAAAAAATTGAACCCCACCCCTGGCTGTCATGGCTGAAAAACACAGCATGGGGGGGGGGGGGGGGCCACGCGCAGCCCTCCCGAGCTCCGTTTTCGCTGGCAGGAGACACCATGAGCCGGTCCTTCACTGTTTCCAGGATGGCCCCGTGGGCTGGATCCAACCCGCTTGCCTGGATTTTGACACCCCTGGGCTAATAGAATATTCTGTCTTTGCCCACGATTGAGCCTTAAATGCTGAACCCAAAGATACATGCCTAATAAGTTTAGTTTAGTTTAGTTTAGCTTAGTTCTACTTTATTGCCATTGCACCCCATACAACGAAATCAAACACCATCTTCAGTGCACATCATGACCATGCAAATAAACACAAACACGCATCCTTCACACTCCACACATTGAATGGAAAACCCCTGACACTACAGCAACACTGCACTATACAGCAGAATTCAAGAGCTCCTGCCCTGGAATGGAAGCTGTTTTTCAGCCTAATTTGTCCTTGTTTTTATTGTCCTGTACCGTCTGCCAGATGGTAATAGTTCAAAAAAAGGGGTGCCCAAGATGAGATGGATCTTTGAGGATGTTTTGAACTTTCTTAAGGCAGCGGGAGCTACAAAGCTCTTCCAAAGAGGGGAGAGGGCAACCCATAATCCTCTGGGCAATGACGTTCACCCTCTGGAGCGCTGTCCTACCTGCCCCTGTGCAATTGGCAAACCCTACACAGGTGCAGTAAGTTAAAATGCTCTCTGTGGTGCAGCAGTAGAAGGTCACCAGCAGTTTTCCATTCAGTTGTTGTTTCCTGAGAAGCCTCAGGTAGTCTAATCTCTGCTGGGCCCTTTTGACCAGGGCTGCAATGTGAGCCCCCCAGGTCAGGTCCTCTTTTAGGGGGGAGTAACAGCATTTCCACTTAAGACATGTGAGAGCCTTCACTGCAGAGGGTGGAAAGCATATCTCCCTCTCTCTCTCCCTCCCTCCCTCCCTCCCTCTCTCTCTCTCTCTCTCTCTCTCTCTCTCTCTCTCTCACACACACACACACACACACACACACACCACGAGCATTGTTCGTGCTTCCATTCTTTGAAATCCTAGCCAGGATTATTCAGATCAGGCTGGTTGACATATGCGGTTTAATATCCGTTTAACAGCGTCTTTAGCATGAGCTATGGAATCCGCTGTAATTGGGTTATAATTCGCATTGGGGGGGGGAGGGGGGCTAAGCCCTAAGGAGAAGGCAGCTGTGGCCAAGCCCTTAATATTTTAAGCAGGTGCTGGGCCCATCCGAAGGGTGGAGAGAGGGCTAAGCTTTTGTTGGTTTGTTATATTCTATTTTTCTGGTCCGTGCAGCCAGCAGCGTTCCTTGCAAAAAATAAATATTGCAACCCCCTGCTTCTTGAATCTCAGTTGTCTCACTCGGTTTATATGAAACTTGAGTAATTTTCGGCACGTCATCTTACATAAGAATTTAAAAAAAAAAAAATCCCAGCTCCCTTTGCACCACTTATGGTTGAATCTGCCCCATCCTTCAGGAGAACAGCTGGGAGGTGGTTCTTTTCCCCTCACAAAAAGAGCCTGCATTTGCAGACACGCAGAAATTAAACATTTCCCTTCGCATGGAACGCTCGAAAGGAGCTGGACTTTGAAAGCCAGTAGAACCCCGTCCTTTAATTTTTATTTTATTTTATTTTATAAAGGCAGTAAAATCACTCTAGGTGTAGGGACAATGTAAAATATTAATATATGATAAATAATGGAACAATTAAAAATAATAGCACAGTTTTCTTTCTCCCCCCCACCTATTTCTTTTTTTTCTTCCTATTTTTCTTTCTTTCTTTCTCTTCCTTCCTTTTCTTTCTTTCTTGCACTTTCTTTCTCTCTTTCTTTCTCTACCTTCCTCTTGCTTTCTTGCTTTCTTGCTTTCCCTTCCTCTTGCTTTCTTTCTTTTCTTTCTTTCTTTCTTTCTTTCTTTCTTTCTTTCTTTCTTTCTTTCTTTCTTTCTTTCTTTCTTTCTTTCTTTCTTTCTTTCTCTCCCTTCCTCTTTTTCTTTCTCTCTTTCTCTTCTTTCCTCCTTCTTTCTTTCTCTTTCTGTCCCTTCTTCTTTCTTGCTCTTTCTTTCTTTCCCTTCCTCTTTCTTTCTTTCTTTCTTTCTTTCTTTCTTTCTTTCTTTCTTTCTTTCTTTCTTTCTTTCTTTTTCTTTCTTTCTTTCTTTCTTTCTTTCTTTCTTTCTTTCTTTCTTTCTTTCTTTCTTTCTTTCTTTCTTTCTTGCTTGCTTGCTTGCTTGCTTGCTTGCTTGCTTGCTTGCTTGCTTGCTCTCCCTTCCTCTTTTTCTTTCTCTCTTTCTTTCTCTTCTTTCCTCTTTCTTTCTCTTTCTGTCCCTTCCTTTTTCTTTCTTTTTTTGCTCCTGTCAGATTTTACTGTACAATGTTAATCCTTGAACAAAATGTCACCTCAGATCATGGAAGTAAAAGCGGCATTAAAAAAACACAAAACAAAAAAGTTTTTTTCTCTTGTGTGCAGTTTTGTCTCTCTGAGCATTTGGTGGGGCTTTTTGTCGTGCTCAACTTTGCAACTGTTTTGTTCCATTTAACACAGCGGGGTGTGTGTGTGTGTGTGTGTGTGTGCACGCACGTGCTTCGGGTGCAGCGGGAATGACAGGTTGCCTCCAGGAATTCATCACTGGGCTATGAAAAATCCGCTTTGGCATCCTTGTAGGAAGTTATATTTAGTGGCCCTTCGAAGTTACAATGGCGCTGAGAAGAAAAGGGACTTGCAACGGTTTTCCACCCTTACGATCGCTGTAGCCTCCCTATGATCGTAGGATCAAAACATTTGGACACTGGGAAACTGCTTCATTTTTTTGACGGTCGCCGTGTCCCGGGGTTGTATGCTCCCCTTTTGCGACCTTCTGACAAGCAGAGCCAAAGGGGGGGGGGACCCAGATTCATTTAACAACTGCAGTGATTCGCTTAACAACCATAGCAAGAAAAGGTCCTAAAATGGGGCAAAACGCACTTCAGAGATGTCCCACAACAACATAAAAGTTTGGTCTCAATTGCAGTCGTAAGTGAGGGACGGCCTGCATACCCACATGCCTGTATATACCTGCACCTGTACATAGACATGTCAGCCTCTTCCCACCAAACGGCTCTGCATCTGGATGGGGGGGTGATGAGCCTGCCCCCTAACCCGCTTCCTCTCTGCCCCCCCCCCGCCCCCCCCAACCCTCTTTTCCAGGTTTCAAGTGCCCCGTTTGCTCCAAATCAGTGGCTTCTGATGAAATGGAAATGCACTTTATCATGTGTCTGAGCAAACCCCGCCTCTCCTACAACGGTGAGTTCTTCCTTGTGCGTGGCATGAGCCACAACCTGGCACGCTGGTCCAGAAAGGCCGGGCCTGGGGTGAGGCAGGGAGAGAAAAAGGGGCAGGAGAGCCCCGTTTCTGCCCCCCGGGCGAAGAACGATGGCCGCCTTCCTTCGTTTTCCAGAAGGCGAGATTGTTTTGAGTCGCTGCTTCTCTGCTGGGCGCCAACTTCAATTCTTGCCCTGCCAGCCAGCCACCCCCCCTCCTCTCCCCCCCTGCCCTCCCCCGCCCCCGGGCAAGACGAGGTGCCCATTGGTGGCTCCTCTGGCAAGGAGGGGAGGGGAGCTGCCCGTCTGGCCTTGGCCTGAGATCCCAAGGGCTCTGGAGTCAGGACTCTGCTGCCATCTAGGGAGGGGCCTGGGATGCAGCAGCCCACTCCGGAAGAGTTGGGGGAGGGAAGAGCCCGGGGGGGGGGGGAGCCGCTCCTCCTTGTGCCCGTCCTCCTCAGTATCCTTCTGCCTGGCACGGGGCAGCCAGAGGGCAGGGCTGGCTTTGTCCAGCGCAACCGCCGCCGTTGGTGTCTCAGGCAGCTGGCCAGCTCCCCTGCTTCCCAGGTGCAGGAAGGATCCTGGCATCTCCCCAGGAGGAGGGGCCCTGGTGGGCGGGCAGGGAGACATCTGCTCCAGCAACAGTGCCAGCCCGTGCCAGCCCTGCAGCCCGTGCCGTTGTTCTACCCAGCCAGGTCGAGATAGCAGAGATGGCGCCAGGCAGCCCCCCCCACCCCCCAGTGGAGCCAGGGGGAGGGCATCAGCGTGGCATGGTGCTGCAAGCCAGAGCGCCTCCCTGCCCAGCCTCCGTCGGAGGGACGGTGCCAACCGAGCCAGCTGGGATGCAGCCGGGCCTGGCTTGCTTGCTCTCAGGGAGGCCCCTTTCCTCCTCCTTCTCTCCCCCCCCCCATCTCAGCTCGGTTGTGCATCTGACATGCCCCTGCTTGAGGTTGTCTCAGGTCAAGCGCTGGGGGGGGAGAGGGGGGGAGGATCAGGGCTAGCCCCCCCCCCCCCCCCGCACTTAAGGTAGCGACTGAGGCCTCCTTCTCCCTCCTCCCAACTGCTATCCCCATTTCGGGCTTATTTGTGGAGCCGCCAAGCCAAAGGTGGGCTTCCTTTGTGGGGAGACGGCAGGGAACAGGTGCTGCATCTGGTCTGCCCCAGGTGCATGGGGACTACCACGCCCAGCGTTCCCAGCCCCCGAGGATTTGGACCTGTCCTCTTTCCAAGCTTCGGGCATCCTTGGCAGGCGGGATGGGCAATTGGGGCAAAGTCTGGACCCCTCATTCCAAGGGGGCAGGCTTGATTCCTAAGGGACCCCGGGGGGAGCGTCTTCCCTTGGTTGCCAATTCAGACATTAGACCCCGAGCCGTGGGCCAAGGGGGAACTTAGTCCTGGGTTGGGGGTCAAGTCTAAAGGGGGCCCATGGTTTCATTCTCCTGCATTCCTGGGGTTTTGGCGTCCTCCCAACTGCGGTTGCTGCTTTATCCTTTGGAAGCCTGCAATTGATCATCCTGTCCTATCGTGTTAATTCCTTCAGTGTGGTTTGTGTTGGGTTTTTTTTATTTTTAATTACCTTTACTTTGTTATTGTTGTGTCCTGCCCTGGGTCATCACAGATGTCCTGACCTGGGAGATCCTAAACGTCTCTCCCACCTCAGGTCTTGTGTGTGTGTGTGTGTGTGTGTGTGTGTGTGTGTGTGCGTGAACCCTTTTCTGCCCTTTCCTGACCTGGCTCACGCTGCCTTCTCTTTCTCTCTCCCCGCAGACGACGTTCTCACCAAGGATTCCGGCGAATGTGTTATTTGCCTAGAGGAACTTCTGCAAGGAGACACGATAGCCCGGCTGCCCTGCCTCTGCATTTATCACAAGAGGTAGAGTATGAAGAACCTCCCCGCCCCCCCAAAGAAGGGCTGGGTTGAGGGGCTGGGAAAGGACCCTGCTGGTCTCCCAAGGCTCCTGCGAGCAGCCCTTCCACAGCGTCCCTCACAGAAGCCTCCGCTCCCTTTTCTCTTCCGCAGCTGTATAGATTCCTGGTTTGAAGTCAACAGATCCTGCCCAGAGCACCCGTCAGATTGACCGCGGGATCATACCCGGACCTCTTTCCAGGTGAGGCAGCTAAATAGGAGCCAGCCGTGTGCAGCGGCAGCCCAAAAAGCCAATGCAACCCTAAGCTGCATTAACAGAGGGATACAATCGAGATCAAGTGAGGTACTCCATAAAGCCTTAGTTAAGACCACACCTAGAGTCCTGCATCCAGTTTTGGTCACCACACTATAAAAAAGATGTTGAGGCTCTAGAAAAAATACAGCAAAGAGCAACCAAGATGATGAGGGGACTGGAGGCTCAAACTTACAACAGACGGTTACAGGAACTGGGCCTGGCTAGTCTAGGGAAGAGAAGGACCAGGGGAGACAGGAGAGCGGCCTTCTACTCTCTCGGGCTGCCACAAAGCAGAGGCAGTCCAGCTGTTTTCCAAAGCATCCGAAGGCCAGACAAGGAATAACGGATGGAAACTGATCCAGGAGAGATTCAACCTGGAAATGAGGAGACATTTTCTGACAGTGAGAACAATCAACCCATGGAACAAAAGTTGCCTTCAGAAGTTGTAGCTTCATCACTGGAGGCTTTCAAGAAGAGACTGGACTGCCCTCTGTCAGAAATGGTGTAGGGTCTCCTGCTTAGGCGGAGGGTTGGACTAGATGACCTACAAGGCCCCTTCCAACTCTGTTAATCTATAATCTATAACTTAATCTTGGTCTTGAATGTGCCCATTGTAAAGAATCTCACTTCCTAAATAGAGTCCTCTGCTAACTCCCAGTTTAACCTGAAGAAAAAGGCAGTCTGGACTAAGATGGCCGATCCATTTAAGGTCACGCTGGCTGAGAATTTGGAAAGTCTCTGTCCCAGTCGAGATGGGGAGTGCCCACTGAGTTTGGGAAGAAAAAGATTTAGGGAATGGTGTGTTGCTTTTCCGGGGGGCGTTTGAAAGCAACCAAAATGTTTCGTGCAGGCAAAAATGGAAAGAAATGCCATTGCCCACATAATAAAGGAATTGGTTATTAACAAGTGAGAGGGGAAAACACCGTCTTTTAAACAGTTCCGCAGTGAGTGATTTGTCAGTAAGAATCACAAACAGGAAATAAATTCTCAAAGCTAATATTTGTTTTCATTTTTTTCAAAACAAAACTAAGTAAGTAAAGTCCTTGAGCCGGCCTTCAGGCAAAAGGATGAAACCGGTTTGCCATTCCATGTCTTCCCAGATTATCTTTCGAATTCCCGGTATGGCCCTAGCTTTTTTTTCTGGTGGTTTCCCCACCAAGCTCAAATCAGCTTTGACAGCTGAGCTTTTGAGACCATTAGGGACGGCCTAACGCTGCCTGTGCAGCCAGGACTTCTGAACTAAACCTTGCCTGAGTTCCCGTTTGATTCAAATGTTCTCATAAACCTTGAGACCTATTTCAACGAACCAAAATAGAAGGATTTTCCCTTGGGCCGAGTGATGCATTGTTTAATAAAAGTGTTTCTGAAACAGGATGTTTCCCAGGTTCATTCATTTTGGTGCAAGACCGTTGCCCTACCTGTTCTCATGACATGAGCCCATTTATCTTTGCAATCCCCACAGGGTTTATCCTTCTAGTATATTGTGCTTCTGGGAGGACATTCTCCCCCTGCTGATTGAAACACCTCCTTGCTTTTAATCTAATTTTACACAGCTTTTTGTGTCTCCCAGGAGGGTGGGGTGGGAGAACGTCTACTCAGCCCAAGAATTTGAGAAAGATCATAGTTGAAGGCCACTTGTAGGAAGATGTATGAAAGACCAGCTCGATACCCATGCTTCGCTATGAAACTGTATGGTCGGGCTTAGTTTTTGGGGAGGAAAATAAGGCGGGGAAAAAATCTGCCTCTGCCTGCCAGCATCGATCTGGCTAGCGTCCAAGTGTGTGAGAGTTGAGGGCTGTTTGGAAACTGAAACAGTATTTGCTGTTTGAGAAAGGAGACAGCAAGGAGTCTAGGCGTGCCTTAGCTCAACTGTTCTGAACTAAAGCTGCTTGCTGCTCTGAAACTGAAACTGAAACTCCTCTCCTCTGCTTTTCGGCCCGTTTGAGGCCTTTTTCGGCCTCCCAAAGGCTTGAAGGAAAACTTCTGCAGCCTTTGCAGTCTGAAAAATGGGCCCGTTTCGTCACTTCCGGTATTTCTGGAAATACAGGAAGAGATGAAACGGGCCTATTTTTCGGCCTGCAAAGGCTTTCCTCAAATCTCTGGGAGGCCAAAAAAGGCCTCAAACAGGCTGAAAATCAACTATGAGGCACAGTGAGGTAAGTTTGCCTGCGGCTCGTGTCGGCGCAAATCGCTCTGCATGCCACCTGTGGCATGCATGCCATAGGTTCGCCGTCACGGGACTAGACAGCCACTTCTCTGAAATGGTATGAGGTCTCCTGTTTTAGCAGGGGGGCGGACTAGAAGATGTCCAAGGTCCCTTCCATCTCTATTCTGAATTTGAATGTGGCTGGGGGAATTCTGGGAGTTGAAGTCCACATGTCTTAAAGTTGCTGGGAACCGCTTGCTCTAGATTATGCTGGAACGACGCTAGAAGCAATCTGGAATTGAGGAGAAACTTGCTAACAGGGAGGACAATTAACCAGTGGAAAAGACTTTCCTTCAGAAGTTGTGGGTTTTCCATCCCTGGAGGTTTTTAAAGAAGAGACTGGACAGGCACTTGTCTGAAATGGTAGAGGGTCTCCTGCCTGAGCAAGGGGCTGGACTAGAAGACCTCCAAGGTCCCTTCCAACACTGTTATTCTTTTATTTCTTGAAAGACGTAGAAATGAAACACATTGGCTTCTTTGCGTAGAAGTTTTTTGGGGGGGCTTTTCAGTACCAATGTTTTTTTCTCTCTCTCTCTCTCAACAGGTCATCTCACCATCCATCCTTCGTACACACACGCGCACACACACACACACACACACTCCCAACTTCTTCCAAACCAGCTCTGGGACATCCCTGCAGCCTGGGCGTTTAGTGTTCAGTTCTGGACTTCAGAGGCAGAGAAGACAAGCAACTCTCGCTCCGCGAGGCCATACTTGGAGAACCCTCCTCCAGTCCGGGCAGGGGGATGAAGAAGAGGGCCCGGGGCAGGAGCCAGTGGCCACCGGGACCCCCCTACCCCACTCCACAGCAACGCCATGATGTTCCTTTGGGCTAGAGCCGGCCAAGAGCGAAACGGAGCACGACGCGCGTCGGTGCCATTCAAGGACTCTTCCTTCCTGCCCACACACAGGTCCCCTTTTTGCACGGGGAGGGGAAAAAAGGGGGGGGTAGTTTACCCGTCCCTTTTTATTTTCTTGGAACAGCAAGGCCATTTTCCCCCCACCCCACCCGCCTTCTTCCTCCCCCCCCCTCCTCCCAGTCCTGAGGAGGAAGAGAAGGAGAAGAATCAGGCGTTTTCTGTGGCATTTTTCGGATGGCGGTGTTAAGTTTGTCCTTTCAAATGTTTACAAAAAACAGCAACGTGGCATCAACCAACGTGCCAAGGTGATGTTTATAAGGCTGCATTCTCGGGCAGGTGGGGAGCAGAATTCCCAAGACCTTTTTCTCTCCCCCCCCCCCCCCCCCCCCCAACCACCCCCCCCCCCCCAATTGCCAAAAATCCTTTTACTCTTTCTTCCTCGTCCACCCCCCCCCCCACCTCGACCTCCGTGCTGGCTTCAGGGGGCTGTCCTCCTTTGCAAACCTCCTGCAAGCAACAAGACCTGAACTGTTTTTTCAAGCCCTTTGTGGAGCGCAGGACTGGCCTTTTTCTTAAAGCGACACACACAGAGGATACGACCCACCCACCCACCAACACCCACCCACCCCCCTCCTGCCCTGCCAGTCCACCAATGGAGCACGAAGCGAAGCCTGGCTGAGCCACGGGGTTTGCGGGTGGGGTGGGGGAAACCTCTGATGGACGGTTTTGATCCGCAGGAAAAAAAAGTATCTGTATTTATATAGGAAAAAAAATGAAAAAAAGAAAACAAACTTTAAAAATTACAAAAAAGGAGAAAAACAAAAAAAAACAAAAATCAAAGCTTGGGAAGGCAAGCTTCCCCTATTAGTCAAGTGTTTTGATATGGTATTCAATAATGCTCAATAAAATAGTCACTGTTATTTTATTTCCAGGTATTCTCCTTTGTCTGGTGGATTTGGGATGTGAGGGGAGGACTGAGCATTTGGTGCGTTTACCACACTTCTTTTTAAACTTGTGAAATGTGAGTCCCTGGAAGTGGACATGTATTGGGGGTGTAGCAATGTTTGTGAGCAATGCTCTGGTTAAGCCGCAATCTGAAAACAGGGTTTATATTAAAAAAAAAAAAGAAAATTATCTGTAATGAAATTGCAGCAGGATTTAAATTACTACAGATTGCCCGTTTTAAAAATATAAACAATATCTCCAAGGCCAACTGGAGACATGGATAAAGGCTGTTCAGAAAAAGAATAACATCGTAGCACAACAAAACTGGAGTTTTACCCAGCCTAATTTCTGGCTAACCACCTTACCTGTTCCTACAGAAACAGCCATTTGGGAAGCAAAAAGTTCCTCAGTCTGCCTCATCTGAATTTCCCAAATTCTTGGACATTCCAAAATTGACCCATAAATGCCGGAACCATCCGAGTGTTGTTTTCCCTGCCCTCAGAGATTCACAGCTTTTCTCAAGTTCTGTCTCTTGATTTAAAAGGACCAAACTTTTCCAGCCACCAGTACAGGGATGGCTTCGCATACGTGACAAGGAGCATCTCTTTTTCACCAGGATGTATATTCTGGATTTGGATGGCCTGCAATATTGTGGATGCCTGCTGAGCGGATTACATTGCCAACAGGTTGAAATTCTGCAAGATAGGGTTTTCTTAAAATAACTGGACGAAGAAACTTCCAATAACCTTCACCATGCTGGTGGCGCTCCCTGATAGCTAAAAATGCAAAGGAGCTGCAAACTCTGGTAATAAAAGGAGCACAGTGAAAGAAAAGGGACCAAAATTGAATATAAAGACTGATGACAACAGGTCTAACAATCAGAATAAGAACTCTGATTATAATAAGAACGTTATTACAATTGTTAAATGAGATATTGGTTAAGTGAGTTTTACCCCATTTTTACAATCTTTCTTTGCCACATTTGTAAAGTTGAATTGCTGCAATTGGTAAGTTAGTAACCTGGTTAAGTGAATGTGATTTTCCCCATTGCTTGTCAAAAGGTTGCAAAAGGTGATCACGTGACTTGGGATGCAGCAACGGCCATAAGTGTGAACCACAGCATCTGGATTTTAATCATATGATCATGGGGATGCTACAAAGGTGGTAACTCTGAAAATTAGTCATGTCACCTTTTTCAGTGCCGTTATAACTGAATGGTCAAAGAACTTAGACTTGTATACTGCTTCATATTATTTTACAGCCCTCTCTAAGCAGTTTACAG
This sequence comes from Notechis scutatus, assembly GCF_900518725.1. Next base: position 1,091,294 of record NW_020716738.1, on the reverse strand, counting down.
AGTCAGCCTCTTGCCCCCAACAGTCTTGATCTTCATTTTACCAACCTCGGAAGGATGGAAGGCTGAGTCAACCTTGAGCCTGGTGGGATTCGAACTGCCAAACTGCAGGCAGCCGGCAGCAGAAGGAGCCTGCAGTACTTCATTCTAACCACTGCACCACCATGGCTCTTAACTATATTTTTATCTCCATTGCTTTGAATTCTTCAAAATTCTTATTTTTATTTTAATTACATATCTATTGCCTATGTAGTAATAATAATAAAAAATAAGAATTATAATAAGCATTTCAGATGATGAACCTCTGCCTTTTTGAATCAAGCATCAACTGCAAAGGAACAAGCACTCAAGAAATGGCACTGGGTAGAGCTGCCAGGAAGGCCTTGGAGAAGAAACTCAGGTGCTGTGTTGCGTCCATACCTACAAAGACCTGAATCCTGCAAGCCACAGTATTCCCTGTGACAGTTTGCGGAAGTGATACTTGAACCTTGAAGAAGGATAGGAAGAAAAAGTATTGACCCATTTGGGGGCTGAAGGACAACTCCTGAGAATACCATGGACAGCCAAGAAAATTAAAGTGACAGACCATCAAACAAACCCAGAGTTGTCAAGGAAAGGACCACCAAAGCAAGGTGGATAAACTTAGTTATTGCAGCAATGGGCACAATGCCTAGCTCTGGTCTAGAGTTGCCTATATGATGCCGTGGTCTGAACAGCAGGATCGAATTAAAAGATGAAGGAAGGAGACCATCGAGCAAGGAATAATAAGATTATTAAAAAGAGATTGGACAACCGTTTGTCTGAAATGATACAGGGTTTCCTGCTAGAGTAGGGGGTTGGACTAGAAGACCTCTAAGGTCCCTTCCGACTCTGTCATTGTGTTAATATCAAAGGAGGATCTGGCTGAAGGATCTGCCCTCCCTTATACTACTTGGAGGATCCTGAATAGGTTAAGAGTTGCAGTGCTTAAGTGTAAAAGGCACTGCAGTGCAGATAACAATACGCTGTGTGAATGCAGAGACGCAGGGCCCAGCCCATCTGCTGGTAGGTCAGCTACTACCAAAAACATGTACTGATAATGGCTTATTTTTGGCCCACGGCTAAGCCAAACAGGTGGCTTCATCCTGGCGGTTTAAAGCCTGATCCAGACACAGAAGAAGCAGCAGCAGCAGCAAAGATTCTGCATGTTCCCCCATGATTGAATCCTGCATTAATCCAGTAGGAAAAACCTGGGTTCATCCTGCTTCAATTCACCGCAGTTTTGACAAAGCAAAATAAAGATCCCAAGAGGTGGATCTAAGTAAACCGAAAAGCTGGGGAAAACATGGAATTCTGCTTCCAGGCTCATCCAACAGGAACATGCTCAGCCTGTCGCTGCCAACTGTGTATAAGCTAGATTTGCCCTGAAGGCAAAGAAGAAATAAAGAGATTAGAAGTTCTTCAAATGAATGTTCTGCAACCTCCAGTTTCGGTGAAATACATTAAATCGGCCCTGAAGCATCTACAGAAAGGTTTGTGTGTGGCCATGACAAAGATAGTGTTGCTTTTTGTATGTGTGTTGTGACATCTCAGATATACTAAAGGAGTGGAATTGGTGTTGTATTGCCACAATGGATTGGTTCTAACAGATGCCTCTGCAGTTTGCAAACTTTTGAGATTCCCAATGTGTGGACTTCAATTCTCCATTATGAGCATGCTGGCTGAGGAATTCTGGGAATTGATACCCCTGAGTTGGAAAATGTGGCATTACTTCCCAGCCTGGTTCAAAAGGCCAACCTCTGACCTTGAATTACACCTGAGCATTTCCATATTATGTGAATAAACACAAATGACTGCAGCTCTCGCCATGCAAACACACAGCATTAATTTTAATATAGATTTGTAAGACAAATTCAGACAATTGCCAAGTTCTGTATGCTTACCGTTCTTATCAGGCATGGCTGCCAATGCTGGATCACCTTTTTCAATTGTAAAAATCCAAAGAGAACTGACAGGTGGGTGTGGTGTTTAAGGCAATGTTTCCTGTTGACTTTAAGATGCATGGACTTCAACTCCCAGAATTCCCCAGCCAGCCATGCTGGGAGTTGAAGTCCATGCATCTTAAAGCATGTTGACTGGAGAATTCTGGGAGTTGAAGTTCAAACATTTCTTAAAACAAGGGTCTTCAAACTTGGCAAGTTTAAGACTTGTGGACTTCAACTCCCAGAATTCCTGAGCTAACATGACTGGAGGAGGAATTCTGGGAATTGAAGTCCACAAGTCTTAAAACATGCCAACTGGGGAATTCAGGGAAGTTCACGCATATTAAAGCATGCTGGCTGAAGAATTCATGCGCCTTAAAGTTGCCAAGGTTGGGAGACACAGGTGTACAGAGTCTTCAGGTTTTGCTAAACCATTGTAAGCCACTTACTTGGCTTTTGAGTTATCATGTCTTGTGAACTGGTTTATTCAGCAGAATAGAATTAAACACAGTTTAGTCCGATACAGAGCCCAGTCCACAGATGAGGCGAAGACCCTGCTGGGGAGAGGAGATCCAAGCAAGGAAAGCAAATTCGGGAGCATCTCCCAGCCAAGGCCCTCCGGAGGTTAGAGCACCTTGCCAGGGTTCATGAGGTTTTTGGGGTCCAAGGCCATCTTGATCTGCCGCATGGTGGAGAGGGCCACTTCCCCAACTTCCTCGCGCAAAAGCTGACGTTTGCCCAGGCCGATGCCATGCTCCCCCGTGCAGGTGCCACCCACTGCCAAGGCTCTCCTGGAGAAAAGGGCAAAAGAGATCAAAATGGACACCCCAAATCTCACTTCCAAGGTCAGGGAAATAAAGGCACTAGACATTTTTTTCCTCTCTCTCCACTCTCCCTCTATCTATCTATCTATCTATCTATCTATCTATCTATCTATCTATCT
>NW_020716738.1:1036844-1082539 GCF_900518725.1 Notechis scutatus | reverse complement strand
GTGTTTCTGACCCTCAGCCACTTGAAGGTGTGTGGACTTCCACTCCCAGAATTCCCCAGCCTGCAGCATGCTGCAGGCTGGGGAATTCTGGGAGTGGAAGTCCACACACCTTCAAGTGGCTGAGGGTCAGAAACACTGCTCTAGACCCACATCATCAACCAGTTTCGAAATTCAGAACTGGGTGTCAACCCTGAAGTGAAAGTTTTCCTGTGGGAACCAAGGACATTCCGAACAGGTGGCTGGTTAGGGGAGGAGTGAAGTAACCAGGCAACTAGCCAGTACTTTGATTGGACAGTGTGGCCAGTGACTTGGGAGGGAAAGGGAAACGTTTACTTTTTAATTGGGCGAAAGCCGTGGGAAATTCCAGAATTGGCGTTCACCAGTTTGTGCCAATATGATGTGCCAACAAACTGTTCTTTGAGGAATTTGCCTGCCTCGAAGTTTTGCTTTCTATGGATGCATTACTTGACATGGGGATCAAGGAAAGTGCAGATGCAGATAATTAAGAGTCGGAAGGGACCTTGTAGGTCATCTAGTCCAACCCTTTGCCTAAGCAGGAGACCCTACACCATTTCTGACAAATGGCAGTCCAATCTCTTCTTGAAAGCCTCCTATGGTGATGACGCTCCCATAACGTCTGAGGGCAATCTGTTCCACTGATCACTCTAGATCGCTCAGAAAAGTGAGCCAAACTGCAAAGTGGGGGTGGGGGAGGCTGTTCTTTCAAAATAACCTGGCTGCCCTCCATCTCACCTTTTTGCCAGGGCGAAGAGCCAAAGCCGCATACCAAGCATTGTGCCGAGCTGCCCACAGCCGTCCACGGGCTTCCGGTTCCCGGGCCCACGCAAAGTCTGAGCCCCCGTTGGACTGCACAATCGCCTCTGCAGAGGGAGACTTGCATTAAATCCCCCTTCTGCCACCAAGGTCCTATTGATCTGGCTGATAAGGCGATTCAACCCTGGTCTACTGAATCATACAAGTCTGTTATGATTCTTGACTCTTGACGAATGTATCTTTTATGTATAATGAGAGCATTTGTACCAAGACAAATTCCTTGTGTGTCCAATCAGACTTGGCCAATAAAGAATTCTATTCTATTCTATTCTATTCTATTCTATTCTATTCTATTCTATTCTATTCTATTCTTCATCCAATATCTATTCTATTCTATTCTATTCTATTCTATTCTATTCTATTCTATTCTAACAACCTCAGTGATTCTTGATTCTTGACTCTTGACGAATGTATCTTTTCTTTTTATGTACACTGAGAGCATTTGCATCAAGACAAATTCCTTGTGTGTCCAACCACAGTTGGTCAATAAAGAATTCTATAACTATTCTATTTGGACGCTAGGCAAATGGTGTAGGGTCTCCTACTTGAGAAGGGGGTTGGACTAGAAGACCTCCAAGGACCCTTCCAGCTTTATTCTGAATAATCGATCCAATCACTCCAGTTGTTAAATTAGTAACTTCCCCCCTTTTACTTCTCAGAAGGCCGTAGAAGGCGGCTTTTATGGCTCATATTTACAAGGGTTATGACATGCACAGGATCATATGATAATCTTTTACAACTTCTGATAAGCAAAGTCAGGCGGGAAGTGAAATTCACTTCATGATCAAGTTACTAACTTAACAACTGCAGTGATTCAATCAATCATTCAGAATAGAGCTGGAAGGGAACCTTGGAGGTCTTCTAGTCCACCCCCACCCCCGCTCAAGCAGGAGAACCTCTACCATTTCAGACAAGTCGCTCTCTAGTCTCTTCTTAAAAATCTCCAGTGATGGAGCACACAAAACCTCCGAAGGCAACCCGTTCCACTGGTTATTTATTCCCATTGTCAAGATTGTTAATTAACTTTCAGTTAATTGTTTTCACTGCTAGGATTCACTTAACAGCTGTGCCAATAAAGGTCATAAAATGGGACAAAATGGTCACTTAATATCTGTCTTGCTCAGTAACGGAAATTTGGGGCTCAATTGAGGGCATAAATCAAGGACTACATATACAGGGTGGTGCGGTGGCCTGAAGGTGGAGATCTCGCCTCACAATCAGAAGGCTGCGAGTTTGATTCTAGGCAGATATTTCCCTCTCTGGGCCCAATGAGAATATATATCTGTTGAACAAAACTCCGCATTGGTGACGGGAAGGGCAACCGGCCAGTAAGCACTCTTCTAGCTCCATTCAGGTGAACAGACTCCACCCCCGCAAGGGATGATGGGCTTGTTAAAAGAAGATGATATGCAGGACTACCTATACAGAAGCATCTTGGATCCGTGCACTGCCAAGCCCTACGCAGAGCTGAATTCGCACACCTCGCTAAGCCTACACCAATCTAAGAGGACAGTTTTATGCGCTGTCGAAAACCACGGTCCGGCCATACGCCGCCCCCCCCCAGGCCCCTATACGTGGAACGTACCTGTGGCTCCTACTTGCTCCTCCACGCTCTGCTGGGTGCCATGGAACTCCAGGAAGAGGGTGGGAAGTTCTGCATAGCTCAGGCCACTGTAGCGGTTGCAAGCTCCCATCATGACCTCATCCAGGAACTCTGCGGGGTGGGGGTAGGGTTCATTAGTGGGATTCAAAAAAATTTACTACCAGTTCTGTGGGTGTGGTGTTGTTTGATGGGTGTGGCAGGGGAAGGATACTGCAAAATCCCCCTTCCCTCCCTACCCCACTAACCTGCTTTCCAGCTCCGTTCTCCTGTGCAGGGCAACAAAACAAAACCCAGCCAATCAGCTGGGACTCAATGGGAGGCAGAGAAGAGATGGGGTTGGTGGGGCCAGTCAGAGGTGGGATTGGCTGGTTCTCCCAACTACTCAAAATTTCCACTACCGGTTTTCCATAACTGGTCAGAACCTGCTGAATACCCACCTCTGAAGGCTTTCTAGCTGTGTAGCTGAGGACACCAAGGCCATAAGTGAGATGCACACATTGCGTTGCTACTTGAATGTAAAGACCACAAAAACCCAGAATGGACAAATTACAGAAATTGGGATAAAAAAAAATAAGGGTGGACATGGATATTGCAAAATCCCCATTCCCTCCCTACCCCACTAACCTGCTTTCCAGCTCCGTTCTCCTGTGCAGGGCAACAAAAGAAGACCCCGCGGATCAGTTGGGACTCCGGAGACTAGATGGGGGTGGGGCCAGTCAGGGGTGGGATTGGCCGGTTCTCCGAACTACTCAAAATTTCCACTACCGGTTCTCCAGAATTGGTCAGAACTGGCTGAATCCCACCTCTGAAAGGTGGCTCCAAAATAGGGGAGGGCCCAGCCAACCTGGCTGAACAAAGACCGACAGCCAGTCGTTGAACTGCACGCTACGGGTAATCCTCGATTTACGAGGATAGTCCAAACAGATTATTGTTCCATACCTAAAGGCACAAACTGAAGCAGACTACTAAGCCACATTAAGCCTATACTCTGGGGTCTGTTAGGAAGGAGGCGTCTTCACCCTCTTTCTCTCACATAATTATCTGAGCTGAGTTGCCTCTTACTTGTCTGGAATGCACCCCCTCTGCCCTGGGGACCCAGGATCGACCGTGATCTATCCCAGTTGCAAACAAATGGTTGTACAGGGAACAGTCCAAGAAGTCAAGGTGGCATCTATGACCAGCCTCAACCCCAGAGCAGCCAACTGGACTTCTGACCCCACCCAGCAGACCCCCCCAGTTTGTAGAATGAAAGGCAAGCCCTTCAGACACAGGTCCCTCTTCCTCCATAACTGCACCACAGTCCCATCTGAGTGCAAATTCTCTTTCCTCAAACAATATGAATGGAAATCTTGTGTCTCCTCTCTGCCCAGATCCGTGGTGGCACAGTGGTTAGAATGCAGCACTGTGGGCTGATTCTGCCCACTGCCAGGAGTTCGATCCTGACCGGCTCAAGCCTTCCATCCTTCCGAGGTCGGTAAACTCAGTACCCAGATTGTTGGGGGCAAGAGGCTGACTCTGTAAACCGCTTCGAGAGGGTTGGAAAGAACCATGAAGCGGTATATAAGTCGAAGTGCTAATGCTATTGCCCTTCCTTCCTTCCTTCCTTCCTTCCTTCCTTCCTCTTTCTTTCTTTCTTTCTTTCTTTCTTTCTTTCTTTCTTTCTTTCTTTCTTTCTTTCTTTCTTTCTTTCTTTCTTTCTTTCTTTCTTTCTTTCTTTCTTTCTTTTTAGAATGCAGTATTGTAGGCAAACTGCCACTGCCAGCAGTTTCATCCTCACAGGCTCAAGGTTGACTCAGCCTTCCATCCTTCCGAGGTTGATAAAATGAGGCCCCAGATTGTTGGGAGAGATAGGCTGACTCAATAAATTGCTTACAGGGGGCTGAAAAGCACTGTGAAGCAATATATAAGTCTAAGGGCTATTGCTATTTGGCCATCCATCCATCCATCACGCGCAGTGGTCAGAATGCAGTATTGCAGGTAAACTCTGCCCACTGCCAGGACTTCGATCCTGACTGCTCAAGGTTGACTCAGCCGTCCATCCTTCTGAGGTGGGTAAAATGAGGACCCAGATTGTTGGGGGACAATATGCTGACTCTGTAAACCATTTAGAGAGGTCTATAAAGTACTAAGAAGTGACCATAAGTCTAAGTGGTATTACTATTGCCCTTCCTTCCTTCCTCCCTTCCTCCCTCCCTCCCTTCCTTCCTCCCTTCCTTCCTTCCCTCCCTCCTTCTTTCCTTCCTTTCATCCATCCATCCATCCATTCATGGTGCGCAGTGGATAGAATGCAGTATTGCAAGCTGACTCTGCTGACCGCCAGCAGTTCGATCCTGACCAGCTCAAGGTTGACTCAGCCTTCCATCCTTCAGAAGTCAGTAAAATGAGGACCCAGATTGTTGGAGGCAAGAGGCTAACTCTGTAAACTGCTTAGAGAGGGCTGGAAAGCACTGTGAAGCGGTATATAAGTCTAAGTCCTGCTGTTGCTGTTCCTCTGCCTCCCCACACCCAGTTCCCCTTCCCCACAAACATCTGGGGTCCTACTCACCAATGCGGGCAATGGGGAGCCCGGCTTGGAGAACCTGCACGGTGCTGTCCACGGCTGCTTGGATGCTGGGGAAAGCACAGATGGCCGCCACGGTGGCCTCAGGAATACCATGGAGCCTCAGCGTGGCCTGGGTGATGAACCCCAGGGTCCCCTCCGAGCCCACAAACAGCCCCGTTAAGTGGTACCCAGCAGCGCTCTTCCTGCAGACGGAGGAAGAACCTGGTGAGGTCTGAGAACCCAACCCAGGCCCCCCTTCCATGCATTTAGCATTTCCATTGGTGAGAGACCCCTGGCTGGCTGACCACAACTCACCCTGCTTTGCTGATCTCCAAAAGGGAAATGGGGCTAATGTCAACTCATAAAATATTTCTCTGGTCTTTTTAGAGTTGCCAACAGAAAGGGAAGGGGAAGTAGGTGCAGCAGCTTGCAAAACCAAAAGCGCATTCCATAAATGTTTTCAAAGATAGTTAACTAGGTGACCAAAGTTTCTGCTGAGCAAAATTCTAACTGGAGAGCCTGATTGATGATTCTTGGCTATGGATGTGTCCCATTGGAGAATATGAATTACGATACACCCAGGCAGAGCTGGACATGTTAACTCCCAATAAATCCTTTTGAAGTTTTGGAAGTTTGGCTCAAGACTCAGGATTTAAATGGGGTTAAGTGCCGGAATCCTGACAGCTAAATCTGATAGACATGCATAGAAAAGGCCAGGAAAATAGCCAACCTCTTCCGTGTCACAGCCAAGAAAATGGCATTGTGTGTGTGTGTGTGTGTGTAACTGGGCAACCAGACCTGCTCTGTAAATATCCAGAAGAACAGCAGATGGCAGCCAGAAGATACCAACAACTCAAGAGTAATTTGTTCCCAAAGGTGCTTTTTTCCAAAGGCAACTGGACTTTGTTTTTGCTTGAAGAGCTTTCACTTTCTCATCCAAGAAGCTTCTTCAGTTTTGGGAAGACCTTGGAGAACTGAAGAAGCTTCTTGGATGAGAAAGCAAAAATTCTTCAAGGAAAAAAAAGGAAGTCCATTTGCATTTTGAAAGTGCTGGCTTTGAAGACTAGAACTCAGGATCTCCTGGTTCCTAGACTGTCACCTCAAATCTTAATCCAAACTGGCTTAAGCAAACTGCAGTGTGCTTGCTGCCAGTGGGGAAGACATGCACCTCTGAAGGGCACCACACAAGGGGCACCTTTAAAAGACGTGAGCACAACCTCACATGGAAACCTCTGCCGTGAGAGTTCCCTGCCTGCCACCCACCCAGCTGAGACCCAAAAGGGAAGAGAGAGGGAGGTGAGGGGATACCTGGGCCGCCGGCTCTGCCCGGCTGTGTGCAGGACTCTCCCATCTGGCAGGACCACCTGTAAGTTGAGGACATTCTGGCGCATGGTGCCATAGCGCACTGCATTCGTCCCGGAGGCTGCAGTGGCCACCATGCCACAGAGCGAGGCGTCGGCCCCGGGATCTGAGGAGGAAGGGAACGGCAAAGGGAGAGGTGAACCACATCCCAACAATTGCAAGAGCCTTAGGCCAATTTTTAGGCCAAGATCAAGTGACATCACTAATACAACTCTGTAAAGCCTTAGTAAGACCACACCTAAAGTACTGCATCCAGTTTTGGTCACCACACTATAAAAAAGATGTTGAGACTCTAGAAAGAGTGCAGAGAAGAGCAACCAGGAGGATTAGGGGACTGGAGGCTAAAATATATGAAGAATGGTTGCAGGAACTGGGTCTGGCGAGTCTAATAAAGAGAAGGACCAGGGGAGACATGATAGCGGTCTTCCAATATTTGAGGGGCTGCCCCAGAGAGGAGGAAGGGGTCAAGCTATTCTCCAAGGCACCCAAAGGCCAGACAAAGAACAATGGATGGAAACTAAACAAGGAGAGCTTCAACCTGCAAATAGGGAGAAACTTTCTGACAGTGAGAACAATCAACCCATGGAACAGGAGTTGCCTTTGGGAGTTGTGGGAGCTTCATCATCCCTGGAGGCTTTCAAGAAGAGACCAGACTGCCATCTGTCAGAAATGGTATAGGGTTTCCCGCTTGGGTAGTGGGTTGGACTTGATGACCTACAAAGTCCCTTCCAACTCTGTTAATCTGTGTAATCCATGTAAGACTGGGGAGGTGACCATCAGAACTCCAGAACTGAGTCGTAAGTACCCCTGGGGAGGCACGTCATGACTTCATTAAGCAACCGGTTGTAACTACCTGTCCTCCGTCAGCATCTCCATCGCCTGCTCTGGACATTTTTGCTAAGGGCAAAGAGCACAGCCTCTTCTAAATGAGTGAAAAGCATCAGGAGAACTGTTTCATTTGGAGATCAGCTCTGGCTCACCTGATTTTATTTAGGGGGGCATTTCAAAGGGCACCTTAAAAGAAGGCCAACCATCCTCCAAACTGTGGGCCGAGCCAGGGCAAAAAAACTTAAATGCAACTTGCATTAATTTATCTTTTCTATTACAGATTGTGAATGTAAATAAATGACTGCTCAAAATCACTTCCATCCTTTTATCTTTCCCTTCAGAGTCAAAAATTACAGTTTGAAGGCAATGCTTAGAGGGTTCTCAGGGGCTCCATCAGGACATGTGTCCACTCATAAAATATTTCTCTGGTCTTTTTAGAGTTGCCAAGAGAAAGGGAGGGGGGAGCAGTGCAGCAGCTTGCAAAACCAAAAGTGCATTCCATAAATGTTTTCAAAGATAGTAACTAAGTGACGGAAGTTCCTGCCTTGCAAACATCTAACTGGAGAGCCTGATTGATGACTCTTGGCTATGGATGTGTCCCATTGGAGAATATGAATTATGATACACCCAGGGGGTGGGGGGGAAACCAGGGTCAAGGGTGACAATGAATTATGTGTCTCAGAGTTGGCTACACCCAGGCAGTGCTGGACAGTTTGACTTCCAATAAATCTTTTTTTAAGTTTTGGAAGTTTGGCTCGAGACTCAGGATTTAAATGGGGGAAACTGCTGGAATCCTGACAACATGGAAGTGTGGCTTTGCACACACCCACAAGAGCATCCATGGAAGTATAGGTTTGCTCACACACACACACGTTTTGGCCATTATCTGGCTATTTTTGAACTTTTCTCCAGGGGTCCTGCCTGAGCCTCACCTGGAGCACCTGGACAGGTATATCGACACAGCCCCTCCCAACTTTGCTAGGGGAGCCCCCCCCCCCAACCTTGGTCCACTGATTACCCCCCCACCTGTCTCCAAGCTGCCATACCGACAGGGAACCAGAGGCCACTCTCTCGCAAGTATTTGTTCAGTGCTTTGCGCGTCACTCCCGCCTCCACAGCAACTGTGAAATCTTCAGGGTTAAGCTCAGAAATCTGGTCCATTTTTGTCAGGTTGACACACACCCCTCCCTGGGAGAAAACATAGGCAGGTTTCACACAACTCCAAGACACAGATTACAAAGATGCAGCTGATATTAGCAATAGCAATAACACTTAAAAGTTCTATGCCCGCCCCATAGCCCTTTACAGCACTATATATGCAAATAATGTAAGGCTGCTACATACTTGAGATTCCAAAATGTAGTGGAATCCAAAGAAGAAGACTTGGAACAACTAATGGCAGGAATACTGGCTGGACTATTGGAAAAGGATAAAGATGACATCTTAAGGGAGTTTGATGAAGCTTACAGGATTAGCACTAATTATTTCAGATGATCCCAATCAAAGTACACAAATTTTTTTTTGAAGAACTTAATAAAATAACTGTAAAATTTATCTGGCAAGAGAAAAAACCTAGAATAAATTTAAAGGCAATGCAGGATATGAAGAGCAGGGGAGGGCTGGCACTTCCAAATTGGGAGTTGTATTATAGTGCAGCCTCTTTAGTATGGTTGAAGGAATGGGTGAATTTAACCAATAAGAAAATATTATTCTTAGAAGGCCATGACTTGCAAAGGGGGTGGCATGCTTTTTTATGGGATGTAGGGAAAACTAGCCAGAAATATTTTCACAGACACCTAATCAGAGACTCATTATTAACTAATTGGAAGAAAATATGGAAAAAACACTATTTAAAAATACCAATTCGGATTTCAACAATGGAGGTGATGATTCCCCCAAATAATCTGGATATCACTAAAATGATTAAATATAAAGATCTATTGGATATACAAGGAAATTTGAAATCGCGGCAAGAACTTCAAGAGCGGGGACTAAAAATTGATCAGTGGGCATATCTTCAAATTCAAAGTAGATATAAACAGGACAAGAAAGAATTTGGAATTAACAATAAACTCCAGCAATTAGATAAAATTTTATTAGGATCAGGCAAAAAAAATATAACAAAATTTTATAATTATTTATTAGAAGTAGAATTAGAAGAAGAAATTGTAAAAGGGAACATGATAGCCTGGAGTAGGAATATAGGACGTAGCATCACCATAACAGAATGGGAAAACGTCTGGGGTAGAAATAATAAAATTACAAAATCGGTAGCATACAAAGAAAATGCCTATAAAATGTTTTATAGATGGCACCTTCCTCCTTCAAGATTAGCGAAGATGCACCCCAATATGAGTCCGAATTGCTGGAAATGCAAAAAAAAAAGAGGGAACTTTTTTCCATATGTGGTGGTCCTGTACAGAAGCTCAAAAATATTGGCAGAAAATTAGAAATTGGCTGGAAGAAATGACAAGAGAACAGATCGAATTCAAACAAGAGTCCTTTCTGTTAGGGATCTTTGATAAACAAATATCAAAAAAAGTGAAATATATAATAATATACATTTTGACAGCGGCCAGATTGGCTTTAGCACAATGTTGGAAGCAGCCTCATGTTCCATCAGAGGAGATGATCATTCAAAAAATTTCAAGTTGTGCAGAAATGGACAAATTAACTTTGGCATTAAAAAATAAAGACACTTCAATATACTACAACAGCTGGAACTGCTGGTACAAATGGAAAGACCAAAGTTAGACTTCACACTAAAAGGCAAAAGAGGATAGGATAAATCCATAGCAGTGATAAACAGATATATGTAAGGATTAGGTGTGTTTTTGGCATAAAATAAGGATAAAAAAGAGGTCTTACAAACTGTTGAAGATGAGAATGTTTTTAATTGTTTTCTATTTTTTTCTTTCTATTTTCTTCTCCCTTTCTTCTTTTTCTCTCTTTCATTTATGTATGTGTTGTTGGTTTGTTTTAATTGTAAAATCAATAAAATTTATTTTTTAAAAAAGAAGAAGGATGGAAAGCGGAGTCAACCTTGAGCCGGTTAGGATCGAACTACTGGCAGTCAGCAGAATTAGCCTGCAATGCTGCATTCTAGTCATCGCACCACTGGGGTTCATATTGCTTAATCAGTGGTGGGATTCAATTTTTTTTACCATCAGTTCTGTGGGCGTGGCTTGGTGGGCGTGGCAGGGGAAGGTTACTGCAAACTCCCCATTCCCTCCCTACCCCACTAACCTGCTTTCCAGCTCCGTTCTCCTGTGCAGGGCAACCAAAGGAGACCCAGCCGATCAGCTGGGCCTCAATGGGAGGCAGAGAAGAGATGGGGTTGGCGGGGCCAGTCAGAGGGGGCATTGGCCATTTCTCCAAACTACTCAAACTTTCCGCTACTGGTTCTCTAGAACCGGTCAGAACCGGCTGAAAACCACCTCTGTGCTTACTTCGGGGAAAGTTTCTTAAAATCAAATCTTCAGCCTGAGCTGGGGCTTGGACTAGAAGATCTCTAGGGTCCTTTCCATAGACAATGTTATTTCGTTAACGCTCCTACAAATTCCTACTCTAGGCTGCAGGCATGGAATCTCCTAGTGGTGTCCACTCCACATTTCTCACAGCTCGGACTGTCTTACTGACAGTCAACTACCAATGGCCATCCAGCTGGGGAGAATATGCTGCACCCAAAGCATTAAAACCCCACTGAGATTTACTGCAATAGTCTCATTCATACTGCATGATACAACAACGATCGCGTCTCACGTCAATGTAAGTTAGGAAAACCCCCCTACAATTCCAAATTGGGGAGGAGGGCAGATACTGGAGTCTCCCATAGACCTTCTTAGCTCCCAGCTAACGAAACAGTCTGTCAGTCTGTGCTCCATTCAAAATCCAAGAAAGAAATACTTAGACTCCATAGATTAGAGGAAAGAAATCTTTTACTAAAAAATTGAAGTGGTAGCTTCAGATAAAATTCTGAATCTAAGAAATTAGGCGCGCAGATCACATATACAAAGGAATGGAATTGTTCCCACCCCCCAAAGTTCAAAAGATTCTTCCAATTAAAAGTTCTGAATATGATCATGTGGGCATCTTCAGGTGGTGATGAGGCCTCTGTCCGTTGACCTTGACATATTTTGATAAAGATTTGCAGCTGCGCAGAGAAAAGAAGGCTAAGCAAGGAATAGAAACTTAAGAGCAGGAATTTATACTCCCCCCCCCCCACTCCTCATTTATACAACACAAGAATGTAACACCTCCAGCTCTCTTCCCAGACGCAACCCCTCCCCCTGTTACTTATGGCAGCTGAAAGATGCAAAGCAGTAGAAAAGATCTTGAAGGCTGATACAGTCTGTTCTTTTCCTAATTAAGGTGGCTCATCCAGCTACAGGCTGAACTTGGCAGGGCCACTGAGCAGGAGGGGAAACAAAGGGTGCAAAAGGGAAGTTGGTTATCAGGCTGACAGAGAGCGACCCCCTCCCCTTATTTGTCTCCCTTTCTAGAAGTGGGACTTGAATCTGGCTCTCCCTCCTTGTTTCAATGCCTGGGGAAACTCTGGATTCTGGACTAGGATCCTGTGCCATTCGAGCCTGGCTCACCCAACACACCAAATCCTAATGTGGTCTGAGGTAGCCCAGGCACTCGCCGTTGACAAACCAAGTTTTAAGGCCTGCAGGATGGTGCATGTAACTCATCCAAGAAGGAGCCACCGCTTGGTGTCAAGTGTGCAAGCCGTCCACACAGTGCTTTAGTCTATAGTCCGTAAAGAAGAGGAGGTCAATTTATTCTCCAAAAAGCATCAACGGGCAAGGACAAGAAACAACGGATGGAAACTAATCAAGGAAAGAAGCAACCTGGAATTAAGGAGAAACTTCCTAACAGGGAGGACAATTAACCAGTGGAACAACTTGCCACTAGAAGTTGTAGGTGCTCCATCACTGGAGGTTTTTAAGAAGAGACTGGACAGCCATTTGTATGAAATGGTGTAGTAGGGTCTCCTGCTTGAACAGTGGGTTACACTAGATGACCTCCAAGGTCCCTCCCAACTCTGTTAATATAATATAATCTAAACGACAAAGTCCCTGCCAGGCTCAATTTTGAATTAAAATTGATCCATGCTACCCCAGCTGGCCAACCAAAGCTCAGAAGTCCCAAAAATGCTTTTTTTTTCAAGAGGCAACTGGAGTTTCTGGGTTGTTATTTTTTTTTTAAGACATTCCGCTTCTCATCCAAGAAGCTTTTTCAGTTCTCCATTCCTCACCACCCAGTCAGAGCTGAAGAAGCTTCTTGGATGAGAAGCGAAATGTCTTCAAAGAAAAAACAAGAAAGTCCAATTGGCTCTTGACAACCCTGACCTGGAGGACTGAGAGTCTCCATAGACAAGCTCAGAAGGTCCCACCAATCAACCCCGAAGAAACCACATTGACTTGAAAAATGTAGACCAAAAAATACAAAAACCTCATTTCCATTAACAGTTATTGTGTCATTGTATATACACGTTTCCTGTTTTGTGACTATACATTATTTTTATCCTTATTCTTCACCCATTCATTCCACCTCTCCCATGTCGCATAATATTTTCGATCTTCTTTGCCTTTCAGTTCCAAAGTGAATTTTATCTAGTTCAGCACAGTCCATTATTTTTTCAATCAGAACTTCATCTGGTGGTATTTTATCACTTTTCCAATTTTGTGCTAAAGTGATTCTTGCTGAAGTTAAGATGTGTACAATAAGGTATCTTTTATCTTTACTCAAATTCCCTTTAATCACACCTAATAAAAAAGTTTTGGGTTCCAATTTCAATTTATATTTTGTAATCTCAAAAAGCCATCTCTGTATTTTCTTTCCAGTATTTTTTGACTTCTACACATTGCCACCACATATGGAAAAATGTTCCTTTCTTTTGTTTGATCTTCCAGCATTCTGGTTTCAAGGTTGGATACATTTTCACCAGTCGTGCCAGCACTAAGTGCCATCTACAAAACATGTATATTTAAAAAAATAAAAATAAAAAATAAAAATGTAGACCAAGCAGAGTTGGAAGATCCAGGCCCTGAGATCCAGCTGAACGAGAGCAACTCCCAGGCCAGATCCTATGCAGGATTAAGCCCCGAGAGCAGGGGTGTCCAAACTTGGCAAACTTTAAGACTTCTGGACTTCAACTCCCAGAATTCTGGAAATTGAAGTCCACAAGTCTTAAAATTTGCCCAATTTGGAGACCTCTGCCCAAGAGCCTCTGCAGGGACCAAGCCAGCCTCTGCTCTACCTGGCTGCAGTTCCTCCAGTTCTTACCTGCACGGCGGTGACCCCTCCTTCCAGCCCTGTGCCTGTCCCAAAGGGGATGACAGGAACCCCTCGGCTGTAGCACGTCGCTGCCAGCAGGCTGACCTGCTCCACAGTCCGGGGCCAGGCCACGGCATCTGGGGGGCAGTTCCTAGGAGGGAGGGACATAGCAAGCCTCTTTACGGGGTAGTTCTCGACTTACGACCAAAATTTTATGTTAAAGCAAGACGTTTTTACGATTTTTCTTCCCACCGTTAAGTGAATCACTTGCAGTCGTTAAATTAGTAACATGGCCGTTGAGTGAATCTGTCTTCCCCATTGACTTCATAGAACATCATAGAAGAACAGAGTTGGAAGGGACCTTGGAGGTCATCTAGTCTAAGCAGGAGCAAATATTAGCCTCTGCCTGGGATCGAACTCACAGCTCCTGATTGTGAGGTGAGAGCTCCACCTCTAGGCCACCACAAACTTTGTCAGAAGGTAGCAAAAGGTGATCCCGTGTGACCCCCCGGGAAAATTGCAACCGTCATAAATATGAGTCAGTTGCCAACTGTCTGATTTTTTGTCACGTTGACTATGGAAATGCTACAATGGTCATAAGTGTGAAAAGCCATCATAAGCCATGAGCCTTGGTGGCGCAGCGATGAGAGTGCAGTACTGCAGGCTCCTTCTACTGACTGCTGGCTGCCTGCAATTTGGGAGATCGAATCCAACCAGGCTGAATGTTGACTCAGCCTTCCGTCCTTCCGAGGTGGGTAAAACGAGGACCCAGATTGTTGGGGGCAACAGGCTGACTCTGTAAACCGCTAATAGAGGGCCGGAAAGCAGTATATAAGCCTAAGTGCTATTGCTATCTCTCTATCTGTCCATCTGTCTGTCTGTCTCTCTCTCTCTATTTATTCATCCATTCATCCATTCATCCAGCCAGCCAATCTATCTCTATATCTATCTAAGAGCCGTGGTGGCGTAGTGGTTAAGAATGCAGTATTGCAGGCTAACTCTGCCCACTGCCAACAGTTCAATCCTGACCAGCACAAGGTTGACTCAGCCTCCCATCCTTCCGAAGTGGGTAAAATGAGGACCCAGATTGTTGGGGGCAAGAGGCTGAGAGAGGACTATAAAGCACTGTGAAGCGGTATATAAGTCTAACTGCTATTGCTAAGTGCTACAAGTCACTTTTTTTACTGCTGTTGTAACTTCAAATGGTCATTAAATGATCTGTTGTAAATCAAGGACTCCCTGTGCATTGGTGGGATTCAAATTTTTTTACGACCAGTTCTGTGGGTGTGGCTTGGTGGGCGTGGCAGGGGAAGGATACTGCAAAATCCCCATTCCCTCCCCACCCCACTAACCTGCTTTCCAGCTCCGTTCTCCTGTGCAGGGCAACCAAAGAAGACCCAGCCATCAGCTGGGACTCGGGAGGTGGAGAATAGATGAGGGCGGGGACAGTCAGAGGCGCGATTGGCCGGTTCTCCAAACTACTCAACATTTCTGCTACCGGTTCTCCAGAACTGGTCAGGACCTGCTGAATGCCACCTCTGCACCTGTGCAAAGGAGGCTGGGAGCACCTTAGCCGACTAGCAACTTTTAATAAAGAATAACTAATAACTTTTAAAAATGCTTTTGCAAACAGCCAGCCCAGCTCTGCCCCCACCACAGATGATGCAACCCTTTGGGGGACAGAGCAACAATTCTTCCAACATACAATTCGGGCTTTGAAAAGATTGTGAGATATCGGGAGGCCTCGCTTACTGAATGCCTTGTTTAGTGACTATTCCAAGTATAGTTCTCTGAGCAATTCTCACAGTTCTGACCACCGTCGTGTCCCCGTGGCAATGCAATCATCATTTGCGTGTTTCACAACAGGCATCCGACAAAGAGAATCAAAGGAGAAGCCGGCGATAAAATTATAAGTTGTGGCCATGTGATGGCTCACTTAATGACCAGAGTGACTTGCTTAATAACTGAAGTGGAAGTGGACTTCCGGTTTGCAACCTTTCGGCGGCGTCAGGGATTCGTGACCGCGCGATCCCTGCTGCGTTCACTGCCAAGGTTCCCCCGATCCATTTGGATCTGGGGGATATAGCTGCCCCGCAGAGGGAGCTGAAGACAGGGGGGATCCGGCAAGGGGTTTGGGGGTGTCGCAAACCCCCTCCCCAGCCGGCTAAACCCCCTTTTCCCGAGGCGGAGGAATGGAGGTCAGCAATGGCCGCCACGAAGAAAGCTGCAGCCGGACAAGCAGGTGCAGGAGGGAGGAAGCTGAAAGAAAAGTGAAAGTTGATTCTAACCGGGACAAGACGGGAGAAAATGACCTGGAATCTTGAAGGCTGCTAAGAATATATTGTTCCCTGTGAGAGTTTTAAGCTGCAAATATTCTAAAGGGGAAAGTTTTTTTCTTTGTTCTACTCTCCTTCCTAAAGTGACAGCGGAAAAAAAAACAAAAAACCTTTTTGGCTGTGAGTGGGAAGGGAGAGTGAAAAAAAGAATTAGAGCAAAATTTGAAAATAAGGAGAAGATTGCCTAGAATTACAAAGAGTTTAAAAACTTCCAAAAAATATATTTGAAAAGGATTTGTGATTACTTTAACCCCAGAAAGAGAAAGTGAAGAAGAAGAAGGTATCTAAAAGAAATAGTCTGTTTGGATTGTTTGGTGACTTTGGAACCTTTGGAAATTACTTCTGATTAAATCATCTGGGTGGTTGTTTGGAAAAACTTTTTCTCTACACAATGGCATCATCTATGGATGGATTGGAACTTATATATCAAAAATTTGAAAGAGAAAAACAAGGAGGGGAAGATGGTCTTGACACTATTTTTCAATACTTAGAAATGGCGGTTTATACTTATGTGAAGCAGAATGAGGATGATGGGGACAAAGAAGAAGGAGAAGCCATCTTTGATGACCAAATGACTTTGACTGGAGAAGAGAAAAAGCAAGAGAAAAAGGGAAAAAGGTCTTTAAGATCTGGAAAAATAGCCCAAAAAGAGAAGAATAAGGTGAAAAGGGGACATTATGTTAAGAAACAACAGAAAGGGGGAAAACAGAATAAAAGGGAGGTGGAGAGACAAGGGGTTAAAGAGGACAAGGAGAAGAAGAAACAAGAAAGAAAGGAAGGGATGAGAAGTCCTAATGGTGGAGAGCAAGATGTTAAGAAGCAAAATTTTTTTAGAGATAATGGATAAGCTTTATGGTTAAAGGGATTCTACAAAGGTACATAAGACTGCATTTTTATACTTGTATTTAGAAGTAAACACAGAAAATTAGAAACAATATGTAACCTAAAATGTGATAAAATATTTAACATAAATTAGTGAAAATTTTGGTTAAGGGAGTACTGTAACGTAACATGATTCAAGATTGTGATGTGGGGGGAGGGGGGGGGGTAATAATCTTGGAAAAGCATAAGTGTTCCCACAAAGGCATGATATTTAATTGAAATGGATAAAATGTTTAAGATATAAATGATTGTTAATATTAATGATTAGAATATGGTATACTAGCGAAATTTCTTGTGAAATGAGAATTGAAGTAGAAGAAGGAGGTACTTTTTAATGAAATAATGAGTTATAATATATGATGAGGGATATAATATATAACTATGGAAAATAGGGCTCCCATAAAAGTATGTGATTTAATTGAAAAGTAATGAGTTAAATGTTTAAGATATGAATGAATATTAATACTAATGAATTGATTTGTATTATTTTTGATAATATAGTATAATTTTAGAATGTACCAGACAGAATCCCAATATATGTCATGTGTTTTATATTAAGTATTATAAATGTAGGGGAAAGAGATAAAGGCATCATACTCCATATAGTGTACAGTAGAAGTTTTTTCTTTTTTTTAGAGAAGGAAAATAAAGGGCTGGCTGGAATAGAACAGACAAAGAATAATAAATATTATGATATGAATTGAGAGGAGATAAATAAAATAAAATAAAATTGAGAAAATTTAAAGGAGAGGAGAAGACATATAGAAAACTGAAAATGTTAATAAGATATGAAATGGTATGTAAAATGAATATGAATTTGAATTTGTGTCTGTACCAAGAGTTTTAACCCGGGACTAAGCAACTTTCAGATAAGAGATTTTTTATGCTTTTATGTTTTGTTTTATGTGTAGCTATGTATTGTTTGTCTTGAAAATAAAACATGTTTTAAAAAAATAAATAAATAAAATAACTGAAGTGGAAGTGAGGTCATACGTATTATTATAGCGGTCATATGCTTAGTGACCGCAGCACTTAGCAAGAGAGCTACCGGTCGCAATTGCGGTCGCTAACCGAGGATTACCTATATCCATTTTTTTATTCCAAGCCTTATCACAGCAAATATAGTAATAGCACTTAGATTTATATACCACTTCACAGTGCTTTTCCAGCTCTCTCTAAGCAGTTTACAGAGTCAGCCTATTGTCCCCAACAATCTGGGTCCTCATTTTATGGGACGGAAGGCTGAGCTAACCTTGAGCCAGTGAGAATCCAACTGCTGGCAGTGGGCAGAATACTGCATACTAACCACTGCACACCATGGATGGATGGATGGATGGATGGATGGAAGGAAGGAAGGAAGGAAGGAAAATAGCAATAGCAGACTTAATTGCTTCACAGTGCTTTATGGCACTCTCTAAGCAGTTTACAGTCAGCCTCTTGCCCCCAACAATCTGGGTCCTCATTTTATGGCATGGAAGGCTGAACCAACAGTGAGCCAGTGAGAATCGAACTGCTGGCAGTGGGCAGAATTAGCCTGCAATACTGCTTTCTAACCACTGCACACCATGGAAGGAAGGAAGGAAGGAAGGAGGGAGGCAGGGAGGGAGGGAGGGAAGGAAGGAAGGAAGGAAAATAGCAATAGCACTTAGACTTCATTGCTTCACAGTGCTTTCCAGCCCTTTCTAAGCGGTTTACAGAGTCAGTCTATTGTCCCCAACAATCTGGGTCCTCATTTTATGGGACGGAAGGCTGAGCTAACCTTGAGCCAGTGAGAATCCAACTACTGGCAGTGGGCAGAATTAATCTGCAATACTGCATACTAACCATTGCACACCATGGATGGATGGATGGATGGATGGATGGATGAATGAATGAATGGATGGATGGATGGATGGATGGATGGATGGATGGAAGGAAGGAAGGAAGGAAGGAAGGAAGGAAGGAAGGAAGGAAGGAAGGAAGGAAAATAGCAATAGCAGACTTAATTGCTTCACAGTGCTTTATGGCACTCTCTAAGCAGTTTACAGTCAGCCTCTTGCCCCCAACAATCTGGGTCCTCATTTTATGGGACGGAAGGCTGAACCAACAGTGAGCCAGTGAGAATCGAACTGCTGGCAGTGGGCAGAATTAGCCTGCAATACTGCATTCTAACCACTGCACACCATGGATGAATGGATGGATGGATGGATGGATGGATGGATGGATGGATGGAAGGAGGGAGGGAGGACGGAAAATAGCAATAGCACTTAGACTTCATTGCTTCACACTGCTTTATAGTGCTCTCTAAGCAGTTTATAAACTCTGTAGTAAGCCTATTGTCCCCCAACCATCTGGGTCCTCATTTTACCCACCTCTGAAGGATGGAAGGCTGAGTCAGCCTTGAGCCTGGTGAGATTCGAAATTGCAGGCAGGCAGCAGGCAGCAGAAGTCGCCTGCAGTACTGCGCTCTCACCACTGAGCCACCGTGGCTCAAATATAGCCTCCAATCCTTTCAAAAGTTTGAGATTTCCCATTTCCTCAACATCCACGAAGGACCAAGCAGGAGACACCCGATCTATCACTAACCACTTCGTTGTGGGCATGCACTGAGAGCTTACACACTGCAGACAAACTGTGTGTCCAATCACCCTTGGGCCAGTAAAGAATATTCCTCTTCCAGATGAGGAGAAAGAGGGCAGAAGCCCCCAAGGAGCATCGTGAGGCTCCCAGAGGCCTGAAAATGTTCTGGCGACAGGCGCGTTGTAGAAAAGACATACCTGTGCATAGATTCGTCCTGCCCATGTTGCTCACGGACGACGGTGGCTGTGGACACATTGGGGCCCCCCACAATTGCTCTGAGGGAATTGAGGAAGTCCTCTGTCAGCCACTCCTGGGGAAGGAAAGGAGGCCACGTGGAGATGACGACAGAAGATGGAGGCCAGAATTCCTTTACGGCTGTCTCAACGGGAGCAGTGGCTAGTCCACATTATAGGATTCCCCATGGGCACCCCCTTCCTAGCCATGGGTTCAGCAGATCATCCTTTCCTTTCTTTCTGTTGGCACCCATTTCCGCAAGGCACTAAAACAGGCCCCAACCAATGGGAATTAAACATTCCTAACAGTGAGGACAATTAACCAGTGGAACGGTTTGCCACCAGAAGTTGTGGGCGCTTCATCACTGGAGGTTTTTAATAAGAAACTGGGCAGCCACTTGTCTGAAATGGTAGAGGTTCTCCTGCTTGAGCAGGGGGTTGGACTAGAAGACCTCCAAGGTCCCTTCCAGCTCTATTCCTGTTCTGTTTTCTATTCTCTATTCTACTCGACTTGACTTCTGTTCTATTCTATTCTATTCTATTCTATTCTATTCTATTCTATTCTATTCTATTCTATTCTATTCTATTCTATATTCTATTCTATTCTATTCTCTCTTCTTCATTCCATTCCATTCTATTCCATTTTCTATTCTATTCCATTCCATTCCATTCTATTCTATTCCTTATTCTATTCATTCAGTTCTAATTCTAATAATTCTAATTCTAATAATTCTAATTCTATTATATTAATTCAATTCTAATAATTCTAATTTTAATAATTCTTATTCTATTCTATTCATTCAATCCTAATTCTAATACTCCTAATTCTAATCTATTCAATTCTACACTATTAATTCAATTCTAATACCAACAATTCTAATTCTAATAGTTCTTATTGTTTTTATTCTTATTCCTAATTCATTTCCATTTCTATAAAAAAGGGAAAAGCTCCATCCAGTGGAGCTGAACTCCTGGTGGCTTTGTAGGCCTCCCTCCCCTTTCCGTGTTCTTGGGAACAGGACAACATTTCCGTTTCCGGGCTCTCTCTAGGATTCCCATTCTAATATTAACCAGCCCTGGCCCTGCTTAGCTTTAGAGGTCAGACCACAGAAATAGCTTCCGTCCCAAAGAAAACCCAGCAGCAAAACGCTTCTGATGGGGATCTCGAAGGCAGGGAAAAAGGCTGGAGATCTAGTAGATCTCTACTTCTGATCTGCCATCAGACACCCACTTTGCCGGCCTCAGACTGTTACGTGCTGGATCTGCTGTAGACCCACTCTTGTCTGCAGCTGCAGACTCGATCTGTGCAAAGATCTATTGCGACAATTTGGGATGAACACCCTTCGGAGAGTGTGAGAGGAGGAATGGATTTCCAGAGAAAAACGGCAGACTACAGGAGCCATTTGCATCACTCAGGTGACCCCGAGGACACAGAGAAACCTCCAAGGGGCCTCAATGACCCTGCAAATGACCAGCTGTTTGCAAGGAATATAAATCCTTCCGTTCCCCATTATCCTGTCAAAGTTGAAGCAGCTTCTTGGATGCGGCAACAGGACTTTCTTGCTTTTTTCTTTTGAAGATGTTTCGCTTCTCATCCAGGAAGCTTCTTCAACTCTAACTGGACGGTGGGGAATAGAAGGATTTATACTCCTTGCAGACCGCTGGTCATTTGCGTACTTTTGGAGAACTGTTGAGGCCACTTGGAAGCTTATCTGTGTCTTCAGGGTCACCTGACACAGATAAACCTCCAAGGGCTCCTGTGTCATGCCCCTGGTGGAGACTGACTCCGAGGGAGAGGAGGAACAGCCAGCAGGGAGTGGTGGAGGAGCTCCAGAGGTGGTGGAGGAGGCTGGGGAAGGGCAGAGGCCGGCTGGGCAGTCAGAGGAGGACCCAGGCGCATCCTCTCTCCATCCTACGGCACGCAGGGAAGAGAGGGGAAGGGCCTGCTTAGCCGGCCTCTGCCCTTCCCCAGCCTCCTCCACCACCTCTGGAGCCACCTTTCCACTCCCTGTTAGCTGTTCCTCCTCTCCCTCAGAGTCAGTCTCCACCAGGAGTATGACATCTCCAATGACCCTCTAAAACAGTGGTTCCCAACCTTTTTTTCACCCCGCACCCCTAAAGAAATTTCACTCGAACCTCGCACCCCATGAAATTTAGACTTTAGGAACTACTGAATGCGTTAAATATACGGTAGGATTGAATCTTTTCAGCTATGTATGTGACGGCCACTAAATAACGATACTTAACTCTAAAATGAAAACAAAGTTAATCCATTGCATAATAAATAAAAAATGCCAACATATAGCCAATATCCTATTATTTACCTGGACTTTTCTTGCACCCCCTGGACTATCGTCTCGCACCCCAGGTTGGGAACCCCTGCTCTCAAAGGATGCAAATGGCCAGCTGTTTGCAAGGAATATAAATTCTTCCATTCCCCACAATCCAGTCAGAGTGGAAGAAGCTTTTTGGATGAGAAGCGAAATGTCTTCAAAGAGAAAAAACAAGGAAGTCCAGTTGCCTCCTGAAAAAAAGGGTTGTCCCCTTTTGGGACAACCACGACCTGGATGACTGAGAATCTCTACAGACTTTTGCAACTTTAACGGAGACATGGCTGGCTGGGGAATTCTGGAAGCTGAAACCCACAGGTTTTAAAGTCGCCAGGGCTGCCCACTCTTGTTCTAATAATCCAAGGGGTGGGGGGGGGAGACTATGGTCCTTTTATGATTTGTGGACTTCAACTCCCAGAATTCCTGAGCCAGCCATCCTGGCTGAGAAATTCTGGGAGTTGAAGTCCACAAGTCTTAAAGTTGCCAAGGTTGGACACCCCTGCTCTAAACTAACTTCAATCTCTAAAGTTCCTTTACGGCAGGAGGTTCTCCAACCTTGGCTGGGGAATTCTGGGAGTTGAAGTCCACCAGGCTTAAAGTGGCCAAGGTTGGAGACCCCTGCCTTACGGTACAAACTGGCGTTCCAGCGACTGGGAGCCCAAACGCACCGGGTCCAACCCGGAGTAGCAGGAAACTCCGGGGGGGGGGGGGGGGGCGGAATCAAATAACTGGGTTTTGCTCTGGGGAGAAGCCAGGAAAAGAAGCACGAACCTGTCTCACGTAGGCAAGGTAAGCAAGCCAGCAGCGAAGCTCTCTTGCGGTACAAGATTTACAAACGGGTGCTCCAGCGACTGGGAGCCCAAACGCACCCGGTGCAAACCGGGAGTAGCAGAAAACTCCAGGGGTGGAGGGAGAAACCCCAACTAATTGGGTTTTTGCGCTGGGGAGAAGCCAAGAAAAGAGACAAGGACCTGGCTCAGGTAGGTAGGCAGGTAAGCAAGCGAGCAGAAAACTAGCAGACCAGCAGCTGAGCCGTGCAAGCTTTCTCCGTGCAAGGGGTGAAGCCTTCCCTCCCAAACCAGTCCTTTGCTGCTCGACCCCAAGAGGGACCGTGCTCGGCCATCCTTTCCCCGTCAGTCACCCCCGTACCTTGGCGGGCGCTGCAGAGAAGCGCCTGGCCGCGCAGCCCAGAGCGCGCCGCGCAGCCATGGCTGTCCGCGGGGCGTGCCGAGGGCGGGCGGCAGGGAGGCGGTTGCGGCTGCGGCTTAAGGAGGACCGGGAGCCCGGAGGCGGACCTCTGCGCCAGCCCCAGGCGTTCCCTGGCCGGCCTTCACCGCGCGCAAAAAAAAAAAAAAAAAAAAAAAGGATATTCGCAGCATGCAACCGTTGCATCGCGTTGCTTCAAAGCAGCCTGACCAGCCGGCGGTAAATCGGGAGACTTTGCAAAAAGCGTCTTTTTATGCTCCGCAACTGGCTTTATTCTCCCCTCACCCCCGGGAAGCGCACTTGCAAATCTCATAAATATATAACTGCCTAAAAGTCTGTAGAATTTCTCCGTCGTGGTTGTCCCAAAGGTGCTTTTTCAGGAATTAACTGGACCTTTTTTGCTTTTCTTTGAAGACCTTTCGCTTATTTATTATTTTTTATTTGATTTGTCAATCGCTTACAAGATAATAGGTATAAGTATAAGCATGAGTAAGAATACAGGGAATAGGTACGAATAAATGGGGACAATAGGACAGGGACGATGGTGCGGTAATGCACGTCCCTTACAGATCTCTTAAGAATGGATATTGCCTCCCTCCCTTCCTTCCTTCTGCTCTCTCCCTTTTTTCTCTCCTTCCTCCATTCTTTTCTCTCTCTCCTTCCTTCCTTCCTTCCTTCCTTCCTTCCCCTTCCCTGTTCTCCTTCCGTCCTTCCTTCTTTTATTTATTTATTTATTTGATTTGTCAATCGCTTACAAAATAATAGGTATAAATATAAACATGAGTAAGAATACAGGAAAT
Source organism: Notechis scutatus (assembly GCF_900518725.1). The sequence continues at coordinate 1,058,742 of NW_020716738.1, read as the reverse complement.
AGGTACGAATAAATAGGGACAATAAGGATGGGGAGGGTAGAGACTTATGCACGCCTCTTAGGAATGGGGTGAAGTCAATAGTAGATAGTTTAAGGTTAAAGGATTCGGGGTTTGAGGATGTAACAACAGAGTCAGGTAGTGCATTCCAGGCATTGACCACTCTGTTGCTGAAGTTGTACTCTCTTACACTGACTTTGTATCTGTTGTGTGCTCTTGTATTGTGGCGGTTGAAGCTGAAGTAGTCGTTGAATGGTAGGACGTTGTAGCAGATAATTTTGTGTACTATGCTTAAGTCCAACTGTAGGTGGCGTAGTTCAATGTTGTCCAAGCCCAAAATTTCAAGCCTGATGATATAGGGTATTCTGTTGCGAGCAGAGAACGTAGTACTCTTCTCATGAAATACTTCTGGACTCGCTCAATGGTATTAATGTCCGGTAATAAAGTGCAGATTCCAGACAGATGAGCTGTATTCGAGTATTGGTCTAGCAAAGGTTTTGTATGCCCTAGTTAGCAATTCAATATTTCCAGAGGAGAAGCTGTATAAGATTAGGTTTACAACTCTTAATGCCTTTTTGGCAATGCTGTTGCAATGAGCTCTGGTGCTTAGGTCATTCGATATGAGTACTCCGAGGTCCTTGACAGAGTGAGGATCGTCAACAAGGTCATATCTGCCTAGTTTGTATTTGGTGTACTGATTTTTTTTAAAACCAGTGTGTAGGACAGAGCATTGGTTGGTCGAGATTTGAAGTTGCCAATTGTTTGACCATTCAGACACATAATCAAGGTCGCTTTGAAGGACAGTGGCATTGGTGGTGGTGTTGAAAAAAAACGTTGCTTATCCAAGAAACTTTTTAGATTAGATTAGATTAGATTAGATTAGATTAGATTAGATTAGATTAGATTAAATTAGAAGAACTTTATTGTTATTGTACAAGTACAACGAAACTGTGGATGCACCCCAGCAACTGTTCACAATACAATAAAACCAAAGCACTTAAAAATGAAGATAAGAAAAATAGAGTACCCACGTCTCCATTTGCAATTTGAGAGTACAATATCTACGAATATGCACAAAATATACATCCAACACTGACTGTAACGCTTAGCTGAGTATAATACACAAGAGACGGATTGTACTGTAATATGTTATTATACATCTGAATGGGGTATTGAGATTCTTAATGAGGTAGTGACTTCGTGTTTATTTGCGGTTCGGATGGCCCAGGGAAAGAAACTATTTGTTAGTCTAGTGGTGTGGGATTTTATTGACCTAAAACGCCGTCCAGACGGCAGCAGGTCAAAAAGATAATTGCCAGGGTGTGAGGGGTCTTCTATAATGGCCTTGATTCTGCTTTGGCAGCGGGACCTGGCTAAGTCTTCCAGGGAGGGCAGAGGGCAACCAATGATCTTTTGAGCTGTGTTTATCACCTCTGTACAGTTTTCAGCTCTGACTGGATGGTGGGGAATGGAAGGTGACCCGGAGGACACAGATGAACCTCCAAGGGGCCTCAATGACTTGCTAAAAGAATTCAAATGACCAGCTGACTACAAGGAGTAGGAAAAAATTTGGAAACCCACCACTGGAACAATCAATCCATAGAACAGAAGTTGCCTTCGGAAGTTGTGGGAGCTTCATCACTGGAAACTTTCAAGAGGAGACTGGACTGCCATCTGTCAGAAATGGTGCAGGGTCTCCTGCTTGGGTGGGGGGTTGGACTGGATGACCTACAAGGTCCCTTCCAACTTTGTTAATCTGTTACTCTGTATGCACTCATTTAGACTAGAAGGGGTATGATTGACGCCTCCCAGCACTTGGGGGGCTATCACAGAGAAGAGGGAATTGACTTATTCTCCAAAGCACTTGAGGGTAGGACTTTACCCTCAAACTATCCACTATTGACCTCACCCTTTTCCTAAGAGGTCTGTAGGGGGCGTGCATAAGTGCACCAACGTGCCTGCCTACCATGCCTACCATCCCTGTCCTTATTGTTTCTTTTTTATTCGTATCCATTTCATGTATTCGTAACCATGCTTATACTTATACCTGTTATCTAATACTTGCTTGACAAATAAAATAAATAAATAAATAAAATAAAGAAGTAAAGGGTGGAAGATCATTAAAGGGAGCTTCAACCCAGGAGGAATTTCCTGACAGTGAGAACTGTGAAGCGGTGGAACAGCTTTGCCTCCAGAAATTGTGGGTGCCCCATCGCTGGAGGTTGTCAAAAACAGGCTCTCCTAAGAGGTTTTGAATGTGGGCGCATATAGATTTGGTGTTCTTCAAGCTTAGCAGCTTGAAGAGGTGGGGACTTCAACTCCCAGAATTCCCCAGCCAGCAAGGAAATGATTCAATCAATGAAACAACCCTTACTTAGGTCAGAGAGCAATGAAATTCCAGTGGCAGAATTCTAGTCGGTGCTGCTGAAGGACCAAATCTGGACTGCCTGATGTTTGCAAACTGGAGGAGAAGAAATATTTAACATTGCTAGTTCTTTTTTTTATCACCCCCCTTATTTACGGGTCCCCCTCCACTCAATATATGGCCCATGAAAATTCAGTAAATGTTGGACGTTTTGCTGCCTTTGAAGTGCCAGTTAACTTGGGTTGGCACTTTCCTTGAGAGCAGGAGTTGGTGTTTCTGCACATTTTGTGCCTGGAGAGTACCCCCACCCACACACACAAGCACACCCTTGTTCTCCAAGGTAATAAAGTAATTATTAACTTCCTTGCCCTTTGTTTTAGTCGTTTTCATTTTGTTTTAGCTTGTTTTAGTCGTTGAAGCAAAACGTTGAAGGGCGTGCATAAGGGCACCATCGTGCCTACCGTCCCTGTCCTATTGTCCCCATTTATTCGTACTTGTTTCCTGTATTCTTACCCATGTTTAAACTTATACCAATTATCTTGTAAGCGATGGACAAATCAAATCAAATCAAACTAAATTGACAGTTTGTTTCGAAAGGAGGTCGGAAAGGAAAAAGAAATAAAGGTTGCAGTTCCTTAATCACGTGGTCCTAAGTCTCTAGAAAATGGGTCTCCAACCTTGGCAACTTTAAGACTTGTGGACTTCAACTCCCAGAATTCCTCAGCCAAGCTGGGAGTTGAAGTCCACAAGTCTTAAAGTTGCCAAGGTTGGAGAGCCCTGCCCTAGACCAGTGTTTTTCAAAGTTGGTAAACTGGACTTCCAGTTCCCCAGAGTTTCCCCAGCCAAGGTGGCTGGGAATTGAAGTCCACCTATTTTCAAGCCAGCCTTGAGAAACAATGGATTACTAGAGTAACTCTTCTTTCTTGGCAAGAGTCGTTCACTTTTGCCTCTCTTGGCACAGTGTTTCATATCTATAGAAGATCAAGAGTTGGAAGGGACCTTGGAGGTCTTCTAGTCTAGCCCCTTGCTCAAGCAGGAGACCCTATACTGCTTCAGACAAATGGCTGTCCAGCCTCTTCTTAAAAGCCTCCAGTGATGCAACACCCACCACTTCTGCAGGCAACCCGTTCCATTGATGAACTGTTCTTATTAACTCTTCAATATTGTCCTACTGTCAGTTAATTTCTCCTTAATTCCAGGTTGCTTCTCTCTTTGATTAGTTTGCACCCATTGTTCCTTGTCTTGCTTTCTAGTGTTTTGGTAAATAGGATGTGGCAACCCCTCAAATATTGGAAGACTGCTATCATGTCACCCCTTTCACAAGACTGGACATACCCAATTCCAGCAACCATTCTTGGTGTGTTTTAGCTTCCAGCCCCCTAATCATCTTTGTTGCTCTTCTCTGCACTCTTTCTAGAGTCTCAACATCATTTTTTATATCGTGGCGACCAGAACTAGATGTAGCATTCCTAGGGTAGTTTTACTGAGGCCTTATAATTATCATGCAGTATAATTATATATTATCTTATGTAATATATAATTATATTGCAAGGCCTTATAATTATATTATCTGCATTTTTGAACTGCACCCACACATTTTACGGAATGCCTCCTCCATGTTGAGCTGCACCTGTTTAATAGCCACAACTTTCAATAGTCACAGCCCAAAAACCTGTTCAAGAATCCCGCTGCAATGCTGAGACACTGCACGGAATGCCAAATAATAATAATAGTAGTTTGGATTTGAGTATAGTAACAACTACTGGGAACATCAGATTGAGAAGGTTCTGGAAAATGAAAAAGTCAAGATCTTGTGGGACTTTAGAATTCAGACGGACAGGCATTTGGCTCACAACACACCTGACATAGCAATAGTTGAAAAGAAAAAGGGTTGGTTCATTGACATTGTAATTCTTGATGATGCACGAATTGTAGACATGCAGCAAGAAAAAAATCACAAAGTATCGGGACTTACAAATTGAAGTTGAGCGACTTTGGAAAAAGAAATTGTGTGTTTTCCCAATTGTAATTGGAGCCCTTGGAGCAATACCTAAAGGGCTGCCTTGCTATTTGGAAATTCTGAATTTATCAGACGTGAATACCCTGATTCTACAAAAAACCACCCTGACTTGGAACAGTTTATATCCTCTGACACTACCTGAACAGTTCCTAGGTCCTTGCTTAGGACTCGAGCTGTTGAGCTACCAACCAGCCCCAAAGGCTGTAAATCACACTAAAGATTAACCACCACCAATAATAATAATAACAATAATAATAACAACAATGATGCAAAATTTCTGCTGCTGCTTTTATTGCTGTTCCATCACTGGTGAGTGTTAGTTATTAGCAAGCGTGGATTCAATGAAGGGCAGAAGCTCCGTAACCCGGGCATAAACTCCCGGGCTGGAGGGAGAGCAGGTGCCGCTGCCCCAGGAGACGATCCCCACCAGATTCCAGGCCCCGTTCTTCTGACAAACCAGCGGACCGCCAGAATCCCCCTGCAGGAGAAACCAGAGAAGAAGGTCAGTGGCTGCTTGAACGTTGGGTTGGATGGGACTTCGGAGGAGATCACAAGGGGCAGATCTTCAAGGATGGAGACGGTGGCCTTGAGCAGGCCTTTGCTTCTCAAAACCAAAGCAGAATGACCAGGGGAAGCCAACTCTGGGGACTAACAAGAAGCAGAAGAGACCTAGAAACCTTTATTATACAAGTTCATTGATTCTCTGAAGATGGTGAGAACGTAATAACGACTTAATAATAACAGAGTTGGAAGGGATTTTTGTAGGTCATCTAGTCCAACCCCCCACCCAAGCAGGAGACCCTACACCATTTCTGACAGATGGCAGTCCAGTCTCTTCTTGAAAGCTTCCAGTGATGAAGTTCCCACAACTTCTGAAAGCAACTTCCGTTTCATGGGTTGATTGCTCTCCCTGTCAGGAAATGTCTCCTTATTTCCAGGTTGAATTTCTCCTTGTTCAGTTTCCATCCATTATTCCTTGTCTGGCCTTCAGGTGCTTTGGAGAATAGCTTAACCTCTTCCTCCTCTCTGGGGCAGCCCCTCAAATATTGGAGCACTGCTATCATGTCTCCCCTGGTCCTTCTCTTCACCAGACTAGCCATGCCCAGTTCCTGTAACTGTTATTCATGTGTTTTAGCCTCCAGTCCCCTAATCATCCTGGTTGCTCTTCTCTGCACTTTTTCTAGAGTCTCAACAACTTTTTTATAATGTGGTGACCAACACTGGATTCAGTACTCTAGATGTGTCTTACTAAGGCTTTATAGAGTGGTATTAGTACTTCCCTTAATCTTAATTGTATCCGTCTGTTAATGCAATTTAGGATTGCATTGGCTTTTTTGGCTGCCGCTGCACACTGCTGGCTCTTATTTAATTGGTTGTCCACTAAGACACCAAGATCCCTCTCACAGTTACTGCTATTAAGCCTGGTTTCTCCCAATTTACATGTGTACTTTTGGTTTTTCTTGCCTAAGTGCAAGACTTTACTTTTCTCTGCACTGAATTTCATTTTGTTAGACAGGCCGCGGCGTTCAAGTCTGCCAAGATCCACCTGGATCTTGAGCCTATCTCCCCGCAAGGTCACAACGTTTCTCTAGAAGTTCACCATCTGGGAGACATGAAGGTTGAAAGACAGAACTAAGGAAATGAGAAGAATCTATGATGGTTTTGTAACTTAAGACCTGTTCCAGAGGATGGAGAGCAGGAATTCTGGGAAGATACACAACAGCCCCTAGAAATTACAGACTAGGACAACCAGGAAAAAGCCATACCATGCAAGAAGATGCTCCTGCAGCCCCAGCACACACCATAACATCAACGATGCGGTTGCCCCAGAATTTCTTGCACTCCTGATTGGTCAGCAGAGGAAGAGCCACCTGTTGCAATTTGTTGGGCGAGACCTTGTCTGAAATAGATCAAACACACAAAAGATGAGACAAGACCCTCTCGTGTTTATGTCATCTCTGACCCTTGATTCAGGGATAAACCCATGCAGACTTCTCAGCTTCAAAACCCTTGAAATAAGAGCTTCTTGTGTTCCAATCTTGAGGGACTTCGTAGCAGCATGGGTTCTGGCGTGAAACGGAGCTTGCCCACTTCTAGTTTTTGTCCGTCAGTGGGGAAAAAAATCAAGTTTTGGAAGTTGCATAGAAACAGTGGCATTTACTTTTTTTAAAAAAAAGACTGAAGTTGGAGGTTGGGCCTTTAAAAAGATTGCTTTGGAGAAATCTATATATATAAAAGTGAAATACCATTCACACATCATCACAAAATCTCCAGAACCGTAAAGCCTACAAACTTGGAATTTGACACATATGTTCCTCTTGGCTTCTAGGGGCTCACTTAGAAAGGATTTTTCGAAATGACCATCAGAGCATTTTGTGTATTATTATTAACACGCTCTGATGCTAAGGAGTTCTACTCTCCCCACAACCATCTGAAAATAAATCTGTTCCAAATGCAAAACACAAGCAGAGGAGAGAAGTTTCAGTTCCAGTTTTAGTTTCAGAGCACCAAGCAGCTTCAGTACAGAACAGTTGAGCTAAGCCACGCCCAGGCTCCTTGCTGTCTCTTTGCTCACACAGCAAATACTGTTTCACTTTCCAAGCAGCCCTCAACTCTGACAGGACGCTAGCCAGATGAATACTGATGGATGCTGGTAGGCAGAGGCAGAATTATGTTTTCCTTATTTTCCTTCCCAAAACCTAAGCCCGATCACATAGTTTCATAGCGAAGCATGGGTATTGAGCTAGTTAAATAATAAACAAAGAATTCAGGGAGAAAAGGCAATTAGTTGTTGGGAGAAGATGTAAATATTAGTGATATTCAGCTTATATTGAAATATTATAGGATTTTCTTCTCTATAGAACAGCAGTCGCCAACCGGTGGGCCGCAGAGAAATCTCACCCCCAAAGCAATTAATTCAGGCTGCGCAGAAACACAAGGCTGCGCTGCCCACATGGCCCACGGGAACCCTCCCCGCCCACTCACTCCTTACCCGGCAAACTTGCCTGCTAAATTGCTATTTTTCCTTTTTCCGACCATCAGGTGTTCTGCTGTGGAGATTTAGATTAGCTAGGAAGCCAGATATGGTTGGATTTCTTGCTTTCTAGCTAGTCTTTAGATCTTCAACTCTACTTTTAAGCACAGCCGAACCTCCCTTAGGACTGAAGGTTCTATTATTCAGTGCAGACTCAGCAAGCAAATTTGAGAGACTGAGCTAGCCGATGGCAGATAGATAGATCACCGAATGATTCTGTGAGTAACTCAATCTGCCTGCCTGCTTTGGCTGATTTTGGATAAAAGTTGCTCTTTTTTTAATAAAAAATTCAATATTTATATAAATGTTTATAATATTTACATACAAGCCATGTCCAGCCAGTCACATGACCACCAAGCCACACCCACAAATTAGGCCACACCCACAGAACCGGTTAGTGGTCCCTGGGATTTAAAATTATGAGTTTGGTGGTCCCTGAGGTCCAAAAGGTTGGCGACCCCTGGTATAGAAAACTGCTGGCTAATTGATTGACTACATGGCATCGGGTTATTGTCCACTGTTAGCAACTACATATAAGTAGGCCTCAACTTACAACCTGCCGTTTAGCAATTATTCAAAATTATAACAAACCTCCCTAAAAGTATATAGGACCTGGTTCCCAAGTTCCAACATCTGCCCCCCCCCCCCAACCCTAACCCTAACCCCTCTCAGTTACATAACCACCATGTCAAGCACTTGGCAACCAAATAGCATTTAGACTTATATACTGCTTCACAGTGCTTTCTAAGTGGTTTACAGAGTCAGCCTCTTGCCCCCCCAACAATCTGGGTCCTCGTTTTACCGACCTTGGAAGGATGGAAGGCTGAGTCAACCTTGAGCCGGTCAGGATCGAACTGCTGGCAGTTGGCAGAGTTTGCCTGCAATACCGCATTCTAACTACTGTGCCACTGTGGCTCTATTTACTGCCATTTTCTGCAAAGCATTTTGTAATGTTTTTGCCAAAACGCAGGAATTGACTTCCTGTCTTCAACAAAACTAGGCTGTAGTAAACAATTGGGTCATTTAACCATTGCGGTGCTCACTTAACGACCGCCGCAAAAGAGTTGTAAAATTGGGTAGGGCATATGGGTGAACCGCTTTATGACTGTTGTAAGTCGGGGACTATGCATCTAGATAGATTTGATCCATAGTGATCTATTCAAAACCTGGTGAATTACAAGAACAATAACAGAAAAAACAGAACAGGATAACAGAGTTGGAAGGGGCTCTGGAGGTCTTCTAGTCCATCCCCCTGTTCAAGTGGGAGAATCTACACCATTTCAGACAAGTGGCTGTCCAGTCTCTTCTTTAAAATCTCCAGTGATGGAGCACCCACAACTTCTGGAGTTAAGATGTTCCACTGATTAATTGTTCTAATTGTCAGGAAATTCCTCCTTAGTTCTAGGTTGCTTCTCTCCTGGATTAGTTTCCACCCATTGCTTCTTATCCTGCCTTCAGGTGCTTTGGAGAATAGCTTGACTCCCTCTCCTTTGGGGGCAGCCCTGATATATTGGAACACTGCTATCCTGTCTCCCCTAGTCCTTTTCATTAGGACTAGGAGTGACATGATAACAGTGTTCCAATGCTTAGGTGGGGGGTTGGACTAGATGACCTACAAGGTCCCTTCCAACTCTGATTATCTGTAATTTAATATACTTGCTGCTCCAAAGAAGAGGAGAACAACCTATTCTCCACAGCAGCTGAAGGCAGGACAAGAAGCAAGGGCTGGAAACTAATCAAGGAGAGAAGCAGCCGAGATAAATAAAAGGACCCAGATTTCTGTTCATCAGAACTTTCCTTTCTGTTTCTTTTACTGCCTGTCCCCAAGAAGGAGAGTCCCCGTTTTACCCGTATGATGCAGGTATCCCCATCCACTGGTGACGCAGGTCATCCCACCAGGGAAAGCATCGGTGGCTTTTGGCAGACACACAGGAGACACGCGAGCCGTCAGCCGGGCCGGGGTGGCCAACTTGAGCAACGTGATGTCATTTTGTATGGTGAACATGTTATACTTGGGGTTTTTGAAGACCTGACAGAGGAAAGAACAGGGTTTAGTTCAAGCCAAGAGAAAGTTGGGATCTGTCTCTGGGAAATGCCTCTTGGGGCAACAATTGCATAATTGGTAACGCCTCTCTGGATTCCCGTGGGTGACACCTCTGCATTGTCTTGATGGTTGGTTGGTTTCATTTTTATTTGATTTCTGTGCCACCCATCTTGCCCAGAGACAATTCTGGGCAGCTTGCAAACATTAAAGCTAGTACAGATTAAAATAATAACAGTAATAGCCAGAGGTGGTTTTCAGCCGGTTCTGACCGGTTCTGGAGATCCAGTAGCAGAAATTTTGAGTAGTTCGGAGAGCCAGCAGATCCCACCTCTGACTGGCCCCGCCAACCCCATCTCTTCTCTGCCTCCCATTGAGTCCCAGCTGATTGTCTGGGTCTTCTTTGGTTGCCCTGCCCAGGAGAACGGAGCTGGAAAGCAGGTTAGTGGGGTGGGGAGCAGTGGTGGTATTCAAATTTGTTTACTACCGGTTCTCTGGGCATGGCTTGGTGAACATGACATGGCTTGGTGGGTGTGGCAGGGGAAGGATACTGCAAAATCCCCCTTCCCTCACCCTCTGCATTGACCTGCTTTCCAGCTCTGTCCTCCTGTGCAGGGCAACCAAAGGAGACCCAGCTGTTCAGCTGGGACTCAACAGGAGGCTGAGAAGAGATGGGGTTGGCGGGGCCAGCAGTCAGAGGTGAGATTTGCTGGTTCTCCGAACTACTCCAAATTTCCGCTACCGGTTCTCCAGAACTGGTCAGAACTGGATGAATCCCACCTCTGATGGGGGAGGGAATGGGGATTTTACAGTATCCTTCCCCCGCCATGCCCACCAAGCCACGCTCACCAAGCCACGCTCACCAAGCCACGCCCAGAGAACCGATAGTAACCAAGTTTGAATACCACCACTGGTAATAGCTACCGTTAAAAGATGGGGACGCGGGGAGCAAGAAGTACATGAGTAGAGGTGGGGTCTTTCCTAATCCAATGGCCCCTTCCAGAAGGCTGCAGCCCCATGGTGGTTGGCAGGGAGAACCGAGCTCGGTCTTCTTCAAAGGTAGTTTTTCAACCTCTCAGCATAGTTTATACAGCTGGCTTCCTCTAATCTCCCATCCAAATACTAACTCAGTCTGAACCTGCTTCGCTTGTTACATCATCCAAAAGTTGGCTAGCTGTGGCCATCACCCTGGGTTGCCTCCTGATTAGTTCAGCTCCTGATGACTTCATGAACACCTTCATGAACAGAAGTGGTGGGCCATTTAGATTCTTCTAGGGTCGTTTTTTCCCCCCCTCCTGGTCTACTCGACAACCTAATTTCTTATGTAGTGATGATGCTCTTTGTTACAACCCATGAAGCCACCTATTCAGGTTGTGCCCCTCAAAAACTAGTTTAGCAACCTTGTTCTGATACTCATTCTGCAAGGCTCTGCAACCTGCAACCTCATTTTTGTCCCGTAGATGCTGCCGTGTCACAGTTGCCCCGCTCACCTTGGCTATCTTGATGACTTGAGAGTCTTCCTCACGAGTACTTTTGTCAAATGCGCCCAGCACCACCAAGTGGCTTGTCCTGGCACGGAAGTGGGAAATTAGGAAAAAGAGTCATTAATTAAGAATCCCCTATGCAGCTGGATAAGATCTCTCTCTCTCCCTCTCCTTGAGAACGGAGCTGGAGACAGTATCCTGCAATCCCAAATAAAGAATGATCGATTGGTAGGAAAACGGAGTGGGGGATTTTCCTGCAGACTTTTTTGGGGGGATTTTCCCAGGGTCTCTGGTCCGCAGGATTTAAAATTATGAGTTTGGTGGTCCCTGAGGTCCAAAAGGTTAGCGTCCCCTGATCTAGGAAACTCTTAAGGGCCTTGTTATCTATGACCTCTACAATGTTGACCCCAAAGCCTGATTCTTCAAATATTTGAACCCCTCTGGCTAGATCTTCCATGAGCCCCTTTCTTACCTGACATTGCAGTGGGCAGCAGTGACCACCCAATTTTCATTGATCAGAGAACCGCCACAGAAATGGAAACCGGTCTTGTCCTGCAGAATGGAGGAGATTGAGTGGACTGTGAGAAAAAGGTAGTGAGATGCTCAGCTTCTCGGCTCACTAGCCCTCTGGGCAGTAGACCAAGGTGGTCAAAGGTTTGTCTGCCCTACTGATCCTCCCCACATTGGCCCCCTGTCCCGATGACTGCAGTCGCCATAGCCCTTAGACTTTTATACCGCTTCGTAGTGCTTTACAGCCGTCTCTAAGCGGTTTACAGAGTCAGCCTCCAACAATCTGATGAGGAGGTAATCAGAAAGATCCTAGAATGAACTGAGATGGACAGATTAACTTTAAAAAGAAAAGAAAAAGAAGACTCAGAATACTATCTGATATGGAATAGGTTCTATGAGTCACTTAAAACAAGGGGTAGAAGTTAGAGGAAGAAAAACGATTAAGGTTCTTATTAAAAAGAGGGAGGATATAGAACTATAATTGCTATAAATATTAAAAATATGAATGAGTTAAATACAAAGAATGGGAACTGTTTTGTATGGGAACTGTAGCATTACTAGAGCTGTTAATTTAGGTGTTATTATGTTATTACTATTGTTATTAGTAAATGAACAATATTTTTACAGTATTAGCTATGTTTCTTTTTTATAAATAATGTATCCGGACAAAATGCTGTATTCAAAAGTTGTTTATGAATAAAGTATAGTAGTAGTAGTAATAGTAATAATAGTAAACAGTCTGGGTCCTCATTTTACCGACCTCAGAAGGATGGAAGGCTGAGTCAACCTTGAGCCTGGTGAGATTCAAACTGCCAAATTGCAGTCAACCAGCAGTCAGCAGAAGTAGCCTGCAGTACTGCACTCTAACCACTACGCTACCGTTCTCTTCTCCATCACTTTAGATCAGGGGTGTCCAACCTTGGCAACTTTAAGACTTGTGGACTTCAACTCCCAGAATTCCTCAGCCAGCAAAGCTGGCTGAGGAATTCTGGGAGTTTAAGTCCACAAGTCTTAAAGTTGCCAAGGTTGAACACCCCTGCTTTAGATCAAAGGTCTTCAAACTTGGCAAGTTTAAGACTTGTGGACTTCAACTGCCAGAATTCCTCAGGTAACAGGACTGGAGGAGGAATTCTGGGAGTTGAAATCCACAAGTCTTAAAGCTGTCAAGTTTGAAGACCCCTGCTTTAGATCAATGACCCTCAACCTTAGCAACTCTAAGATGGGTTGACTTCTACTCCCAGAATTCCCCAACCAGCAAGGCTGGATGGGGAATTCTGGGAGTTGAAGTCCACCCATCTTAAAGTCACCAAGGTTGAGAGATTTTGTTTTAGGTCATGGCATCCGCTGCATCTTAACCCAGCCGGAGTTCTCGCCTGGCACCAAAAGGTACATCATTTTCTGACCCTCTACCCAATGCCACCACCAACCTATTTGGTCTTCCAAATTTCAAGGCAGAGCAAAACAGGTGCTGCATTCTTACCTGCAGGGAGACCTGCCAAGGCCATGAACCGGGCACGGCATCTTCCCCATTGACTATCCGGGCATAGCCACTGATTAAAGGAGTGATGGCAGGGACACCACAACCTGTCAATGAATCAGAACATTAATCCCAAAGAGAGTCTTCGACCTGGACTCAGACCTGGGAGGAGAGTGGTTTTCCTTTGAATCTGTTTGTCAACCCTGAAGCTGACCTGACCGAAGCCATTTGGAGGCTTCGGTGTTGCCACACTGGAGTTGAGGAATAGGGAGCAGGGAACAGAGATAGCTGGGCTTTTGTAGCCAAAACAAAATACTCTCTCCTGGGAACCAAGGACATCCCCACAGGGGGTCAGAGAGAGGAGGAGAGAAGTTACCAGGCAACCGGATGGCAACCTGATTGGACCATGTGACTTTGGGGACTTTGGGGAAAAACTTTTAATTGGGTGAAAACCACAAGAACCCAATCAGAGTCGGTCTTCACCAGAACTGTGCCAATATCAGAAGTGGCATTCTACTGGTTCGGATCGGTTCCATAGAACTGGTTGTTATGATTCTGTGCATTTCGGAGAACCGGCAAATCGTGCCCCTGGCTCGCCCTGACCCTTTCTCCCCTCCCCTCCCCTCCCTTCCCTGCCCAGTCAGTGCTTATCGCTCATGCCCGACATCGCTGACTGCATGTCCCCCCACCTAGTCACTCCTTAAGGTATTTTTCCCCCTCCGGACGATCAGATGCTATGCGCCCACCTCTGCACTCCATTTTTTTTTTTTGCCTTCCTGGGCCTCAGGGAAGGCTTCTGGGAGCAAAAACGCCCCCCCAGGAGGTATTCCTGAGGCTCAGTAGGCAAAAAAATGGGGTTGCTGGAAAAAAAAGAAGGCTTGCCCACCCAGTCACATGGCCATACCCACCTAACCGTGCCCACCCAGCCACATCCACAGAACCAGTTGTTAAAAAAATTTGAATCCCACCCCTGGCCAGTATGATATAGCTAATAAAACTATTCTTTGAGGAATTCACCTGCTTTGGAGTTTTGTTTGCTATGGGTGTATTACTTGCAACCCCGACACTGTTATTGCGAAGGGTTAGAACCCACCCATTTACTTTACATACTGGAGTCCGGTTGTGTAGTGAACACAAGCACTTGTAAACCAGAACAAATCCAGTCTGGTCTTCCGTATCCAGGAAAGTCGCCAAGTCAGGAGTTTAAAAAAGGCAGACTTTTATAGAAATTTAAGCCAGGCTCTTGTGGCTGGATAATGCCGGTGGCATCTCAATTCAATGGCAATAGCTGAAAAGGACATAGCTAATGGAGGCCCAGTTGCCAACCCCTGGAATTCAGTTGTTTAGTTTTGCAGGGATGCGGTGGCTCAATGGTTAAGATGCTGAGTCTTGGACTGTTATAGGTCTATAGTACAGCAGTTCGAGACCCGGGTGCCACGAAATGGCGTGAGCTCCCATCAAGTGACCCAGCTCCTGCCAACCTAGTAGTTCAAAAGCATGTAAAATGCAAGTAGATGAATAGATACTGCATGCAGGTGTCATGCCCCTGTTGGAATCTGATTCTGAGGGGGAGATTGAGCAGCTGACAGGGAGTGGGAGGGTGGCTCCGGTGGCTGTGGAAGAAACTGGGGAAGGGCACAGTCCGGCTGGGCATTCAGAGGAAGACCCAGGCCCACCCCCTCTTCATCCTAGGGCACGCAGGGAGGAATGGAGAAGGGAGCAATGTGGGTTATGGGGGAGAAAAGGGCCCTGATTCCCTTCATTAGCTGCAGCTGGGAAAACAGGATTTAAAAAAGGCGTTTGCACACAGCACCTTGCTGGAAGCAAAGCGTGAATTATTCCGGTTTGTCAAGTCTTATCTGAGTTCTGGCATCCTCCCAACTGTGTGTGTTTCGTTATCTTTTGAAGTCTGCAATTCCTTATCCTGCCCTGTGTCGTTAATTGCTGCAGCTTGTGGTTTGTGTTGGTTTTTATTTACAATTTATATGTACTTTGGGTTCGGATGGAATTTCTTCCCTTTAAAGACTGTTCTTGGGAGTGATTTTTCTCCAGCCGATGATAACTGGACATTGGGGGCCAAGTTGGCAGTATTAAAGGGACTTTACCTACTTTTGTGACTTTGTTGCTTTTGTGCCACACCCCGGGTCATCACAGCAGGTAGTCCTCAACTTACGACTGAAATTGAGCCCAAAATGTATGTTGTTAAGTGAGTTTTGCCCTATTTTATGATTTTTCCCTTGCCACAGTATTTAAATGAATCACTGCAGATGTTAAATTAGTAACATGGTTGTTAAGTGAATCTGGTTGGTTAGGAGGTCACTAAAAGGGAAATCACATGACCCAAGGACACTGTAACTGTCATAAAGGTGAGTCAGCTTTCCAGCATCCGAATGTAAATCACGTGGCCATGGGTATGCTGCAACAGCCATAAGTGTGAAAAACGGCCATAAGTCCCTTTTTTCAGTGCCGTTGTAACTTTGAACGGCCCCTAAATGAACTGTTGTAAGTCAAGGACTACCTGTCAGACCCTCAGGGACACCTGTAGTTTTGGTTTGAAGGCCATGAATTCGGAGTCCTTTTCAGAGATGCCAAAGGGAGCTTCCAGCCTCCTGCCTCCCCTCGGGGACCCACCTCTCTACCGCCTGGAGAAACCTACGTTGGGGGTCTCCTTCCCAACTACAACGAGCAAGAAGGAGCTTCGGATACTCACCACTGGCGGCACCCAGGAGAGCCAAGCAGGAGAGCACCCAGAGCAGAGCCATCTTTGCTTCTTGGAGGAACTAGGAGGAAGGTAAGAGCCGTGGGTCCTGATATAGGGAGCAGGGGTGGACATGTGGCCTGAGAAGAGCCCCTGTCCAGGCTGGTTCCCCACTATCTTATCGCCTGAAGACCTTGAAGATAAGCTCAGCTCCCGCAGGTCAGGCCAAGTGGGCGGATGGGCAAGGGGCCAGGTGGCATGGCAAGGAGATGGCCGGGGGGGGGGGGGGGGGGGGGGGGGGGGGGGGGGGGGTTGGCTATCGGGGAGGGGGAAGGTTTTTGCTGGAAGCCCTCACCCCTCAAGCTGGCAATCCATTGACCTGTGTTCGATTGGAGGCTCTTCAGAACAGAACAGGTGAGATTAACAGAGTTGGAATGGACCTTGTAGGTCATCTAGTCCAACCCCCCCCCCAGCCCAAGCAGGAGGCCCTACATCATTTCTGACAGGTGGCAATCGAGGCTCTTCTTTTTATTCCCCCCAAAGTTTTTTATTTTTATTTTACATACATATCAATGTGTGAACAATATAACACCTGGGTGTTTTACATTTTATATCCAATAACATAATAATCATGTTAACTATTTTTCACAATCTTACTTCATTCCAACCTTAATACCTATCCTTATATTCCATTTAATCACTTATTCATTTATATATTCAATATTTTATTGTATTGGTTCTTTCATGCTAGTCCTCCTAGTATTCAACGATGCTTAATATCGCCCTCGTTCAGATTCTAGTTTCCTTTCTTTTTCTTACCTCGTCTTATTATTAAGAAATTATATACCATTATTTCCCCCCACTCCAATTCCATCCCAATTCTAACTTTGCCACTACAGTTCCCAAGAATATTCCCTAATATATTTTCTTTTTTAATATTTCATTCATTAGATATATAGACTCTTCTTGAAAGCCTCCAGGGATGAAGCTCCCACAACTTCCGAGGGCAACTTCTGTTCCATGGGTTGATTGTTCTCCCTGTCAGAAAGTTTCTCCTTATTTCCAGGTTGAATCTCTCCTTGATCAGTTTCCATCCACTATTCCTTGTCTGGGCTTCGGGGGCTTTGGAGAATAGCTTGACCCCCTCCGCCTCTCTGGGGCAGCCCCTCATATACTGGAAGATGGAAACTCTGTAGCCCTGCAGGGTAAACCAAGCTTCCAATTACCAAAGACACCTTACCTGGTGCGGCTTTAATTATAAGGTAACAACAGTCACAGAATCTTGCAAGTTGGAATGCCCATCTAGCCCCCTTTCCTTCTCTCTTTGTGAGAACTAGGGAGGGTCTTGTCCGAGATCGACCACGGCGATGCTGTAACGGTCATAAAGTCTGAAAAGTGGTCATAAGTCACTTTTGTCAGTGCCGTTGCAATTTTGAACAGCCAAACGAATGGCTGTACGTCCAAGGATACCTGGGTTCAATTTTCACTGCTTTGGGGTGGAGAAGAGATTACAGCGGCACTGAAAAATGTGACCTATGACCATTTCCCCACAGTTATGACCGTTGCAGCATCTCCTTAATCATGTGATCAAAATTCAGACACCTGGCAATTGGCATGTATTTATGACGGTCACATGTGATCCCCTTTTGTGACCTTCTGGTGAACAAAGTCAATGGGGAAGCCAGGCTCACTTAACAACCACCTGACCAACTTAACAACTACGGAGATTTACTTAACAATGGTGGTGAGAAAGGTCGTAAAACGGGATGAAACTCACTTAACAAATATCTCATTTTAACAAGAGAAATGTTGAGCTCAATGATGGTTGTAAGCAAGCGCTTCCTGTAGGCCAACTAACAGCTGACAGATAACTGACAGATTAATAGAGTTAGAAGGGACCTTGGAGGTCATGTAGTCCAACCCTCCGCCCAAGCAGGAGACCCTATATTTCTGACAGATGTCCAATCTCTTCTTGAAAGCCTCCAGGGATGAAGCTCCCACAACTTCTGAAGGCAACTTCTGTTCCATGGGTTGATTGTTCTCATTGTCAGAAAATTCCTCCTTATTTCCAGGTTGAATCTCTCCTTGTTCAGTTTCCATCCATTATTCCTTGTCTGGCCTTTGGGTGCCCTGGAAAATAGCTTGACCCCTTCCTCCTCTCTGGAGCAGCCCCTCATATATTGGAAGACTGCTCTCCTATCCCCACTGGTCCTTCTCTTCCCTAGACTAGCCAGGCCCAGTTCCTGCAACCGTTCATGGTTTATCGTATGTTTTAGTCTCCAGTCCCCTAATCTTAACAGATTAATAGAGTTGGAAGGGACCATGTAGGTCATCCAGTCCAACCCCTCATCCAAGCAGGAGACTCTACACCATTTCTGACAGATGGCAGCCCAGTCTCCTCTTGAAAGCCTCCAGTGATGAAGCTCCCACAACTTCCGAAGGCAGCTTCTGTTCCATCGGTTGATTATTCTCACTGTCAGAAAATTCCTCCTTATTTCCAGGTTGAATCTCTCCTTCTAGCCATAATTTCATAGACACCTTATTTGGGGGGTGGATTCAGTGTTGATACCTTGGGAATCCTTGCTTAGCTAAAATTTGCTTCTCAGTATACCAATAATTTTGCTTCCTACAAAAACTTGCAAAGGGAGAGAATGAAACCATTCACTTCTTGGGGACAACCACAAGAGTTGGGGGGTGAAGATGTCTCTCTCTTTAAGGAACGATAATCCCTCTATAAAAATGAGTAACTACTTTCTCCGCTTTCATCCATCTGCAGCCCATGGGATTGCAGTTGGTCGAGGCAACAAGGGACAGAGCTCTTTGCTTTCCAACTCCCTTCAGGTTTCATTGCCTCAAATAGCTCGAAATATGCGGTGCAGTAGCATCTTCTTTGAAGCCACTTCCCAATTAGCTGAGTCCCCTGGCGATTTTCAGGCACATTGAGGGTATTTGTCTGAGTTCAGATACTGAGCAGTATCTTGGACTTGGTGGTGGCCTCCAAGATTCATGGCTTGGGCAGCCACCATCATTTCCCAGAGACACAGGCTAGGCTGGGAAGCCAAGCAGACCTCCTGGAACAAGCCAAAGGAAGCCACGTTCGTATTCTTCCCAAGAAAACTGCCCATGACGATCTTGGGAATTGAGTTGACTTCACCTTTTGGGTATCTTGTAGGTTGCTCTCTGGCTATCTTAGACGTGAATGTTCTTAATCCCCAAGAGCAAATTTTGAATTCCCTTGTGGCAGAGGTGGGTATTCAGCCAGTTCTGACCAGTTCTGGAGAACCGGTAGTGGAAATTTTAAGTAGTTTGGAGAACCAGCAAATCCCACCTCTGACTGACCTGCCAACCCCATCCATTCTCTGCCTCCCATTGAGTCCCAGCTGATTGGCTGGCTCTCCTTTGGTTGCCCTGCACAGGAGAAAGGAGCTGGGAAGCAGGTTAGTGGGGTGGGGAGGGAAGGGGGATTTTTGCAGTAATCTTCCCAGGCCACGCCCACCAAGCCACACCATGCTCCCATGCCACGCCCACAGAACCGAGAGTAAAAAAAAATTGAATCCCACCCCTGCCCTGTGGATAACTTTTTAACATTTAGCAAAAAGAAGGTAGTCAGTTCTACACTCCGTAGATCATTTGGGAAACTGGGCTGAATTGCACAGTGTGAGACTTATTTAATTCTCGTCATTAAAGAAAGCCTAAATTTTTAATGTGACCCAATTTGCAGCTAATCCAGTTGCTTCCACCCAGCCAAAATCCTCTCCATGGGGAAGGAAGAGAATGTTGATGTTCCTGCGCATGTAGGTGTGCGTGTGTAAGAGATCAGGAGCCAAGGCTGATGAGAACTTCCCAGGAAAGGAGCTGGAAATGTTGAAACGAGGGTAAGAAAATCCTCTGGGACGGTTAGAAGACAGGCCCAAATAGTCTCACATATTTTTACATAATCCACGAACTCCTTAATAACAGCAAGGGCTCCTCAAGGGGAAAACAAGAGAAAAAATGCTGCTCAGGCCTTGGAAAAATAAGGTTGGCTGAGTTAGCAACTGGGGAAAACTCTGAATGGAAGATCTCCTGCCCTCTCTATCAGCCCCAAGTGAGATTGGTAGTATTCACACAAGAGGACCTTCTGTGGTTAATCTAATCTTGGTTATGGAATCAATTATTTGCTTTGGTTTGTGCAACATACATTGAAGAGAAGGAGGGGAGGGAGGGAGGAAAGGGAAGGAAGAGGAGGAGTGAGTGAGGAAGGGAGGGAGGGAGGAAAGGAAAGGAAGGAAGAGGAGAGGACTTAAGTGAGGAAGGAAGGAGGGAGAGAGGAGGAAGGAAGGCGGGAGGGAGGAAAGGGAAGGAAGAGGAGGAGTGAGTGAGGAAGGGAGGGAGGGAGGAAAGGAAGGAAGAGGAGAGGACTTAAGTGAGGAAGGAAGGAGGGAGAGAGGAGGAAGGAAGGAGGGAGGAAAGGAAAGGAAGGAAGAGGAGAGGACTTGAGTGAGGAAGGAAGGAGGGAGAGAGGAGGAAGGGAGGAAAGGAAAGGAAGGAAGAGGAGAGGACAAGTGAGGAAGGAAGGAGGGAGAGAGGAGGAAGGGACAGAGGGAGGAAAGGAAAGGAAGGAAGAGGGGAGGACTTGAGTGAGGAAGGAAGGAGGGGGAGAGAGGAGGAAGGAGGGAGGGAGGAAAGGAAGGAAGAGGAGAGGAGGAGTGAGGGAGGAAGGGAGGGAAGGAAAGTGCTGCATCATTCCCAAAGTCCAAACATGATGATGACATGATCTACTAGTGGAGATGCTGTTCATTTGTATCCAGAGAGACCTGTGGAAACTTGGAACGGTTTGACCAGGATTCCTGGAAGGGAATGGAGGATTGGCTACCTGGAGACGGTGGCTGCCCTTATCTCCAGCTCTTGGCAGGGAGAACCTCTTGCACAAGAGCAGCAGGTGTTCCCTTTAGCTGTGAACGTTCTGGCAGGAGACAGGTGCGATGTTGGGAGGAGAAGGCCAGGTGACTTCAGAGATGACCCTGTCATTGCAGGAACAGGTGAGGGGATAACAAGCCTCCCTTTCTGGTGCTATCACCAAGCTGGCATCAAGAACCAGCTTTGACTAAGCCAGTGCTGTCAGTGGAATTTCGCAGCTGATCTGGAGGTCATTTCCTCCCATTCCAACCCTGCAGAATTCTCATTTTTTCCATATATTTTCTTTAACAGCACCTATAATTTTTAGATTGCTAGTTTACTTTATTGATTAGCCCATGGGCCATATCAAAGTGCAGAGTTCCAAACACAAATTGTTACTAAAATCTGATAAAAATAATTTGAAATGGAATTGGAATAAAATACAATTTAAAATGAGATTGGAATAAAATACAATCATTTAACATATGGATAAATAAAACATGATAAAATTATGTTTCTACCCCAATCAGTCCCAATCATGTTGATCTCAACCGAACCGTTTTGCTTAACTACTGTGCTGTGTTAAATGTTATTTTCAGTTTCTGGCCACACATAAAGTAAGTGGTTTTGATATGGGAATCCCAGTGGATCATTCATTTGATATATAGTGATATATTTAATATATCACCCTCTTATACAGGGCAAATAGGATGTGAGTCAGGTCTTCTCCCTCTGCCACCTATAATTTTTATTTATTTATACGTCATATTTCTTAACGGCACATCTCCCTCGGAGGCACAAGATAATTTGAGACCAATTAGGGAAACAAGAACAGAATGTCTTAAGGGAGGCGATATCCATATTACCTTAGAGGTAGCAACAGGAATTCACCGCTGGAACAGTTTTGAAATCCTCTGCTCTAGAGACACTCTTTTATTTCAAATATTAAATATTTCAAGGCCAGATTTAATTTTGCTAATGCACTTACTGTTCCTCTATATTTTTAAAGCTACCATCCCCAAACTGGGTACCCACCAGTGGTGGGATTCAAATTTTTTTACTACGGGTTCTGTGGGTGGGGCTTGGTGGGCGTGGCAGGGGAAGGCTACTGCAAAATCCCCCTTCCTTCCCCATCCCACCAACCTGCTTTCCAGCTCCGTTCTCCTGCGCAGGGCAACCAAATCAGCTGGGACTGGATGAGAAGCAGAGAAGAGATGGGGTTGGCGGGGCCAGTCAGAGGTGGCATTTGCTGGTTCTCCAAACTACTCAAAATTTCCACTACCGGTTCTCCAGAACTGGACAGAACCTGCTGAATACCCACCTCTGCATCTCAGGCATGAAAAGCAGTTGGGTGACTTTGGGCCAGTCCCTCTCTCTCTCTCTCTCTCTCTCTC